>OX485806.1:42248451-42797468 GCA_950295325.1 Polytrichum commune | reverse complement strand
CCTATATTGATGACCTATTCAATTACACCGACAACACAAAACACATACAAGCCAAAATCAACAAACTAAGACAATACTCCAATTGAGCACATAAAAAACCAGACATATACAAACAAACAGTCATAAGATGCCCACAAAATCAAAACTATAACCCTTTACATTTATCATCTACTTAAACATCCAAAACATCAACTACAAACAACAACAACTTCCTATCCTCTCATGAATGAACCATAAGCATACCTAGGAATCCAACTAATCCCCCCCCCCCGGTTAAGTGGGCCATACAAAAAAATCACTATAGAAAAAATCAAAACACAAAGCACAACCATATCATTATCACATGCATCACTACAATGTGGCACTTTTGGGCCACCCCCTTCCGAGGGAGCCTAAAAATATCACACAAGCCCTTCGGTGAAGGTGGCCTGCACTTGCAGGTGCCCAAGCCAAACATGTCGCCACCCTTCCTAGCCCCATTAACAATATTGCCAATTTTCATTTCTAGGAAAGGTTACAAGCACTAACCCTTCACATTCCGCCATACTAATGGTTAACTCCTCTTACCCCGGACCTTACAGTTCATAAGAGGGGAACCAACCCCAGGACTCAGCCTTTAATCGGTAACCAATTCCTAGATGTGGACCTCCATCCATGGAAGTCCAATCTCATGTTGATCATCGCATTGCCGGAGCAACACTATAACAACCCGAAGCATACTAGGCAATTATGGCCCCACATTGGGCCAAAGCCCATGGAGGCTGTGCCGTTCGGCCTTGGGTAGGTGAGGCTACACCACCTCACCCATATAAGCCTCTAGGACTCCACGCAGGGCCCCTACCCCACCGTGAAGAAACCTTTTTGTCTCTCTACCAAGAGTTGGGGCCAACTAGACATTTTCCCTTAGCCGCTAGGCCTAGAAACCCCCGTAGCTTCAGACCATCATAACTTCTTTGTATGATGTTTGATGCTAACAAACAACCACTCAGTCTTGTGGAGGTTACCTTCAACCCTCAGCAACTTAGACGGTGTAACCCGCTGCTAAACCGGTTTACATGGAAGTTACTCCCACCAAAATTAGACCATCTTAGTTTCCAATACTTGTGAAGGTGTTTATACTTTCTCCACTGTCTTAATTTTGTAACATATAGCTTCAGTGCTTTTTTGATTTCTCAAGGAGTAGTTGACCTAAGATTGCAAGTTTATGTTCCCCGAAACCTACTATAAAGGTCAAGTGTTTCTTAAGATTGAATCCTTCCTAATACTCAGTTACTAGATCTTGCTTCTTTCATGGTTCGAATGACTAGCAAGATATTCTTATTCTCTCCCTATCAAGAATGTTGTACTAAGGTCTTCTATAAATCCCTAAGGGGAAAGTGTCCTAGTTTTCAAGGTTATGTTCCCCGAAATCCTAATGTCAAGGTTAAGTGTTCTAACGGAGCTCTTATTCCTACATACAATATCTTTCATGGTTTGAGTGTTTTAAAGTCTTTCCTCAATTATGTTCGATTTGTAAGTTCGTATACTTGAAATAGTTTTGGTTCCAATATCATCATGTCTCTTTGCTATTCTAGTGTGATTTATTACTCGAGTGGTTTCCCACGTTTACTAATTTTCTAACCTCGAGATCTTTTGCATAAGTTCTTCATAAGGGATAAGCATATTCCCTCACTAATTCTAAATCCTTTTAGGAATACTTGAGGTATGAGAGCGTTGTTGTTTCCCTCATACTCCAATATTCACTCAAGGTGCTAGATCTAATAATCACTCATATTCCTATGGTCCTACCAAATCTTGGTTATATTGCTTGAGTTAGATCCCCAAGTGTCCCCCTTGGTTATCTTTTAAAATTCCCCTAAGTGGTATGTGGAGTAGCGAGGTGATGGCTTAGCTTTTAGATCATCTCTTCTTGCCTAGCACTTGATAGCTTAGGATCCCCTCGAGTGGATCTTGCCCATCAAAATACCTCAATTCTGAAATCACTTGGAGGGAGGTAATTACGGCTTTCACAACTTAGGTGTCCACTCCAAGTTTGACGGCCTCCCGAGCTATCTTCCACATATGCTTTCCCTAGGTGGCGCGTTGCTAGCCACTTGGCTACTCCTCTTCTCCGTACCTCATTGTATAATCTTTTGGAAATATCACAATTGCTCGAAGTATGGAAATCTCAATGTGGATCCTTTTGATGAACGTGAATAATTTTACCAACCGGCCGCGAAGTAATCTCTTTAATTGCCTAAGTCGTAAGAGACCTTTCGGCCGTATGCTTGCTTGATTTTCCGAAAGCTAATTCTCCAACATTCCAACTAGAGTGCACCACGCCTGTGTCTCAATTTCTCCTACTAGAAGCACCACGCGTGCCTTAGGTTTATCAAGTTGCACCACGCGTGCTTTTAAGTATTAATTTGCACCAACGCGTGCCACTAGTAGTAATTTGCACCAACGCGTGCCACTAATAATAATTTGCACCAACGCGTGCCACTAGTATTAAATTGCACCAACGCGTGCCACTAATAGTCCGAGACCCGGACACTCATGTAGGATATTCGGAATGAAATGAAGTGTATTAGGGGACCTAACTTGGCCCCTTTATATAGTGTTTCACATCTAGGTTTTTGTAGATTTTTGTAAATGTTAGCTTTAGCTAAATTTATCATTGTATCTAAATATAGCCTGATTTAAAAGTCTTAATTCATAGAGATTAAATCTATTTAGTCTAACATGTAATTCCTACTTACATATCTTTTCATATCACCTAAGCTACTTAATTGACATGTGCTCTAAAGCGGGAATAGGACCGTGCCTCTACGCTTCTCAAAATGGTCCTATTTACATTAATTCCCTATTAGCTATATGTGCCATGTGAGCTGGCCCTAAGCCCGGCCTCCAACTGGTTCGTTCGTTCATCCTCACTAGTAACTCGCCAGTCTGCCGGCTCTAGATAACCGGACCAGTCAGCCTGCTTGTCTTCATTGGTTACCCGGGATTGTTCGCCTTCGCTGGTTACCCGGGACTGCTCACCAGTTGGCTTGCTTGCCTTCACTAGTAACCTCGGGGACTGGGACTAGCCCCATCCTTACTGCCCTGGTTCGTCTTCTTCCTTCGCCGGTCCCGTAGGCTAACGCGCTAGTCCCGAACCTCCCTCACTGGTCCCTCACGCTCTCGACCTGGATCCCCACGTTCCCACACGCTCCCCGCGTTCCCCCCCGTCCGCCCCCCCCCCCGTTCCCACTTACCTTCCTCCCGTTCCCCGTCCTCCCTCCCCCGTCCTCCCCGTCCTCCCTGCCCGTCCTCCCCCGGCCTCCCTCCCCGTCCTCCCCCTCCCCCCCCCCTCCGACCCTTCTGTTGGAAGTAAGTCAGGTTGCTCAGTGAGACAGAATTTCGGTGCATAAAATACTTCAGAATTAACTCTCCCTTAATGGGGAAATAAGGGATATATATAATAGAGTGTATGGCCTTAGGGTATGAAGGCCAGGTGTCGGCAACCTACGTGCACCGTATACCAGCACCTTGTCTACTTCATACTATACTGGTTGATACCCGGCAATGACAGGCTGAAGTCCTGGTCTGAGGTAACCGGGTTCAGGTTAACCCATTAAACATACTGAGTGATGTTCCTATTACAGGCGGGTATCCAGGCTAATACCCTGGACCCTTAGAATTAATTAACACCTGGTTGCTATATCTAATTGCTATCTTAACATTCCTCCTCAACCTGGTGTTAACCTCATTAAAAACTTTTCCAAGTAAAACCCTTCCTAGGATAAAACCTTGGATAAAGAAAATAGTATTAACATCCAGATGAGGTTAATGAGTGGAGTGTCTTCATCCCAGCTGCTTCTATCAATTTTCTAAGTTTGTAGGCTGGTAGAGCTTTAGTCAACATGTCAGCTAAATTATGCTCAGATTGTACTTTTTGAATTTCTAACTGTCCCTTTTCTATTAAGTCTTGACTGTATGTAAATATGTGTGGGCTGATATGTTTCGTCCGATCAGCCTTTATGAAACCAGAACTCATTTGCCTGATGCAGGCAACATTATCCTCGAAAATGGTAGTAGGCTATTCCTTGATCTGCAACCTGCATTGTTTTATCAGAATTTGTTCCATAGTCCTCAGCCATACGCATTCCTTTGCAGCTTCATGAAACGCGAGAAGCTCAGCATGGTTAGTCGAAGTAGCAGTAGTTGTCTGCTTTGTGGACTTCCAAGATATGGGAGCACCATTTTTCATGAATATGTAACCAGTCTGCGACTTTCCTGCAATCATATCAGTTCGAAAACCTGAATCTGCAAAACCTGAAATTTCAGGTTTGTTAGTTCTCTTGTAGAATAATCCAAGATCAGAAGTCCCGCGTAGGTATTTTAGAAGGTGCTTAATACCATTCCAATGTATGATTGTAGGACTCTGACTATGTCTAGCTAGTATGTTGGTCGCAAATGCTATATCAGGTCTAGTGTGTGTCGTTAGATATGTGAACATTCCAACCGCTGTGAGGTACCTAGACTTGTCTATAATCTCCTCCTCCTCCTCACGAGGTTGATACGGATCATTATTAGTTTTGCTAGGTCCTATCATTGGGGCAGCTAGTGGATTAGCTTGATCCATTTGAAATTCTTTAAGAATTTTGTTCACATATGCCTCCTGATGCAGAAGTATACCCTGGTTTGGTATGTGATGTACCTGGAGTCCTAGACAGTAGGTGGTAGGGCCTAAAAATTTCATGTCAAACTTCTGGGTGAGTATATTTTGAGCATATTGACAAAGTTCTGATGTACCTATTATGTTTAAGTCATCAACATATACGGCCAAAATAATAAATTCTGAGTTTTTAGTAAGAGTTAAATACAGGGTAGGGTAGAGTTATATATAAAACCTTTGCTTATCAGAAAATAGCACAAATGGTGATACCAGGTGCGTCCTGATTGTTTCAGGCCATATAAAGCTTTATGAATTCTTAACCCTGCAAATCTCCCTGGCTTTGGGTTAGGTACTTGATTGAGAAATCCAGGAGGGGGTACTAGATATAAGACATAATCTAATGTACCATGAAGATAGGCTGTAACAACATCTAACAGGTAGATATGCAAAGACATATGGACTGTCAAGGCTAGCAAATATCTGAATGAAGTAGTATCCATGACTGGACTGTAAGTTTGCTCATAATCTATGCCTGGTCTTTGTGTGAAACCCTGGGCTACTAGTCTGACCTTGTATCTGATGACATTACCCTGAGTATCAAACTTTCTAGTAAAGATAAGCTTATGGCCTACAGGTGGTTGATTAAGTTCGATGGACAGATCCCCGAATACTTTATGTTTACGAAGAGAGGTGTATTCAGTGATAATGGCTTGCTGCCATTGTGGCCAGTCAGATCTAGACATGGCTTGTTTAAGTGTAGCTGGGTTAGAGTCCAGATTAGGATCAGGTGTGATTACATGAGGTTCAGATGGTTCCCCGAGGTAAAAATCCCTGTCTTCATTCTTGTCTTGGACGTCTTCAGTCTTGAAATTTAAATCTTGGACATCTTCAGCTGTAAAATGTGATTTAAGTCTTTTGGCTGGTTGGGGGGTATAGGTTGGGTTTTCAGGTGGTCTTTTGGCTAGGGTATTCCCGGTACCAGGAAGGGGATGTCTAAGGATTATGGTTTCAGATGAGAAACCATCTGGGGTATTCTCGGCCATTGATTTAAGGTTCAAAAGTTTAATTACTTCTGTATTAGATAAGGACGTGGGAGGATCAGGGTTCATGGTCAATGTTTCAGGAGCTAGAAAGTTAAGGTTTTCATATGGTTATTTAGGAAATTTCTGCAAGGTTGGAAATACAGTTTCAAGAAATCTGCAATTTGCGAATTTGGCTCGAAGTAAAGCTCCGGATACAGGATCTAGGTATCTGATAATTGATGCAGAATCAAAGCCTATATAAATCCCTTCTTGACGATGAGGTCCAATGGTATTTCTGTTAGGTTCAGAAACAGGGACCTAGACTTGGCAACCAAATATTCTTATATGTGCTACACTTGGTGGTCTGCCAGCTACCAACTCATATGGGGTTTGGGTATTAAATAAAGTTGGTCTTAGCCTTAGCAGTGCAGCTGCATGTAGGACTGCATGGCCCCATAACGTAACTGGTAGGTTAGCATGCAGTAACAGGGGTCTAATTATGAGTGTGAACCCTTTGAGTGGTCCACCACTCTGCGGGATCACTTTTAGTTAGAATGTTAGCATTAAAAGTTAGAATTGATAGGGAATTTAGGAAAAATTAGTTCATTTAGCATTTAGCCTAGAAGAAGGAAGGTCAAAATGAAACTAAGTAGTGCTAGAAGATAGCAAAGTAGAAAAAATGTGCTAGCTAGTAAAAACAACTAGCTAAGCAAATATTAGTAGATGCTAGTTATTAAGCAAATGTTAGTAGATGCTAGCTAAGCAAGTGTTAGTTTATTAGTTAGTGTGAGGCACACAAGACTATTGGAGGTGTTTTACGTAAGAAGATAAAATCGGCGTGAAGAATTTTGAAGACAAAAAAGAAAGAGAGCAAGGGGGATACTTGCCCACTTGCCCCCTTGCCAACTCGATGGCGGAAAAATTAGAAAGATTTCTAAAGGTTTTTTGTCGGAGCCACCTCGGCGAGAGGGTGGCAACCTCAACCGGAAAAACCCCCGAGCCAAAATTTCGGGAAAGGGTTTGAAAAATGGATCCGGTGGAGGAGGGGTCCAACCCTTTTGTGAGAGGGTTTAAAAACCCCTCCTTCCACCTTGTAGCTCTCTTTCTTTCTCTAGTTTTTGGCGAAGCCCTGCTTCAATGTAGTTAGGAAAAAATCCTTTAGCATGTATTCTCAATGGTCTAGAAGAAAGGCTTGAGAACCTCCTCTATTCTCTCTCTCCTAGTTAGGTTGTGTGTTTATTAACACACCAACAAAATTATTCCTTCTTTTGTAGAGGTAGGTTGGATGGTAGAGTTTTGAGTAGAGGCATTATAGACCTCATCTGCCAATGCCCTGAAGGCTTAGTTCAAAAGCTAGAACAAGATACTTATCATTTTTCTCTTAGAGAGATTTCATATAGCTATCCATAGCCGCTTCCCATTTGTGATTTGGTTGAGATGACAATTAGTTATGAATTTTCAAAGATGGAGTAGAAAAAACTGGGTGGTCTTGTGGGTAGCGGCTGCTGGATCAGACCTGCGAGCCCAATAGGAATTTTAATTCCAAGAAATTATATTTTTCCCAAGTAGAACTTTTGTGTAGCTTTCCAAAATGGCTTAGAACATTTGATTTGAGCATGATTTGAATTAGATATGAATTGTGCAAGATGGGACACATAGTTTGAGAACTTTTGGTTGACTGCTGCATTACAGAGGACCTGCTGGGTTCACTTCGGCTTACCTTTCTAATCACATATTTATATCAAATACATCTTTTTAATATCTCTCCAGGGTCATATAGAACGTTTGATTTGACTAAGATTTGAATTAGATATGAATTGTTGAAGGCGAGATACATAGTTTAAGCCTTCTTGATTGACTGCTGTGTTACAAGGAGTCCGCTGAATTTCTATTAGCTTAACCTGCTGATGTCATAATTTTTCTAGTTAGAGCTTGTTCATAGCTTTCCAATGGTATAAGGAAAGCCTAGATCCAAGTAGTAAGGAATGTGCTATGAATTTTTGAAGTTAGAAGGTAGATAGGTGGGTTGGAAGGGTCGGTTGAATCGACCTCACACTTCCAACCCTCATAACTTTTGCATTTCTTATCCGATTAGAGTGATTTTTAGATCATTGGAAAGATAATTTGGTGCACTAAGTATAAATATTATGCTTAGGATTAAATTACAGGGCAGAATAACACTTTATATTTTAATTGTTAACTAAGGTACGCTTACTACCAAACTAGTTACAAAGAAGGAGGCAAGGTCGACGCTCGGAAAGTGGAGCAAGGAAGGAGGTAGCGGCTCGGCCTACATCAAGCCCAAATCAACCGAGGAAAATTGAGGTAAATTAACTAACCTTAAGCCTTCCATTTAGGATTGGAGGGAGCACGGCTAAGGTACGCATCTCTAAACCCACTCACCTATCTCGTAAGGTCAAGTGGCTTGACCACTTGACCGCCAAGGGAGTACCCAATTCCATTGTTTTCGGGGCCCTTGGTATGTTTTGTGGTAGTAGCTTCATTTATTAGCAAGTTTCGTGTGTGGTAAGTCGGATTAATCACCGACACGACCACTCTGAATGTTGTTGGTGGAAAGGTGGGGTTAATGACCCGCGAATCCACTATTATGTTGTTGGCCCCATAGATTAGGAGTAATGGCCCCAATTTATGAAGATTGCGCAACAGGTTGAACCTACAGGTCGCCCGTCACCCTGGTCCCATTGAGTTGCATTTCGTGGTCTATCCAGTGTAAACACATTTAACAATCAAAACATACAAAATAAATCGTAAACCCTTGTTGGCAAGAGACCCGAGGTAAGGGGTGATGCCTAATATGTTAATGTAGTGAGTTAGGACGTGCAAACAAAAGTAAGTAATTAAGAAGGAATTTGTGTGAAGGGTGGGACTTAGGCCAAGTTCCCCCGCTTAGAAAACTAAATAGAACTAAATAAAGAAATAGGAAGAATTGAATGGTCCATCAAATTGTCGTTATTCCGTTCGTTGAGTTAGGGTGGTATGAGTCACACCCGGTTGGGTGTATCAGAACCATCCCAATTCACAAATTAGGATTGCCTTGGTTTCAAGGCTGGTGCGTCTGCGCGTAGAATAGGTTGTAGGTTAAGGTTAGAACTAGATATGAAATTGGTTAGTGGAGTTTAAAGCCACACTAGTAAAAAACTAAGGCCTAACCTCCGGAGGTACTACGACGCATATTTAATCTCCCTTAAAAATCTAACTACTCACGTTATACACCTATCATCCGGGTTCGACTTGGGCGCCTGCAAATGCAGGCCACCTTCACCGAAGGGCTTGTGTGATACTTTTAGGCTCCCTCGAAAGGGGGTGGCCCAAAAGTACCACACCAAGTGGCATGGAGATTGTGATCGAGAGCGGTTCCAAGTTGGCACGCAGTTGGTTACCTCACTTTATTTTCTGGTGCAGCTATTGAGGTTCCGATGCAGGGCTCGAATGATGAGACTGATCGACCTGAAGGTATTGCGGATATATGGGAGGATCATCCCGTATTGCATAAGCCCTAACAGGGAACCTTTCCTTCATCTACCTCAGCAATGGAAAGGGATAGGATCGGACATCGAATAACAAGGTTATTTTGGGAGCACAGTTTGTTATTTCGATTGTGGCCGGATGGGACAAGGCGTATTGTCCCTAGACCATATCAGAGGGCCTCCTTGGTGAGACAAGTGTACAAGGAACTTGGCCATTTTGGCATACGCATGACACATTCAATGTTGCGTGGCCAATATTGGTGGACTGGCATGTATCAGCAAGTGGCTGCTTATGTCGGGACATGTGAAGTTTGTGACCGGGTCATGTCTAGCTTTAACACCTTGTCACCCAAGTTACAGCCCTTACCTATCATAGGATTGGGCTACCGTTGGTCGCTGGACTTTGGAGGACCGTTGGTTGTCATGCCACGTAGAGCAAAATACGTGTTGGTGATGGTGGAGCATTTTAGCAAGTGGATTGAGCTTGTTGCTATACCCCAAAACTCTGCAGAGTTGGTTGCGGCTGTTTTTTTGGATCGTGTGTTGGCACGTTTTGGAGCACTTGCTGAGTTATTGACGGACTAAGGGAGGGAATTCCTCGGTGCTTTTGAGGAGTTGTGTACTAAGGCGCTCATAGATCACCACACCACCTCTCGGGATCATCCGAAGGCGGATGGCTTGGCTGAACGGGGTGTTCAAACAACCTAACGTGGTTTGAGGAAGTATGGATTACTTTAGGGAGGCCATCGGGATTGGGACCTTATGTTGCCTTGGATTGCTATGGGCTATCGATTTAGTAGGCATGCCTATTTGGCGTCCTATAGCCCGTATCAGTTGTTGTATGGACGTGAGCCTATATTCCCGAGTTCTATTTGGGAAAAACTACCTCCTGTTGTGGACTTGGATGACCCAAGCATTTGGGCAGAGTGTTTGCAGGAGTAGGCTCAATTCTTCTAGAGGGCCATTGCTCAGCACTATGACACTTTGCGTTATGCACGCATTCGTAGTGGTGCTTACCGGCCTCAGTTGCGGAGATTCCGGTAGGGGAATTATGTTTATTTCCAACGTGAGGCGCCTATGACATTGGATGTCAGGGCGGGGCACACTATCCTTCGGGTGAAGGAGGTGTTGCCGAGTGGTTTGTTGTTGTTGGAAGCCAATGATGGCATGGAATGTCGCAAACATTCCAAAAACTGTGCCCCATGTCATCTACGTGGAGAAAAGAAATGAGCAACTACTATGATCTTGTGTGATCAGTGTCAACATGGTTGGCACATGGCATGCTTGAGGCCACCCTTGACTTCTCTACCATCTGGACAGTGGAGTTGTCCTCGCCGTCGAGGATCTTCGGTACTTGGTGCTTCCACCAATCGTATTCAATGATCCTGTGTGGTTTTCATCACTTTGTGGCTGCCCAAATGGAAAATGAAGAGTTATGGCTTAGAGATGTTGTTGCAACCCTTGCTAGGTCCCTTAATAATCTTGCCAATTTTCGTTTCTAGCAAAGGTTACGAGCGCTAACCCTTCGCATTCCGCCATGCTAATGGATAGCTCCTCTTACCCCGGACCAATAATTCATAGGAGGGAACCAACCCTCCTACTTTGCTTTCGGGACTCACCCCTTAATCGGTAACCCATTTCCCCAATGTGGACTTCCATCCATGGAAGTCCAATCCTATGTTGATCATCGCGTTGCCGGAGCAACACTACAACAACCCGAACCATACTAGGCAACTATGGCCTCACAATGGGCCAATGCCCATGGAGGCCGTGCCATTCGGCCTCGGGTGGGTGAGGCCACACCACCTCACCCATATAAGCCTCTAGGACTCTACACGGAGCCCCTACCCCACCGCCAACCAACCTCTTGTCTCTCTACCAAGAGTTGGGGCCAAGTGGACATTTTCCCTTAGCTGCTGGGCCTAGAACCCCCCCAGCAGCTTCAGACCATCATAACTTCCTTGTATGATGTCTGATCATAACAACCAACCACTCCATCCTCATCTACGCTTCACGTAGATGCCGATGGACTCCTCGCTTGCCCCATTCGGGCAAGTCTTGAGGAAGTTATGCCTGTTTGAACCTTGGCAGTCCCGGGAATCAGTCCCAGGCACTGCTGTACCAGGGCGCTGTCCCGGGACAGCGCCCCACTCAAATGGCCATAACTCCTAGCTCACACCTCCGATTGAGGTGATCTTGAGCATTCTAGAATCACCACGCCATGAGCTACGCATAGCTCATGGCCTCACCCTCATGCCTCCTAGTCTTTGTGGGTGGGAGGCGTTCCCAACGCCCAGGGCCCTCACCCACACTAGGATCACTTGGGCCCTCTCACCAACGGCGCCACAAGTCCCGGGTGTCACTCCGGGGTCCCCCTTGTGCCCATGGTGTTTCGGGCACTCCTCATGGAGAGGTGTGCGACAAATGCAATCAACATGAGGCGGTGTAATTAATTCTTTGGAATCTGATGGCCAACCATCAGAGGCGATTAAGGATGGGACTCACATTGCACCCAACCTACAGTTCCTTGGAATGACATTCACCACACTAGTTAGTTGCGGAATAATCTTTTATTATCCATGCCCTTTGCATTGGCATTGGTCCTAGGTGCTTGGCGGGACTCCATAGTCAGCTGAGGGGGGGCATGTCGAGGTGTGTTGTTTATGTGTGACTTTGCTATGTTTTAGTGTTGTTTGTTAGTGGTGGTTGGTATTAGAGTTGCAGTGACACATGATCCCTATTTACAAGACAGTTATCACGGTATGGGACGACACTTGTATGTGAGCGTAGAGGAAATAAAATTAGCAAACTTGTCAGACTAAAATAAGGGTTTTTTTTTAAAACAGCCAAGAACATACTTGAAATATTCCAAAATCTGCCCAAAATATTTAAAAAATTGGACCTATTTCCGTGGGATGTATAGGTCCTAAAATAAAAAAATGCCCTGAATTTGAAATGGTCTCATTAAGTTTGGAAACTGTAAGGTGGTTGAATTATTAAAACCAAGGATGATTATAAGAAAAAATCAATGAAAATGGATTTTCTGAGATTGGTATAATTGAAGAATGAGTCAATCATAATACAAAGGAATCAAAATAATCAACTTGCTTCGTTTTTATTCCATGATTTTTTTCTTTGTTCTATATGTGAGTCAACTCTATAGCTTGGACTGCAGCAATTATTGTTTTTGGCCGAATAGATTATAAATTGGATTCATACCCAACATGATTGTATATACACTTGCACACAATGGGAGATGAGAGAGACATGTTTGCTGGACTAGGATGGGAGAAGAAAATTAGAAGTCTAGGAGATCCTCATATTCCCTTTAATCCATCGCCGGAATTTGATTTTGCTGCTGGAAATCGAGGTAGTGATGACTACGAGTTGACTACACAGTCTACACTTTCATTTTCGGAGTCTACACAAGCATGGAGGTGGAGGGTGCAGGAGGAGCATAAACAATATGAGAAAAATGAAAAGAGGCAGGCAAATGTGCCGGATAAGGACGTTGATTTGGATGAAGACAAATCGAAATAAACGGAGCAGGAGGTGAAGGTGGTAGGCGAATCTTCGAAGTCTTTTTCATTTCACGAAAGGATGAGAGGATTGTCGCCGCATCGACGTCCGCTGAAGGATCGAATGAAAGATTAAATAATATCTTATATTGATTTGCTTCGACCGGGTCCACCTCCCTCGGAATCATCCAAGATGTATGCAAAACGGAAATAGAGTTGAAAGACACGGGAAACATTGTAATACAATATTTTGAATGAAATAAAAATAATCATTGAAATTATATCTTTATTATATCAATCAATTATTGCTTCACAAGAGGTCCAGAAATGGACACATATATCATAGCCTAATGTAGTGCTAGGCTGAGAGGAATTCTAGGAAGTAGAATGTGTCAAGAGACCTCCCTCCAGGATGAATTTGACCTCATTGAACTAAATGTCGGGGCGTGTATGAACAAATTCACTTCCGCATCCAAATTAGAAATCTTGATGAAGATGTAATACAGATGCTTACAATTCATATAAGAATTTCGTTTGTGGCCGAAATTGGAAATCATATCCAAGAAGTATGCGCAATTGCACTCTGGAAGAGAACTCACTGTCACTTGGTAGATGGGTGGTTGCGGTTCTGATTTGGATTACAGTATGATAATGCAACCAAATCCCGGTTGAGGGATTATAGTTAACTTCAGAACAGTACCATGCATAGCTTCAGCAGAGGCCACTATCTGCCTCTGCTTTGTCGAAGGTGCACTGCTGGATCGCCAAACAAGCTTGGACAATCTTGTCGAAGGGATGAAGTCGGGGTGTTCTGGAACACGGATTCGAGACATATCCAGTGGGGGAGCAGAGTTGGTGAAGAGTCGAGTCGGTGTGATGCGCTCCTTTGGTGGGAGTTGAAAACCTGCGTCCTCAAGGGCGAAGATCTCCGAGCAGGTGAGGTTGGTACCAATCTTGATGGGCGAGATTGGGGGAATAGGAGGCTTCTGGTCATCAGCAGAGAACGGCATGACCCATTTCCGACGAGGGCCTTTTACGCAACGCTCGATGTCGTCTGGGCAAAAGACGAAGTCCGTGCGCTTCATAGATTGGAGTTTGTAATGATGCCAAATTCCGGCATACATTCCGGCATACATTCCGGTATTGCAATTATATACTGAGAGGAATGGGATTGCTCACTTTCTTTCCAATGTGTGAGTTTGATGTGATGAGGTTGTGGAAAAGAAATAGAGTGAGTAGGTCTGAATTGCGGGAGGGTTGAACACATGAAAGAAATAGGCAATTCACAACCTCTGATAGCGGAACCATCTAAGAAAAAGAAGAGGAGGCGAACGTCTACACATTACACTCATAAAAAGAGAAAGACAGTGAGGACACAGAAAACACAGACAAGGAAGGCGCCAATCGAGGGCCGTGGGACGCCCCAGGATTTGAGCGAAAGCATAAAGGACCTGCGGAAACCTTCGTGGAGGCTAGACTGTGAAATTCGGCCTTTTCATTTATCACCGATTGTAGAAGAGGCGGACGGAAGTAAAACGCAGACAATGGCAGAAGTGGAGGAGTTGGGAAATGATAGCATCCAAGAGGACTCACGCGAAGAGACGAACTCTACCAGTGTCGTACGTATTCTTTGGGTTCTCCATATATTCAGTTGTTTGAGCACATAATGAAAATGGTAGAACATATTCAACGGTGAAATTACTTTATTTTAAATATTCCGGTTTGTTATCTTTTGTTATAAACAATGGGACGCTATTAAATATAGGGGGATGGGGGGAGTGGAGATAGTGGAAATATCTACGAAGAAGACAACGAGGAGGTAGCACAACAAACTGAGAAGGCGTTAGATGAGCGAGAACCGGTGTCGGGACAGCCAACGAATCAAGCAAGAGAAAAAATAAAGGCGTCCAAGAGGAAAGCGGCAAAGGAAGATCTCAAATCAAATTTGGTGGGAGGCTGCGAAAGAACTGAAGGAGGAGACCCAGGCATTGAAACCCTGGTTCAAGATAATGTGACCCCTGTTTCAAGATTTCTGCGAAGCAAGGCGGGCGGAACACAACAAACATCAAGGCGAGGGCGTGGACGCGGGAGAGGAATGGCGCAGGTAAACCTCGGCGATTCGAGGAGCACTCCAATAAAGCCGACAGGGGACGGGACCTCGGAAGATAGTGGCGCCGATATCGGGGCTTCAGTGGAGGGCATATTCCAAATTCTGGTAAGGTGTCGGCTCTCGGCCAAGCTATGTTGGCCGAAGTTTTTGGTTTGTATTACCTTGATTTCTAATAGTATGTGGAATATTAGCTTGATTTTCTCTCGGCCTTGTCTTGATATGGGTTTAGGAATATGTTAGAGATAGGGTTTTGAGTTATCAAACTACATGGAAAGTGCAAGTGGCATGCTCTTGGCCATGTCTTTATTTGGGTTTTGTGAGTAGGTAAGAGGTAGGGTTTTGAGGGAGGTGAGGTTCTTGATTTTCAAAGTACATGGAATGTCCACTAGACTTGCTCTCGGCCATGTCTTGTTTTGGGTTTAGGACCATGTGAGAGGTAGGGTTTCGAGGTAAGGAGAGGGATTTTGAGTTCTCAAACTACATGGAATGTTCAAGTGGCATGCTCTCGGCCATGTTTTGATTTGGGTTGTGTGAGTATGTAAGAGGTAGGATTTTGAGAGAATGTCATCTTTCTTACGTTCTTGATTCCATACTCTCGGCCATTCCTTACTCTCGGCCATTCCATACTCTCGGTGTGCTTGAAAATTCAAAATGTTATGTGCATGAAAGATTGCTCTCGGCCTTCTTGGTTTGGGTAGTGCATAAGGAGGAGCATTCGGAAGAGGCCTCTTTTGTGTGTCAAGGTATGTTCTTGAAAAATCAAAATGATATGTGCATGTAAGATTGCTCTCGGCCATTTTGTATTATGTAGTGCATAAAGAAGAGCATTTGGAAAAGGCCTCGGATCCGAGGCCTCATTTTTGAGTCAAGATTCATGTTTGAAAAATCAAAATGTTATGTGCATATTTGAATGCTCTTGGGGTTCTTGTTTTGGGTAGTGCATAAGGAAGGGCATTCGGAAGAGGCCTCAATTCTGAGTTAAGATTCATGTTTGAAAAATCAAAATATTATGTGCATATTTGAATGCTCTTGGGGTTCTTGTTTTGGGTAGTGCATAAGGAAGGGCATTCGGAAGAGGCCTCGGATCCGAGGCCTCATTTCTGAGTAAAGGTATGTGCTTGAAAACTTAAAATGTTATGTGCATATTTGAATGCTCTCGGGGTTTCTGTTTTGGGTAGTGCATGAGTAGGAGCATTGGGAAGAGGCCTCGGATCCGAGGCCTCATTTTTTAGTCAAGGTATGTGCTTGAAAAGTTAAACTATTATGTGCATGTAAGATTTTTCTCGGCCTTCTTGTTTTGGGTAGTGTATAAGGAGGAGGTATGGGAAGAGGCCTCGGATCTGAGGCCTCTCATTCGTAGGTAGGTTAGTGCTAGAAATATCAAAATGTTATGTATACTTGAGTTGGCCACTTGACTTTGCATTCGGCCATTTCTTGCTTAGTGTCTTGCATAAGAATTAGCTATGGGAAGAGGCCTCTTATTTATGTGTAGTTTGCTCTCGGCCTTGTATTTTTTTTGGATGTTTAATCTTGAGGATGTAATGAAGCCTCTCTACCGAGGCCGTTGGTTGGATAATCTAAGTGTTTTTCATTGATTAACAAGACTAAGGAATGCAAGGCCGTGCTAAACCTTAGTTTAGCACCGACCTTCTTAGAGAAATGCATTGAAAATGCATTTGTGAACTTTGGATTTTGATCCCACACAATCACTCTTGGCAACCCGTGGTGCCTCAACCATCCTTTGAGAAAAGGCTATGTGGTCTCCAACGCGGTGGCGGTTCCCACAATTGGCACCATGTGACTCCTTCGGCAAACTTGTGATCAAGTCCATGCACATACTATGTCATGGCGCCGATGGGATAGGCAACGGTTGCAAGAAACCGCCTTGCTTTTGGTAAGAGGCTCGGTTCACTTGGCACTTTATTCACGCCTTCACAAAGTGGGTTATATCCTCCTTTATGCACCGCCAATGGTACCTCTTTGACACCATTCTATGGTGGTTTTTTCTCTCTCCCCTATGGCCGGCAATAGGACTATCATATTCCTCCAAAACCGATAGCCTCAACTTGCCTTGTGGCACATACAACCAACTTTGCTTGCACTAAAACAATCTGTCCACCAACTTGACCTCTTTGAGCACCTTGCTCTTGCTAAGCTCACCTAAAAGCTTTTGTGCCTCGAGGTAGTTAATTTACCCCTCCCGTATCTTGCATCACAAGTTTCCTTCGCCGGCACACATTAGCCACAAGGTTTGGATGGTTCTCATTGCTTGGAACTCTTCCGGTCTACTTCGCGCATCCGGCACCACATTTCCACGGTCCGGTTTGTGGATCAAATCCACCTTCATAATTGCCAAACTATCATGCCTCCGTAATGACTTGGCGCTCACATGCGCTTCTATGTCAAAATTCTCTTTGGACACATTGTCCATGTAGACCTTTGCTTTGTGCGACCCCAAATAATGACGCCACATCTTCAAGCAATGCACTATGGCAAAGAAATTCTTTGTCATGAGTTGGTTGTCTTAATTGACAACCATCGAGCTTCATGCTCCCATATGCAATGGCCATCCATCTTACATCAACAATCCGCCATTGGCAAAGTCACTCACCCCCATATGCACCTCAAAAGGTTTGTCAAGCTCCGCGAACTTGAGCATGGGCGGCGAAGAGAACTTGATCTTAAGCTCGCCAAAGACTTGGTGACAAGGCTCATCCCACTCTTGGGGTAGCCATTTCTTTGACAAGTTGCACAAGGTCGGACAACCATCGAGCTTCATGCTCCCATATACAATGGCCATCCATCTTGGATCAACATCCACCAATGGTAAAGTCACTCGCCCAGGTATGCACCACAAAAGGTTTGTCAATTTCCGTGAACTTGAGCAAGGGCAGCGAAAAGAACTTGCTCTTAAGCTCCTCAAAGACTTGGTGGCAAGGCTCATCCCACTCTTGGGATAGCAATTTCTTGCACAAGTTGGACAAGGTCGGACAACTATCGAGCTTCATGTTCTTATATGTAATGGCCATCCATTTTGCCTCAACATCCGCCAATGGTAAAGTCACTCGCCCCCGTATGCACCTCAAAAGGTTTGTCAAGCTCCACGAACTTGAGCACGGGCGGCGAAGAGAACTTGGTCTTAAGCTTCCCAAAGGCTTTGTGGCAAGGCTCATCCCACTCTTGGCATAACCATTTCTTGCACAAGCCGGACAAGGTTCCACAACCATGGAGCTTAATGCTCCCATAAGCAATGGTCATCCATCTTGGATCAACATCCGCCAATGGTAAAGTCCTTCGCCTCCATGTGCACCTCAAAATGCTTATGAGAACCCCGAAACTTAACCACATCTTATGAAGAGAACTTGCTCTTGAGCTCCCCAATGGCTTGGTGACAAGGCTCATCCCACTCTTGGGATAGTCATTTCCTCAATAAGTTGACTACGGTCCTAGCAACCTTCAAAAACTCTCGAATGAAATGGTGGTAGTAGTTGGCTAGGCCAAAAAATGACCTAAGCCCTTTTTGAATGAAGGCCTAATTCTCCTTTTGGATTGCCTTGACATTCTTCATGTTTGTCCACCAACTTCCTTTGTCACCACATGCCTCAAGAACTCAATCTCTCGTTGAGCAAAGTTATTTTTCACTCCTTGGCGGTAATTTTTTTGGCAACACATTGGTGAATACATCCTTGTATCTCACCAACATCCCACCAATGTGGTTTGGGGGAGGCCCATCCTTCCTAGCCTCCTCATACGTTCCTTGGAGTTGCTCCAATTGAACCACGACCATTATGTTTTCAATTTTTCATTTGGTCCATTAAGACCAAATTCAACTTGGGTCCTCCTACCATAGGAGTCCTTGTCAATTTGAACTTCAATTCTTTGCCATTATGACACATCATAATGCACCGCAAGCACACCGGCTTGCACCTCACATCTATTATGTGAATTTCAAAGAAGACGACCTTCACAATGACACGCATTTCATCTATTTCACATGGTGTGAAATTTTGACAAAAATCCAATGGCCCATATTGAAAGGTTACATGCATCGCGGCCTCTTTTGTCTCATGCGGTTCGCCTTTTCCAAACCGCATCTTGGTGCGCTTGCCCGCTATATCAATCGGCAAGCCCCAACTCCCTTGTGAGTTTTGGGCTCAAAAAGAAGTGGTAGCCTCTTTGTCAACACATGAGACATTTCTCCCATTCATTTGAGCCTCAAGGTACAAAAGACTTGGCCTCAGCTTAAGACTACTAGCCTTGGCCACAATGCCAACGTCTTACATTCGGTCCGCGGCACAAGTATTATTTGGCGTGGTACCTATGTCCCCTCAACGTTTATTGTTGTAAGGCACCGCCAAATTTCTTATTGAGGTCATTGGCTTTAATGCTCGTGGCAATTTTGACGATACCCGCCACAACCTCAATACACTTTTGGAAATTTGAACTTGGTATTCACCGCCCGCTTTTGAAACCCCACCTAAAACGATGTATTTATTAGAAAACTCGTTCATCTAAGATGTACAATTCATTTGGGTGTGAAATTCGCGCATATATGCCTTAAGAGGCCCGGACGCCTCATTTCCACCAAATTCATTCCAACATCAATACCTTCCAAGCATTTCGAATTGGAATTTCAATCCAACATTAATGCCCGCCAAGGTTTTGGGTGCATTTGGTATTCTAGGCCCCAAATGCTTTTTGAGGTGTGCGGGAGCCCTTTCAAAGGACTCCACCATATTCCTTACGGAATCCACCATCATGCCCACCATTGTCATTAGAACCAATGGTATGGTCAAATTCCATTTACACATGATTTTCGTTCCAATGATGAGCCTCACAACCTTTATGAAACCCCGGGTCACCATCATAACCCACTTATTTGATAGCCATGCTTCCCTCAAAGTGCTAGCTCAAAAATTGGAACCCTGCTCTGATACCACGTGTTGCAACCCTTGCTAGTCCCCTTGCCAATTTCCATTTCTAGCAAAGGTTACGAGACGTGGTATTAGAGCAAGGTGCGCGACACGTATACACACAAAGATTGGAGTTGACATCGACCCAATCTACAAGGAAAATGGGCAAGCATGAAGAAGGCAGAGCATTCTTTGCAACGCGCTCACGGTGAATGTACCTACAAAATCAAGAACATCAGACAAAAGAAAAGGAGTGGCAAGAAGGAAAAGAAACAAAGATAGTTTAGAGTAAATGACAATTCAAAAGATTACCAGTAAGCAACGGGTTTGATTGCTATGGGACCTTCTTCAAACTCCATGAGATCGAGGCCTTTAATGAATTTCAAAACTCCTTTATCATCTAAATACACTTCGGAAGGCCTTGTCCCACAAAATGAGCCTCCAATGCTCAACATAATTGGATGGTTGCAAAATATCCTCTGTAGAAATCCAATCGATGTCGATAGAACAGTCGTTTTCAAATGATGTGATCTTAGCCTCAACCCCCTTCTCCAACTATGTTAAGAGAGACCAACAGTTAGAAACATCAAAGAATAAAAGAAACAAATGAAAAACAAAACTTGAAGATGTACATGTGCCCAGAAAGAAGCTTTGTTAAGCCAATCGTCAAGGACTTTCTCACGGAGAGGAAGAGCAGAGGGGAATTTGTTTCTGTTTTTTACCTCGGCGGGAGAGTTCCACCACCGAAGCCACTTGGCTTTGAAGGAGGCATCAACATGTGTGGTTGCTACCTTTTAAAGTTTCTCTATTGTCATATCCGTGACGAGGAAGGTGGAAAAATGATGGTCAATTTGCAACACAGAAGAGTGTAATGTAAGAAATTCTACATCAAGTACAAATTGAACATGAGGATATAAGGAAAATGGAAACAAAAAGATAAGAGGTGCACCTCGTGGAAGAAATCTTTGCCGTTTTCTATATGGGCGACGGAAATGAACTTTTTAAAGTTCCGAGTTTGAATAGTTTTGATCAGTCTATCTATGGTTTTTGTTATAGTGTCCCAAATTTCAGGAGCAGATCTGAGTGCCTCTAGTGTGGCCTCACGGTACAACCTTGTTGCAGTATCCGCTGCATTGGATAACTCTCTCTAATACAAACAAAAAGGAATATAAGCGAATGGCAAAAAATGGGAAGAAGAGAACACAAGCATAATGAAAAGAAGAATTACCTTGTACAAGAATTTAACGAAGATGTCCAATATAAGGGGATACCAAGTAGGATTCTTCTCCATTTTGGACTCCTACACCTTGTAGTCAGCGACGTAAATGAGGTCCTTGAACTCCTCAAGCTTCATTTTCCCAAATGTTCGAATGCGGAGTAACTTGGCGGGAAGGTTGTCCTTAATATGGTCGTGCTCCGTGGACCTACTCTGAAAAAGTAAGAGATAAACAAAGAATAACATAACATAACAAACAAACAAACCAAGCTTGATAATGTGCCTCCACCAAGCCGTCAACCAATGGTTTCCGTCGTAGACGAAGAACGTCTTGCTGGCAAGGTGAGCAAGGTCGGAGTCATTTTGGAGCATGGAATCGAACTCCTCACTGGCCTCCTACCCAAAATGAAGTCCAAGAGGCCCAAATGGCGTCGCAGACATGCAACACCTCATCAAGGTTGTTATACGAAGAGACATACATGGCTCGGTCACCGTCACGGTAACCCATAACGAACTCATTTTGCAACTGAGCGACATCAACCTCTTTGATGGGCCGAACAAGAGGAAGACAACGCAAGCGGCACAATGGAATAGAAAAACGTGACTTAACAAGAGGTTTGATTTGAACCCGGTGAATCACAGCATTAAAGTCTTTTTTTTGCGATCTCCGAATCAAGAGTTCAGTCTCCTCTAGGTTAGACTCATCAAGAGGATGCAAAGAATCGGTTGCAACAGGTGCATCATTCTACAAGGGTAAACACAAAATCATGAGATAGAGCCCAAAATAATAAAAAACACAAAGAACCCGAGGTGATGATTGAAAACTAGACGAAAATTTCTATGAAGAAAACACCTCTCCACGTAAAACATCAACCAATGTCCCAACTCCTACCATGGGAAGCTCCAATTGAACATTTCGGTCCTCCAACGAGGGCTCCTCTGATAGAAAGAGATCCATGGATTGTGATCCATGCACAAATTCAAGACACGTTAAACCAAAGCCTTAAAGATATGTTGCAACCAAAAGGTTCCAGATTTGACCCAACCGCCGAACTTACACATATTAGCTACAACAACAAACATTCAATCCATACAAGCAACCTAGCTCAAACAAGCAAAATCTGGTGTGGAGATCCTACCCCCTACCACACTCCCGGAACCGAGAGGGTCTTTATGTGACCCAACCCCCGAACTTGAAAATATTTTCAACCCAACCTAACTAACCAAAACATGGCTTCCTAAAACCACCCCCTTCCATCTTAAGACTTTGAGATTGTCCATATTAGACCCGACCCCTTAACTTGCACATATTAGTTACACCAATAAACATTCAACACATACAAGAAACCTAGCTCAAACAATCAAAATATGATGTGGATATCATACCCCTACACCCTCTCGAAACCGAGAGGGTCTTTATGTGACCCAACCCTCGAACTTGAAAATATTTTCAACCCAACCTAACTAACCAAAATCTGGCTTTGTTATACCATCCCCTTTCACCTAAAGACTTTGAGATTGTCCATATTAGACCCGACCCCTGAACTTGCACATATTAGCTAAACCAATAAACATTCAACACATACAAGCAACCTAGCTCAAACAATCAAAATCAGGTGTGGAGATCCTACCCCCTATACCCTTTTGGAACCGAGAGGGTCTCTATATGTCCCAACCCCTTAACTTGCAAATATTCTCAACCCAACCTAACTAACAAAAATTTGGGCTCCTTATACTACCCCTTTCCACCTTAAGACTTTGAGATTGTCCAGATTTGAGCCAACCCCTTTACTTCCACATATTAGCTAGCCCAGCAAACATTCAACACATACAAACAACCTAGCTCAACCAAGCAAAATTTGGTGTGGATATCGTACCCCCTACCACCCTCTCGAACCGAGAGGGTTTTATGAACCCTAAGAGTGGTCCACCACTCCGCAGAATCACTTTTAGTTAGGATGTTAACATTAAAACTTAGAATTGATAGGGAATTTAGAAAAAAATTAGTTCAATTAGTAGTTAGCCTGGAAGAATAAAGGTGGAGTACTAAGGACTTCGGGCCTTCAACCGGAAGTAACAAAATCCTAGTGAAGAGTAAGGTTGGTTAAAATAAAAACTAAGTAGTGATAGAAAATAACGAAGTAGAAAAAATATGCTAGCTAGTAAAAACTGCTAGCTAAGCAAATGTTAGTAGATGCTAGCTAAAAAAATGCTAGTAGATGCTAGCTAAGCAAATATTAGTTTACTAGTTAATAGGGGTTACACAAGACTATTGGAGGTGTTTGGCGTAAGAAGACGAAATCAGCTTGAAGACTTTTGAAGAAAAAAATAGAAAGAGAGCAAGGGGGCTACTTGCCCACTTGCCCCCTTGCCAACTCTATGGCAAAAAATTAGAAATGTTCTAAGGTTCCCTGTCAGAGCCACCTCGGTGAGAGGGTGACAACCTCAACCGGGAAAAAATTCCGAGCCAAAATTTCGGAAAAGGGTTCGAAGAATGGAGCCGGTGGCGGAGGGGTCCAGCCCTTTTTTGAGGGTTTAAAAACCCCCTCTTATCCTTTCAATCTTCTCCACATTTTCATTTTTTGCACGGTAAAGCCCTCTAGAATTGTAATTAGAAGGAAGAACTATCCTCATTCATTCAATATAGCCATAAGTTAGAATTGTTGAGAGAAGATAGTGTATTTTTGAACACATCCCTAAGTAGTTGTGCCACTTTAAGCGAGTGTAGTAGAAACAAAAACTACAATTTAGCCTTAAAATTTTGATTGACTGTAGCCCTTTCTGTTAGTTTTCCAAAAAGCCTAATATTGTTAGAATCAGAATTAGGGAGCAACCGTTATGAGTGTTTGAATGAAGGTGTCTCAGTTGTCTCTTGATTTATAAGCATTGACTTTGCAAGCGCATAACTAAAAAACAAGTCATTTTGTTTCTTTGTTATTTTACTTGTATTATAGTCTTTCTGTTAGTTTTTTGGAATGTGTAACCATACTAGAATCTAATTTGATTTGTGAAAGTTATGAGTGTTTCAATGAAGGTGTTTTAGCTGCTTCTCAAACTACAAGTACTGACTTTGCAAGCGCATTACTAAAAGAGGAAGGCAGGGGGAAATGAATGGAGAACATGTACCACACATGGTGTTAGAGACTTCAACAAGACATAGAAGAGGAACACGAGTCAGTAGAAACATTTGGACCGCAGAGGCGGAACCGTGTGGAAAGAGCGGTACAACGAAGATTGGAGCAATTTAACCTTCGAGGGTTTTATGTGCACGTTGATAGAGAAGGAGAAGAGGAAAGAGTAAAACATCAAGGAATCATGGCTTCAAGTAAATGGCCATGGGATTATCCAAGATATGATTCGAGTCAGACAACTCTTAATACCTCAAGACATTTAAACAACACTTCCTTTAATTCAAAACATCTTGAATTGTCGCGCACCTGTCCATGAGGAGTGCCCGAAACACCATGGGCACAAGGGGGACCCCGGAGTGACACCCGAGATTTGTGGCGCCGTTGGTGAGAGGGCCCAAGTGATCCTAGTGTGGATGAGGGCCCTGAGCGTTGGGAATGCTTCCCACCCGTACAAACTAGGAGTACCAAGGGTAAGGCCATGAGTTTGCATAGCGTATGATGTGTAAATTCTAGAATGATCAAGAACACCTTAATCGGAGGTGTGAGCTAGGAGATATGGCAATTGGAATGGGGCGTTGTCGCGGGACATCGCCCTGCTCCAGTAGTGGCCTGGGGTGGCTCCCCGGGCAAAATGAAGTTGTACACATTCAACAATAAATTTTGGCCCACCTCATTTTCCACTTTGCATCTTCCGTCATTGACTTGCACTCTGTAGCGCTTTTGGATTTTTTCCACCAACAATTTGGTCATCTCCAAGACTTGTTCACGCATCTTGGCCAAGTCCTGTCGCAACCCTTGCTAGTCCCCCTTGACCATCTTGGCAATTTTCATTTCCTAGCAAAGGTTACGAGTGCTAACCCTTCGCATACCGCCATGCAAATGGTTAGCTCCTCTAACCCCGGACCAATAGTTCATAGGAGGGAACCAACCCTCCTACTTTGCTTTCGGGACTCACCCCTTAATCGGTAACCCATTTCCCCAATGTGGACTTCCATCCATGGAAGTCCAATCCTATGTTGATCATTGCGTTGCCGGAGCAACACTACAACAACCCGAACCATACTAGGCAACTATGGCCTCACAATGGGCCAATGCCCATGGAGGCCTTGCCGTTCGGCCTCGGGTGGGTGAGGCCACACCACCTCACCCATATAAGCCTCTAGGACTTCACGCGGGGCCCCTACCCCACCGTCAACCAACCTCTTGTCTCTCTACCAAGAGTTGGGGCCAAGTGGACATTTTCCTTTAGCTGCTGGGCCTAGAACCCACTAGCAGCTTCAGACCATCATAACTTCCTTGTATGATGTCTGATCATAACAACCAACCACTCCATCTTCATCTACGCTTCACTTAGATGCCGATGGACTCCTCGCTTGCCCCATTCGGGCAAGTCTTGAGGAAGTTATGCCTGTTTGAACCTTGGCAGTCCCGGGAATCACTCCCAGGCACTGCTGTACCAGGGCGCTGTCCCGGGACAGCGCCCCACTCAAATGGCCATAACTCCTAGCTCACACCTCCGATTGAGGTGTTCTTGAGCTTTCTAGAATCACCACGCCATGAGCTACGCATAGCTCATGGCCTTACCCTTGTGCCTCCTAGTCTTCGTGGGTGGGAGGCGTTCCCAACGCCCGGGGCCCTCACCCACACTAGGATCACTTGGGCCCTCTCACCAACGGCGCCACAAGTCCCGGGTGTCACTCCGGGGTCCCCCTTGTGCCCATGGTGTTTCGGGCACTCCTCATGGAGAGGTGCGCGACACTCACCCCCACCAAACGGAGTCGATGCCCTCATCGACTATACTCGTAGTCGGCACACCAATTCTCAAGTTGCCATCCTCTATGGTGCGGCATTGTGTTTACCTTAGGGCGCGACCCCCACAATGCATCTTCAAATTTGGCATAGTCCCAAAGGTGTCGTTCCTAGGTGGTCCGTTAGCGACCTTGGATCTCTCATCCAAGGACCTAACCTATACTAGACCCACCTACTTTAGGACTCACTTGGGTTGCCCCTCCTTTGGGGCCTCCCCCGTTAGGCTCCACTAGCCTAACATGACACATCTAGGCGAGACCTCAACGCTTCCACTAAGTTGTCTCGGTTGCAACTCCGAGATGGCTTTCCATTGTTAAGCCACGCCTCGATCGCACGGGGGTGATGCCAAGTCCCGCCCGACTCGGTTCCCACTTTGCTCTTTCGAGACATGGGTTCATGACTACCATGCGCCAACTCTCGTTAGCTCGCGGGTAGCACTTTTATGAGCACGCGCCATCACCTTGCCCCCGCCCGGACAAGCCCACAACTAAGAAGTTTCTTGGTTTTATCCAAGGCCCCTCCAAGCCATGGCCCCCAATTACTCGGCTTACCCAACCTAGTTTGGCATATCTATTCCCCCTCTTCCATTAACCAAGCACAAGTACAAGACTAGGACCTCATCTCATACTTTTCTCTTTGCACCACTAAAGTTTGGACTTTATTCCCTCAAGCCAAAGAACAAGTTCATGTTGTGGAGCAATTAACCTCGAAGCTAAGTGTGCTACTAGCGTCTCTCCCCCACTAAAGGAGATTGATGTCCTCATCAATGCCTCCGCTTCATTTTATTGGAATCCTTAGCCTTAGTTTCTTCAAAGTGCTTCACCAATTCATTGGTGTTCACCATGTCTCTTGCCGCCACCCAAGCGGTTTGTTTCTCATGGTATCCTCACCATTTCACCAAGTACTCCTTTGTACATTTTCTTTCATTTTCACTTGGGCTTCCTACACTTGAGGATGCCCTCTTACCTCATGTTCCAAATGACCTCCACAAGGTCGGGAGGTGGCCTAATCACTTGCTTGTGATCGGGCCACAAGGTGTCGTCCTAAAATGACTTTCGTAATGAGACATGAAATGTCGGATGCACTTTGATCTCCGGCGGTAATTCCAACTTATACATGTCCTTGAACACTTGTTCCACAATGGAAAACGAAGCTCCAATTTTGGACATGAACTTTTGGAGTAAGGCCTTTGGGCAAGGTGAAGTTGTCCACATTCAACAACACCTTATTGGCCCACCTCATACTCCACTTCGCGTCTTCCGGCATTGATTTGCACTCCGTAGCACCTTCGGGCTTTCTCCACCAACAACTTGGTCATCTCCAAGACTTGTTTTTGCTCCTTGGCCAAGTCCTTACCATCTTGGTTGAACTCTAGTGTTGAATGTGCCCCCTCGAGAGCTAGGTTAATAGGTTGGAGCGCATCCACTCCATAAGCCACCACGAAAGACCACCCCTTGGTAGCCAAGTGCGTGGCTACATTGCAATTACACTCCGCTCGACCCACATAGTCCGCCCAATCTCCTTGGTCCGCCCCCACCAAGTTCCTCAAGTATTGCTTCAAGACTCCATTCACATGCTCCGTTTTCCCATCCATTTGGGAATGCAAGGCCGTGCTAAACCTTAGTTTCATTCCGACCTCCTTAGAGAAATGCATTGAAAATGCACTTGTGAACTTTGGATCTTGATCCCTCACAATCACTCTTGGCAACCCGTGGTGCCTCAACCATCCTTTGAGAAAAGGCTATGCGGTCTCCAACGCGGTGGCGGTTCCCACAATCGGCACCATGTGTGCCAACTTGGCAAACTGCTCTACCATCAACAAGATGGCATCATACCCATGTGACTCCGGCAAACTTGTGATCAAGTCCATGCACATACTATGCCATGGCGCCGACGGGATAGGCAACGGTTGCAAGAAACCGCCTTGCTTTTGGTAAGAGGCTCGGTTCACTTGGCACTTCATCCAAGCCTTCACAAAGTGGGCTATATCCTTCTTTATGCACCGCCAATGGTACCCCCTTGACACCATTCTATGGCGGCTTTCTCTTTCTCCTCTATGGCCGGCAATAGGACTATCACATTCTTCCTTCAAAACCGATAGCCTCAACTTGCCTTGTGGCACATACACCCGACTTTGTTTACACTTGAACAATCCGTCCACCAACTTAACTTCTTTGAGCACCTTGCTCTTGCGAAGCTCACCTAAAAGTTTTTGTGCTTTTGGGGTAGTAAATTTACCCCTCCCGTATCTTGCATCACAAGTTTCCTTTGCCGGCACACATTAGCCACAAGGTTTGGATGGTTCTCATTGCTTGGAACTCTTCCGGTCTACTTCGCGCATCCGGCACCACATTTCCACGGTCCGGTTTGTGGATTAAATCCACCTTCATAAGCGCCAAACTATCATGCCTCCGCAATGACTTGGCGTTCACTTATGCTTGTATGTCAAAATACTTTTAGGACACATTGTCCATGTAGACCTTTGCTTTGTGCGACCCCATATAATGTCGCCACATCTTCAAGCAATGCACTACGGCAAAGAAGTTCTTTGTCATGAGTTGGTTGTCTTCTTTGACAACCATCGAGCTTCATGCTCCCATATGCAAAGGCCATCCATCTTACACAAAATCCACCATTGGCAAAGTCATTCACCCCCGTATGCACCTCAAAAGGTTTGTCAAGCTCCGCGAACTTGAGCACGGGTGGCGAATAGAACTTGGTCTTAAGCTCCTCAAAGACTTGGTGGCAAGGCTCATCCCACTGTTGGGATAGCCATTTCTTGCACAAGTTGGACAAGGTTGAACAACCATCAAGCTTCATGCTCTTATATGCAATGGCCATCCATTTTGCCTTAACATCCGCCAATGGTAAAGTCACCCGCCCCCGTATGCACCTCAAAGGTTTGCCAACTCCACGAACTTGAGCACGGGCGGCGAAGAGAACTTGGTCTTAAGCTTTCCAAAGGCTTGGTGACAAGGCTCATCCCACTCTTGGGATAGCCATTTTCCTCAATAAGTTGATTAAGGTCCTAGCAACCTTCAAAAACTCTTGAATGAAGTGGTGGTAGTAGTTGGCTAGGCCAACAAATGACCTAAGCATTTTTTTGAATGAAGGGCCAATTCTCCTTTTGGATTGCTTTGACATTCTTCATGTTCATCCGCCAACGTCCTTTGTCACCACATACCTCAAGAACTCAATCTCTCGTTGAGCAAAGTTATTTTTCACTCCTTGGCGGTAATGTTTTTGGGCAACACATTGGTGAATACATCCTTGTATCTCACCAACATCCCACCAATGTGATTTGGGGGAGGCCCATCTTTCCTCGCCTCCCCATACGTTCTTTGGAGTTGCTCCAATTGAACCACGACAATTATGTTTATATTTTGCATTTGGTCCATTAAGACCAAATTCAACTTGGGTCCTCCTACCATAGGAGTCCTTGTCAATTTGAACTTCAATTCTTTGCTATTATAACACATCATAATGCATTGCAAACACCCGGCTTGCACCTCACATCTATCATGTGAGTTTCAAAGAAGGCGGCCTTCACAATGACATGCATTTCATCTATTTCACTTGGTGTGAAATTTTGACAAAAATCCAATGTCCCACATTGAAAGGTTACATGCATCGCGGCCTCCTTTGTTTCATGCGGTTCGCCCTTTCCAAACCGCACCTTGGTGGGCTTGCCCGCTCTATCAATTGGCAAGCCCCAACTCCCTTGTGAGCTTTGGGCTCATGAAAGAGTCCATTGCCTCTTTGTCAACTCATGAGACATATCTCCCATTCATTTGAGCCTCAAGGTACAAAAGACTTGGCCTCGGCTTAAGGCTACTAGCCTTGGCCACAATGCCATCGTCTTACATTTGGTCCTCGGCAACTTGGCTTGGCTTGGTCCGCAAAGCCAACTTCAAACATTTCGTGCGCGGGACAAATTGGTTTGGTGCCACAAAACCAATTTCTAATAGTTTGTCCGCAAAACAAACATGTTTTGCCTTGGTAGCACAAAGCCACCTTCCCACACTCCGTCCGCGGCACGAACATGAATTGCCTTGGTAGGACAAACCCACCTCCCAACATTCCGTCCGCGGCACAAGTATGATTTGCTTTGGAAGCATAAAGCCACCTTTCAACATTCCGTCTGCGGCACCAACATGTTTTGCCTAAGTAAAATGGACCAAACAATTTGCACTCATTTCTTTGGGACCTACTTTGGCTAAAGCCACTTGTGGTGATGCGCCGCCAAACTTCTCTTTGGGACCATCGGCTTCAATGCTCTTGCAAACTTGATGGTCCCCACCATGTCCTCAAGAAGCCTTGGGGACTTAAACAAGGCATCCACCACCCGCTTTTAAAACCCCACCTAAAACGATGCATTTCTTAGAAAGCTCGTCCGTTTTAGGTGTATCCTTCATTTGTGCGTTTGAATAGCGCACATAGGCCTTAAGAGGCCATGGGTGCCTAATTAGCACCAAGTTCATTTCAACATCCGAACCTTCGAAGCATCTCGAATTGAATTTCAATCCAACATTAATACCCTCCAAGGTTTTGGGTGCATTCGGTATTCTAGGCCCCAAATGTTTTTTTGAGGTTTGCGGGAGCCCTTTTCAAAGCACTCCTCCATTTTCCTTACCAAATCCACCCTCATGCCCACCATTGTCATTAGAACCAATGGTATGGTCAAATTCCACTTGCACATGATTCTTGTTCCAATTTGAGCCTCACAACCTTTTGGAAACCCCGGGCTCACCATCATAACCCGCATTTTTGATAGCCATGTTTCCCTCAAAGTGCGAGCTCAAAACTTGGAACCCTGCTCTGATACCAAGTGTCGCAACCCTTGCTAGTCCCCCTTGACCATCTTGGCAATTTTCATTTCCTAGCAAAGGTTACGAGTGCTAACCCTTCGCATACCGCCATGCAAATGGTTAGCTCCTCTAACCCCGGACCAATAGTTCATAGGAGGGAACCAACCCTCCTACTTTGCTTTCGGGACTCACCCCTTAATCGGTAACCCATTTCCCCAATGTGGACTTCCATCCATGGAAGTCCAATCCTATGTTGATCATTGCGTTGCCGGAGCAACACTACAACAACCCGAACCATACTAGGCAACTATGGCCTCACAATGGGCCAATGCCCATGGAGGCCTTGCCGTTCGGCCTCGGGTGGGTGAGGCCACACCACCTCACCCATATAAGCCTCTAGGACTTCACGCGGGGCCCCTACCCCACCGTCAACCAACCTCTTGTCTCTCTACCAAGAGTTGGGGCCAAGTGGACATTTTCCTTTAGCTGCTGGGCCTAGAACCCACTAGCAGCTTCAGACCATCATAACTTCCTTGTATGATGTCTGATCATAACAACCAACCACTCCATCTTCATCTACGCTTCACTTAGATGCCGATGGACTCCTCGCTTGCCCCATTCGGGCAAGTCTTGAGGAAGTTATGCCTGTTTGAACCTTGGCAGTCCCGGGAATCACTCCCAGGCACTGCTGTACCAGGGCGCTGTCCCGGGACAGCGCCCCACTCAAATGGCCATAACTCCTAGCTCACACCTCCGATTGAGGTGTTCTTGAGCTTTCTAGAATCACCACGCCATGAGCTACGCATAGCTCATGGCCTTACCCTTGTGCCTCCTAGTCTTCGTGGGTGGGAGGCGTTCCCAACGCCCGGGGCCCTCACCCACACTAGGATCACTTGGGCCCTCTCACCAACGGCGCCACAAGTCCCGGGTGTCACTCCGGGGTCCCCCTTGTGCCCATGGTGTTTCGGGCACTCCTCATGGAGAGGTGCGCGACAAGTCCTCACCATCTTGGTTGAACTATAGTGTTGAATGTGCCCCCTCGAGAGCTAGGTTAGTAGGTTCTAGTGCATCAACTCCATAAGCCACCACGAAAGGCCACCCCTTGGTCGCCAAGTGCGTGGCTACATTGCAATTACACTCCGCTCGACCCACATAGTCCGCCCAATCTCCTTAGTCCGCCCCCACCAAGTTCCTCAAGTATTGCTTCAAGACTCCATTCACACACTCCATTTTCCCATCCATTTGGGAATGCAAGGCCGTGCTAAACCTTAGTTTCATTCCGACCTCCTTAGATAAATGCATTGAAAATGCACTTGTGAACTTTGGATCTTGATCCCACACAATCACTCTTTGGCAACCCGTGGTGCCTCAACCATCCTTTGAGAAAAGGCTATGCGGTCTCCAACGCGGTTGCGGTTCCCACAATCGGCACCATGTGTGCCAACTTGATAAACCGCTCTACCATCAACAAGATGGCATCATACCCATGTGACTCCGGCAAACTTGTGATCAAGTCCATGCACATACTATGTCATGGCCCCGGCGGGATAGGCAACGGTTGCAAGAAGTCGCCTTGCTTTTGGTAAGAGGCTCGGTTTACTTGGCACTTCATCCAAGCCTTCACAAAGTGGGTTATATCTTCCTTAATGCACCGCCAATGCTACCTCCTTTGACACCATTCTATGGCGGTTTTTTTCTTTCTCCTCTATGGTCGGCAATAGGACTATCGTATTCCTCCTTCAAAACCGATAGCCTCAACTTGCCTTGTGGCACATACACCCGACTTTGCTTACACTTGAACAATCCATTCACCATTTTAACCTCTTAGAGCACCTTGCTCTTGCGAAACTCACCTAAAAGCTTTTGTACCTCGGGGTAGTTAATTTACCCCTCCCGTATCTTGCATTAGAAGTTTCCTTCGCGAAACACATTAGCCACAAGGTTTGGATGGTTCTCATTGCTTGGAACTCATCCGGTCTACTTAGCGCATCCGGCACCACATTTCCACGGTCCGGTTTGTGGATCAAATCCACCTTCATAAGCGCCAAACTATCACGCCTCCGTAATGACTTGGCGCTCACTTGCGCTTGTATGTCAAAATTCTCTTTGGACACATTGTCCATGTAGACCTTTGCTTTGTGCGACCTCAACTAGTGTCGCCACATCTTCAAGCAATGCACTACGGCAAAGAAGTTCTTTGTCATTAGTTGGTTGTCTTCTTTGACAACCATCGTGTTTCATGCACCCATATGCAATGGCCATCCATCTTACATCAACAATCCGCCATTGGCAAAGTCACTCGCCCCCGTATATACCTCAAAAGGTTTGTCAAACTCTGCGAACTTAAGCACGAGAAGCGAAGAGAGCTTGGTCTTAAGCTCCCCAAAGACTTGGTGACAAGGTTCATCCCACTCTTGGGATAGCCATTTCTTTCACAAAACGGACAAGGTCGGACAACCATCGAACTTTATGCTCTCATATGCAATGGTCATCCATCTTGGATCAACATCTGCCAATGGCAAAGTCACTCGCCCCCGTATGCACCACAAAAGGTTGGTCAAATTCCAAGAACTTGAGCTTGGGCGGCGAAGAGAACTTCGTCTTAAGCTCCCCCAAAGACTTGGTAGCAAGGCTCATCCCACTCTTGGGATAGCCATTTCTTGCACAAGTTGGACAAGGTTTGACAACCATGGAGCTTAATGCTCCCATAAACAATGGTCATCCATCTTGGATCAACATCCGCCAATGGTAAAGTCCTTCGCCTCCATGTGCACCTCAAAATGCTCATGAAAACCCCGAAACTTAACCACATCTTGTGAAGAGAACTTGCTCTTGAGCTCCCCAAAGGCTTGGTGACAAGGCTCATCCCACTCTTGGGATAGCCATTTTCCTCAATAAGTTGAACAAGGTCCTAGTAACCTTCAAAAACTCTTGAATGAAGTGGTGGTAGTAGTTGGCTAGGCCAACAAATGACCTAAGTCTTTTTTTCAATCAAGGGCCAATTCACCTCTTCATGTTCGTCCACCAACTTCCTTTGTCACCAAATACCTCAAGAACTCAATCTCTCGTTGAGCAAAGTTATTTTTCACTCCTTGGCGGTAACGTTTTGGGCAATATATTGGTGAATACATCCTTGTATCTCACCAACATCCCACGAATGTGGTTTGGGGGAGGCCCATCTTTCCTAGCCTCCCCATGAGTTCCTTGGAGTTGCTCCAATTGAACCACGACCATTATCATTTTTATTTTTATTTTTCCTTTATTCATTTGAATGTGCCCCCTCGAGAGCTAGGTTAATAAGTTGGAGCACATCCACTCCATAAGCCACCACCAAAGACCACCCCTTGGTAGCCAAGTGTGTGGCTACATTGCAATTACACTCCGGCAAACTTGTGATCAAGTCCATGCACACACTATGCCAAGGCGCCAACGGGATAGGCAACGGTTGGAAGAAACCGCCTTGCTTTTGGTAAGAGGCTCGATTCACTTGGCACTTTATTCACGCCTTTACAAAGTGGGTTATATCCTCTTTTATGCACCGCCAATGGTACCTCTTTGACACCATTCTATGGCGGTTTTTTCTTTCTCCTCTATGGCCGGCAATAGGACTATCATATTCCTCCTTCAAAACCGATAGCCTCAATTTACCTTGTGGCACATACACCCAACTTTGCTTGCACTTGAACAATCCGTCCACCAACTTACCTCTTTGAGCACCTTGCTCTTGTGAAGCTCACCTAAAAGCTTTTGTGCTTTGGGGTAGTTAATTTACCCCTCCCGTATCTTGCATTACAAGTTTCCTTCGCCGGCACACATTAGCCACAAGGTTTGGATGGTTCTCATTGCTTGGAACTCTTCCGGTCTACTTTGCGCATCCGGCACCACATTGCCACAGTCCGGTTTGTGGATCAAATCCACCTTCATAACCACCAAACTATCATGCCACCGCAATGACTTGGCGCTCACATGCGCTTATATGTCAAAATTTTTGTAGGACACATTGTCCATATAGACCTATGCTTTGTGCGACCCCAAGTAGTGTCGCCACATCTTCAAGCAATGCACTACGGCAAAGAAGTTCTTTGTCATTAGTTGGTTGTCTTCTTTGACAACCATCGAGCTTCATGCTCCCGTATGCAATGGCCATCCATCTTACACAAAATCCATCATTAACAAAGTCACTCGCCCCCGTATGCACCTCAAAAGGTTTGTCAAATTCCGCGAACTTGAACACAGACGGCGAAGAGAACTTGATCTTAAGCTCGCCAAAGACTTGGTGACAAGGCTCATCCCACTCTTGGGGTAGCCATTTCTTTGACAAGTTGCACAAGGTCGGACAACCATCGAGCTTCATGCTCCCATATACAATGGCCATCCATCTTGGATCAACATCCACCAATGGTAAAGTCACTCGCCCAGGTATGCACCACAAAAGGTTTGTCAATTTCCGTGAACTTGAGCAAGGGCAGCGAAAAGAACTTGCTCTTAAGCTCCTCAAAGACTTGGTGGCAAGGCTCATCCCACTCTTGGGATAGCAATTTCTTGCACAAGTTGGACAAGGTCGGACAACTATCGAGCTTCATGTTCTTATATGTAATGGCCATCCATTTTGCCTCAACATCCGCCAATGGTAAAGTCACTCGCCCCCGTATGCACCTCAAAAGGTTTGTCAAGCTCCACGAACTTGAGCACGGGCGGCGAAGAGAACTTGGTCTTAAGCTTCCCAAAGGCTTTGTGGCAAGGCTCATCCCACTCTTGGCATAACCATTTCTTGCACAAGCCGGACAAGGTTCCACAACCATGGAGCTTAATGCTCCCATAAGCAATGGTCATCCATCTTGGATCAACATCCGCCAATGGTAAAGTCCTTCGCCTCCATGTGCACCTCAAAATGCTTATGAGAACCCCGAAACTTAACCACATCTTATGAAGAGAACTTGCTCTTGAGCTCCCCAATGGCTTGGTGACAAGGCTCATCCCACTCTTGGGATAGTCATTTCCTCAATAAGTTGACTACGGTCCTAGCAACCTTCAAAAACTCTCGAATGAAATGGTGGTAGTAGTTGGCTAGGCCAAAAAATGACCTAAGCCCTTTTTGAATGAAGGCCTAATTCTCCTTTTGGATTGCCTTGACATTCTTCATGTTTGTCCACCAACTTCCTTTGTCACCACATGCCTCAAGAACTCAATCTCTCGTTGAGCAAAGTTATTTTTCACTCCTTGGCGGTAATTTTTTTGGCAACACATTGGTGAATACATCCTTGTATCTCACCAACATCCCACCAATGTGGTTTGGGGGAGGCCCATCCTTCCTAGCCTCCTCATACGTTCCTTGGAGTTGCTCCAATTGAACCACGACCATTATGTTTTCAATTTTTCATTTGGTCCATTAAGACCAAATTCAACTTGGGTCCTCCTACCATAGGAGTCCTTGTCAATTTGAACTTCAATTCTTTGCCATTATGACACATCATAATGCACCGCAAGCACACCGGCTTGCACCTCACATCTATTATGTGAATTTCAAAGAAGACGACCTTCACAATGACACGCATTTCATCTATTTCACATGGTGTGAAATTTTGACAAAAATCCAATGGCCCATATTGAAAGGTTACATGCATCGCGGCCTCTTTTGTCTCATGCGGTTCGCCTTTTCCAAACCGCATCTTGGTGCGCTTGCCCGCTATATCAATCGGCAAGCCCCAACTCCCTTGTGAGTTTTGGGCTCAAAAAGAAGTGGTAGCCTCTTTGTCAACACATGAGACATTTCTCCCATTCATTTGAGCCTCAAGGTACAAAAGACTTGGCCTCAGCTTAAGACTACTAGCCTTGGCCACAATGCCAACGTCTTACATTCGGTCCGCGGCACAAGTATTATTTGGCGTGGTACCTATGTCCCCTCAACGTTTATTGTTGTAAGGCACCGCCAAATTTCTTATTGAGGTCATTGGCTTTAATGCTCGTGGCAATTTTGACGATACCCGCCACAACCTCAATACACTTTTGGAAATTTGAACTTGGTATTCACCGCCCGCTTTTGAAACCCCACCTAAAACGATGTATTTATTAGAAAACTCGTTCATCTAAGATGTACAATTCATTTGGGTGTGAAATTCGCGCATATATGCCTTAAGAGGCCCGGACGCCTCATTTCCACCAAATTCATTCCAACATCAATACCTTCCAAGCATTTCGAATTGGAATTTCAATCCAACATTAATGCCCGCCAAGGTTTTGGGTGCATTTGGTATTCTAGGCCCCAAATGCTTTTTGAGGTGTGCGGGAGCCCTTTCAAAGGACTCCACCATATTCCTTACGGAATCCACCATCATGCCCACCATTGTCATTAGAACCAATGGTATGGTCAAATTCCATTTACACATGATTTTCGTTCCAATGATGAGCCTCACAACCTTTATGAAACCCCGGGTCACCATCATAACCCACTTATTTGATAGCCATGCTTCCCTCAAAGTGCTAGCTCAAAAATTGGAACCCTGCTCTGATACCACGTGTTGCAACCCTTGCTAGTCCCCTTGCCAATTTCCATTTCTAGCAAAGGTTACGAGACGTGGTATTAGAGCAAGGTGCGCGACACGTATACACACAAAGATTGGAGTTGACATCGACCCAATCTACAAGGAAAATGGGCAAGCATGAAGAAGGCAGAGCATTCTTTGCAACGCGCTCACGGTGAATGTACCTACAAAATCAAGAACATCAGACAAAAGAAAAGGAGTGGCAAGAAGGAAAAGAAACAAAGATAGTTTAGAGTAAATGACAATTCAAAAGATTACCAGTAAGCAACGGGTTTGATTGCTATGGGACCTTCTTCAAACTCCATGAGATCGAGGCCTTTAATGAATTTCAAAACTCCTTTATCATCTAAATACACTTCGGAAGGCCTTGTCCCACAAAATGAGCCTCCAATGCTCAACATAATTGGATGGTTGCAAAATATCCTCTGTAGAAATCCAATCGATGTCGATAGAACAGTCGTTTTCAAATGATGTGATCTTAGCCTCAACCCCCTTCTCCAACTATGTTAAGAGAGACCAACAGTTAGAAACATCAAAGAATAAAAGAAACAAATGAAAAACAAAACTTGAAGATGTACATGTGCCCAGAAAGAAGCTTTGTTAAGCCAATCGTCAAGGACTTTCTCACGGAGAGGAAGAGCAGAGGGGAATTTGTTTCTGTTTTTTACCTCGGCGGGAGAGTTCCACCACCGAAGCCACTTGGCTTTGAAGGAGGCATCAACATGTGTGGTTGCTACCTTTTAAAGTTTCTCTATTGTCATATCCGTGACGAGGAAGGTGGAAAAATGATGGTCAATTTGCAACACAGAAGAGTGTAATGTAAGAAATTCTACATCAAGTACAAATTGAACATGAGGATATAAGGAAAATGGAAACAAAAAGATAAGAGGTGCACCTCGTGGAAGAAATCTTTGCCGTTTTCTATATGGGCGACGGAAATGAACTTTTTAAAGTTCCGAGTTTGAATAGTTTTGATCAGTCTATCTATGGTTTTTGTTATAGTGTCCCAAATTTCAGGAGCAGATCTGAGTGCCTCTAGTGTGGCCTCACGGTACAACCTTGTTGCAGTATCCGCTGCATTGGATAACTCTCTCTAATACAAACAAAAAGGAATATAAGCGAATGGCAAAAAATGGGAAGAAGAGAACACAAGCATAATGAAAAGAAGAATTACCTTGTACAAGAATTTAACGAAGATGTCCAATATAAGGGGATACCAAGTAGGATTCTTCTCCATTTTGGACTCCTACACCTTGTAGTCAGCGACGTAAATGAGGTCCTTGAACTCCTCAAGCTTCATTTTCCCAAATGTTCGAATGCGGAGTAACTTGGCGGGAAGGTTGTCCTTAATATGGTCGTGCTCCGTGGACCTACTCTGAAAAAGTAAGAGATAAACAAAGAATAACATAACATAACAAACAAACAAACCAAGCTTGATAATGTGCCTCCACCAAGCCGTCAACCAATGGTTTCCGTCGTAGACGAAGAACGTCTTGCTGGCAAGGTGAGCAAGGTCGGAGTCATTTTGGAGCATGGAATCGAACTCCTCACTGGCCTCCTACCCAAAATGAAGTCCAAGAGGCCCAAATGGCGTCGCAGACATGCAACACCTCATCAAGGTTGTTATACGAAGAGACATACATGGCTCGGTCACCGTCACGGTAACCCATAACGAACTCATTTTGCAACTGAGCGACATCAACCTCTTTGATGGGCCGAACAAGAGGAAGACAACGCAAGCGGCACAATGGAATAGAAAAACGTGACTTAACAAGAGGTTTGATTTGAACCCGGTGAATCACAGCATTAAAGTCTTTTTTTTGCGATCTCCGAATCAAGAGTTCAGTCTCCTCTAGGTTAGACTCATCAAGAGGATGCAAAGAATCGGTTGCAACAGGTGCATCATTCTACAAGGGTAAACACAAAATCATGAGATAGAGCCCAAAATAATAAAAAACACAAAGAACCCGAGGTGATGATTGAAAACTAGACGAAAATTTCTATGAAGAAAACACCTCTCCACGTAAAACATCAACCAATGTCCCAACTCCTACCATGGGAAGCTCCAATTGAACATTTCGGTCCTCCAACGAGGGCTCCTCTGATAGAAAGAGATCCATGGATTGTGATCCATGCACAAATTCAAGACACGTTAAACCAAAGCCTTAAAGATATGTTGCAACCAAAAGGTTCCAGATTTGACCCAACCGCCGAACTTACACATATTAGCTACAACAACAAACATTCAATCCATACAAGCAACCTAGCTCAAACAAGCAAAATCTGGTGTGGAGATCCTACCCCCTACCACACTCCCGGAACCGAGAGGGTCTTTATGTGACCCAACCCCCGAACTTGAAAATATTTTCAACCCAACCTAACTAACCAAAACATGGCTTCCTAAAACCACCCCCTTCCATCTTAAGACTTTGAGATTGTCCATATTAGACCCGACCCCTTAACTTGCACATATTAGTTACACCAATAAACATTCAACACATACAAGAAACCTAGCTCAAACAATCAAAATATGATGTGGATATCATACCCCTACACCCTCTCGAAACCGAGAGGGTCTTTATGTGACCCAACCCTCGAACTTGAAAATATTTTCAACCCAACCTAACTAACCAAAATCTGGCTTTGTTATACCATCCCCTTTCACCTAAAGACTTTGAGATTGTCCATATTAGACCCGACCCCTGAACTTGCACATATTAGCTAAACCAATAAACATTCAACACATACAAGCAACCTAGCTCAAACAATCAAAATCAGGTGTGGAGATCCTACCCCCTATACCCTTTTGGAACCGAGAGGGTCTCTATATGTCCCAACCCCTTAACTTGCAAATATTCTCAACCCAACCTAACTAACAAAAATTTGGGCTCCTTATACTACCCCTTTCCACCTTAAGACTTTGAGATTGTCCAGATTTGAGCCAACCCCTTTACTTCCACATATTAGCTAGCCCAGCAAACATTCAACACATACAAACAACCTAGCTCAACCAAGCAAAATTTGGTGTGGATATCGTACCCCCTACCACCCTCTCGAACCGAGAGGGTTTTATGAACCCTAAGAGTGGTCCACCACTCCGCAGAATCACTTTTAGTTAGGATGTTAACATTAAAACTTAGAATTGATAGGGAATTTAGAAAAAAATTAGTTCAATTAGTAGTTAGCCTGGAAGAATAAAGGTGGAGTACTAAGGACTTCGGGCCTTCAACCGGAAGTAACAAAATCCTAGTGAAGAGTAAGGTTGGTTAAAATAAAAACTAAGTAGTGATAGAAAATAACGAAGTAGAAAAAATATGCTAGCTAGTAAAAACTGCTAGCTAAGCAAATGTTAGTAGATGCTAGCTAAAAAAATGCTAGTAGATGCTAGCTAAGCAAATATTAGTTTACTAGTTAATAGGGGTTACACAAGACTATTGGAGGTGTTTGGCGTAAGAAGACGAAATCAGCTTGAAGACTTTTGAAGAAAAAAATAGAAAGAGAGCAAGGGGGCTACTTGCCCACTTGCCCCCTTGCCAACTCTATGGCAAAAAATTAGAAATGTTCTAAGGTTCCCTGTCAGAGCCACCTCGGTGAGAGGGTGACAACCTCAACCGGGAAAAAATTCCGAGCCAAAATTTCGGAAAAGGGTTCGAAGAATGGAGCCGGTGGCGGAGGGGTCCAGCCCTTTTTTGAGGGTTTAAAAACCCCCTCTTATCCTTTCAATCTTCTCCACATTTTCATTTTTTGCACGGTAAAGCCCTCTAGAATTGTAATTAGAAGGAAGAACTATCCTCATTCATTCAATATAGCCATAAGTTAGAATTGTTGAGAGAAGATAGTGTATTTTTGAACACATCCCTAAGTAGTTGTGCCACTTTAAGCGAGTGTAGTAGAAACAAAAACTACAATTTAGCCTTAAAATTTTGATTGACTGTAGCCCTTTCTGTTAGTTTTCCAAAAAGCCTAATATTGTTAGAATCAGAATTAGGGAGCAACCGTTATGAGTGTTTGAATGAAGGTGTCTCAGTTGTCTCTTGATTTATAAGCATTGACTTTGCAAGCGCATAACTAAAAAACAAGTCATTTTGTTTCTTTGTTATTTTACTTGTATTATAGTCTTTCTGTTAGTTTTTTGGAATGTGTAACCATACTAGAATCTAATTTGATTTGTGAAAGTTATGAGTGTTTCAATGAAGGTGTTTTAGCTGCTTCTCAAACTACAAGTACTGACTTTGCAAGCGCATTACTAAAAGAGGAAGGCAGGGGGAAATGAATGGAGAACATGTACCACACATGGTGTTAGAGACTTCAACAAGACATAGAAGAGGAACACGAGTCAGTAGAAACATTTGGACCGCAGAGGCGGAACCGTGTGGAAAGAGCGGTACAACGAAGATTGGAGCAATTTAACCTTCGAGGGTTTTATGTGCACGTTGATAGAGAAGGAGAAGAGGAAAGAGTAAAACATCAAGGAATCATGGCTTCAAGTAAATGGCCATGGGATTATCCAAGATATGATTCGAGTCAGACAACTCTTAATACCTCAAGACATTTAAACAACACTTCCTTTAATTCAAAACATCTTGAATTGTCGCGCACCTGTCCATGAGGAGTGCCCGAAACACCATGGGCACAAGGGGGACCCCGGAGTGACACCCGAGATTTGTGGCGCCGTTGGTGAGAGGGCCCAAGTGATCCTAGTGTGGATGAGGGCCCTGAGCGTTGGGAATGCTTCCCACCCGTACAAACTAGGAGTACCAAGGGTAAGGCCATGAGTTTGCATAGCGTATGATGTGTAAATTCTAGAATGATCAAGAACACCTTAATCGGAGGTGTGAGCTAGGAGATATGGCAATTGGAATGGGGCGTTGTCGCGGGACATCGCCCTGCTCCAGTAGTGGCCTGGGGTGGCTCCCCGGGCAAAATGAAGTTGTACACATTCAACAATAAATTTTGGCCCACCTCATTTTCCACTTTGCATCTTCCGTCATTGACTTGCACTCTGTAGCGCTTTTGGATTTTTTCCACCAACAATTTGGTCATCTCCAAGACTTGTTCACGCATCTTGGCCAAGTCCTGTCGCAACCCTTGCTAGTCCCCCTTGACCATCTTGGCAATTTTCATTTCCTAGCAAAGGTTACGAGTGCTAACCCTTCGCATACCGCCATGCAAATGGTTAGCTCCTCTAACCCCGGACCAATAGTTCATAGGAGGGAACCAACCCTCCTACTTTGCTTTCGGGACTCACCCCTTAATCGGTAACCCATTTCCCCAATGTGGACTTCCATCCATGGAAGTCCAATCCTATGTTGATCATTGCGTTGCCGGAGCAACACTACAACAACCCGAACCATACTAGGCAACTATGGCCTCACAATGGGCCAATGCCCATGGAGGCCTTGCCGTTCGGCCTCGGGTGGGTGAGGCCACACCACCTCACCCATATAAGCCTCTAGGACTTCACGCGGGGCCCCTACCCCACCGTCAACCAACCTCTTGTCTCTCTACCAAGAGTTGGGGCCAAGTGGACATTTTCCTTTAGCTGCTGGGCCTAGAACCCACTAGCAGCTTCAGACCATCATAACTTCCTTGTATGATGTCTGATCATAACAACCAACCACTCCATCTTCATCTACGCTTCACTTAGATGCCGATGGACTCCTCGCTTGCCCCATTCGGGCAAGTCTTGAGGAAGTTATGCCTGTTTGAACCTTGGCAGTCCCGGGAATCACTCCCAGGCACTGCTGTACCAGGGCGCTGTCCCGGGACAGCGCCCCACTCAAATGGCCATAACTCCTAGCTCACACCTCCGATTGAGGTGTTCTTGAGCTTTCTAGAATCACCACGCCATGAGCTACGCATAGCTCATGGCCTTACCCTTGTGCCTCCTAGTCTTCGTGGGTGGGAGGCGTTCCCAACGCCCGGGGCCCTCACCCACACTAGGATCACTTGGGCCCTCTCACCAACGGCGCCACAAGTCCCGGGTGTCACTCCGGGGTCCCCCTTGTGCCCATGGTGTTTCGGGCACTCCTCATGGAGAGGTGCGCGACACTCACCCCCACCAAACGGAGTCGATGCCCTCATCGACTATACTCGTAGTCGGCACACCAATTCTCAAGTTGCCATCCTCTATGGTGCGGCATTGTGTTTACCTTAGGGCGCGACCCCCACAATGCATCTTCAAATTTGGCATAGTCCCAAAGGTGTCGTTCCTAGGTGGTCCGTTAGCGACCTTGGATCTCTCATCCAAGGACCTAACCTATACTAGACCCACCTACTTTAGGACTCACTTGGGTTGCCCCTCCTTTGGGGCCTCCCCCGTTAGGCTCCACTAGCCTAACATGACACATCTAGGCGAGACCTCAACGCTTCCACTAAGTTGTCTCGGTTGCAACTCCGAGATGGCTTTCCATTGTTAAGCCACGCCTCGATCGCACGGGGGTGATGCCAAGTCCCGCCCGACTCGGTTCCCACTTTGCTCTTTCGAGACATGGGTTCATGACTCCCATGCGCCAACTCTCGTTAGCTCGCGGGTAGCACTTTTATGAGCACGCGCCATCACCTTGCCCCCGCCCGGACAAGCCCACAACTAAGAAGTTTCTTGGTTTTATCCAAGGCCCCTCCAAGCCATGGCCCCCAATTACTCGGCTTACCCAACCTAGTTTGGCATATCTATTCCCCCTCTTCCATTAACCAAGCACAAGTACAAGACTAGGACCTCATCTCATACTTTTCTCTTTGCACCACTAAAGTTTGGACTTTATTCCCTCAAGCCAAAGAACAAGTTCATGTTGTGGAGCAATTAACCTCGAAGCTAAGTGTGCTACTAGCGTCTCTCCCCCACTAAAGGAGATTGATGTCCTCATCAATGCCTCCGCTTCATTTTATTGGAATCCTTAGCCTTAGTTTCTTCAAAGTGCTTCACCAATTCATTGGTGTTCACCATGTCTCTTGCCGCCACCCAAGCGGTTTGTTTCTCATGGTATCCTCACCATTTCACCAAGTACTCCTTTGTACATTTTCTTTCATTTTCACTTGGGCTTCCTACACTTGAGGATGCCCTCTTACCTCATGTTCCAAATGACCTCCACAAGGTCGGGAGGTGGCCTAATCACTTGCTTGTGATCGGGCCACAAGGTGTCGTCCTAAAATGACTTTCGTAATGAGACATGAAATGTCGGATGCACTTTGATCTCCGGCGGTAATTCCAACTTATACATGTCCTTGAACACTTGTTCCACAATGGAAAACGAAGCTCCAATTTTGGACATGAACTTTTGGAGTAAGGCCTTTGGGCAAGGTGAAGTTGTCCACATTCAACAACACCTTATTGGCCCACCTCATACTCCACTTCGCGTCTTCCGGCATTGATTTGCACTCCGTAGCACCTTCGGGCTTTCTCCACCAACAACTTGGTCATCTCCAAGACTTGTTTTTGCTCCTTGGCCAAGTCCTTACCATCTTGGTTGAACTCTAGTGTTGAATGTGCCCCCTCGAGAGCTAGGTTAATAGGTTGGAGCGCATCCACTCCATAAGCCACCACGAAAGACCACCCCTTGGTAGCCAAGTGCGTGGCTACATTGCAATTACACTCCGCTCGACCCACATAGTCCGCCCAATCTCCTTGGTCCGCCCCCACCAAGTTCCTCAAGTATTGCTTCAAGACTCCATTCACATGCTCCGTTTTCCCATCCATTTGGGAATGCAAGGCCGTGCTAAACCTTAGTTTCATTCCGACCTCCTTAGAGAAATGCATTGAAAATGCACTTGTGAACTTTGGATCTTGATCCCTCACAATCACTCTTGGCAACCCGTGGTGCCTCAACCATCCTTTGAGAAAAGGCTATGCGGTCTCCAACGCGGTGGCGGTTCCCACAATCGGCACCATGTGTGCCAACTTGGCAAACTGCTCTACCATCAACAAGATGGCATCATACCCATGTGACTCCGGCAAACTTGTGATCAAGTCCATGCACATACTATGCCATGGCGCCGACGGGATAGGCAACGGTTGCAAGAAACCGCCTTGCTTTTGGTAAGAGGCTCGGTTCACTTGGCACTTCATCCAAGCCTTCACAAAGTGGGCTATATCCTTCTTTATGCACCGCCAATGGTACCCCCTTGACACCATTCTATGGCGGCTTTCTCTTTCTCCTCTATGGCCGGCAATAGGACTATCACATTCTTCCTTCAAAACCGATAGCCTCAACTTGCCTTGTGGCACATACACCCGACTTTGTTTACACTTGAACAATCCGTCCACCAACTTAACTTCTTTGAGCACCTTGCTCTTGCGAAGCTCACCTAAAAGTTTTTGTGCTTTTGGGGTAGTAAATTTACCCCTCCCGTATCTTGCATCACAAGTTTCCTTTGCCGGCACACATTAGCCACAAGGTTTGGATGGTTCTCATTGCTTGGAACTCTTCCGGTCTACTTCGCGCATCCGGCACCACATTTCCACGGTCCGGTTTGTGGATTAAATCCACCTTCATAAGCGCCAAACTATCATGCCTCCGCAATGACTTGGCGTTCACTTATGCTTGTATGTCAAAATACTTTTAGGACACATTGTCCATGTAGACCTTTGCTTTGTGCGACCCCATATAATGTCGCCACATCTTCAAGCAATGCACTACGGCAAAGAAGTTCTTTGTCATGAGTTGGTTGTCTTCTTTGACAACCATCGAGCTTCATGCTCCCATATGCAAAGGCCATCCATCTTACACAAAATCCACCATTGGCAAAGTCATTCACCCCCGTATGCACCTCAAAAGGTTTGTCAAGCTCCGCGAACTTGAGCACGGGTGGCGAATAGAACTTGGTCTTAAGCTCCTCAAAGACTTGGTGGCAAGGCTCATCCCACTGTTGGGATAGCCATTTCTTGCACAAGTTGGACAAGGTTGAACAACCATCAAGCTTCATGCTCTTATATGCAATGGCCATCCATTTTGCCTTAACATCCGCCAATGGTAAAGTCACCCGCCCCCGTATGCACCTCAAAGGTTTGCCAACTCCACGAACTTGAGCACGGGCGGCGAAGAGAACTTGGTCTTAAGCTTTCCAAAGGCTTGGTGACAAGGCTCATCCCACTCTTGGGATAGCCATTTTCCTCAATAAGTTGATTAAGGTCCTAGCAACCTTCAAAAACTCTTGAATGAAGTGGTGGTAGTAGTTGGCTAGGCCAACAAATGACCTAAGCATTTTTTTGAATGAAGGGCCAATTCTCCTTTTGGATTGCTTTGACATTCTTCATGTTCATCCGCCAACGTCCTTTGTCACCACATACCTCAAGAACTCAATCTCTCGTTGAGCAAAGTTATTTTTCACTCCTTGGCGGTAATGTTTTTGGGCAACACATTGGTGAATACATCCTTGTATCTCACCAACATCCCACCAATGTGATTTGGGGGAGGCCCATCTTTCCTCGCCTCCCCATACGTTCTTTGGAGTTGCTCCAATTGAACCACGACAATTATGTTTATATTTTGCATTTGGTCCATTAAGACCAAATTCAACTTGGGTCCTCCTACCATAGGAGTCCTTGTCAATTTGAACTTCAATTCTTTGCTATTATAACACATCATAATGCATTGCAAACACCCGGCTTGCACCTCACATCTATCATGTGAGTTTCAAAGAAGGCGGCCTTCACAATGACATGCATTTCATCTATTTCACTTGGTGTGAAATTTTGACAAAAATCCAATGTCCCACATTGAAAGGTTACATGCATCGCGGCCTCCTTTGTTTCATGCGGTTCGCCCTTTCCAAACCGCACCTTGGTGGGCTTGCCCGCTCTATCAATTGGCAAGCCCCAACTCCCTTGTGAGCTTTGGGCTCATGAAAGAGTCCATTGCCTCTTTGTCAACTCATGAGACATATCTCCCATTCATTTGAGCCTCAAGGTACAAAAGACTTGGCCTCGGCTTAAGGCTACTAGCCTTGGCCACAATGCCATCGTCTTACATTTGGTCCTCGGCAACTTGGCTTGGCTTGGTCCGCAAAGCCAACTTCAAACATTTCGTGCGCGGGACAAATTGGTTTGGTGCCACAAAACCAATTTCTAATAGTTTGTCCGCAAAACAAACATGTTTTGCCTTGGTAGCACAAAGCCACCTTCCCACACTCCGTCCGCGGCACGAACATGAATTGCCTTGGTAGGACAAACCCACCTCCCAACATTCCGTCCGCGGCACAAGTATGATTTGCTTTGGAAGCATAAAGCCACCTTTCAACATTCCGTCTGCGGCACCAACATGTTTTGCCTAAGTAAAATGGACCAAACAATTTGCACTCATTTCTTTGGGACCTACTTTGGCTAAAGCCACTTGTGGTGATGCGCCGCCAAACTTCTCTTTGGGACCATCGGCTTCAATGCTCTTGCAAACTTGATGGTCCCCACCATGTCCTCAAGAAGCCTTGGGGACTTAAACAAGGCATCCACCACCCGCTTTTAAAACCCCACCTAAAACGATGCATTTCTTAGAAAGCTCGTCCGTTTTAGGTGTATCCTTCATTTGTGCGTTTGAATAGCGCACATAGGCCTTAAGAGGCCATGGGTGCCTAATTAGCACCAAGTTCATTTCAACATCCGAACCTTCGAAGCATCTCGAATTGAATTTCAATCCAACATTAATACCCTCCAAGGTTTTGGGTGCATTCGGTATTCTAGGCCCCAAATGTTTTTTTGAGGTTTGCGGGAGCCCTTTTCAAAGCACTCCTCCATTTTCCTTACCAAATCCACCCTCATGCCCACCATTGTCATTAGAACCAATGGTATGGTCAAATTCCACTTGCACATGATTCTTGTTCCAATTTGAGCCTCACAACCTTTTGGAAACCCCGGGCTCACCATCATAACCCGCATTTTTGATAGCCATGTTTCCCTCAAAGTGCGAGCTCAAAACTTGGAACCCTGCTCTGATACCAAGTGTCGCAACCCTTGCTAGTCCCCCTTGACCATCTTGGCAATTTTCATTTCCTAGCAAAGGTTACGAGTGCTAACCCTTCGCATACCGCCATGCAAATGGTTAGCTCCTCTAACCCCGGACCAATAGTTCATAGGAGGGAACCAACCCTCCTACTTTGCTTTCGGGACTCACCCCTTAATCGGTAACCCATTTCCCCAATGTGGACTTCCATCCATGGAAGTCCAATCCTATGTTGATCATTGCGTTGCCGGAGCAACACTACAACAACCCGAACCATACTAGGCAACTATGGCCTCACAATGGGCCAATGCCCATGGAGGCCTTGCCGTTCGGCCTCGGGTGGGTGAGGCCACACCACCTCACCCATATAAGCCTCTAGGACTTCACGCGGGGCCCCTACCCCACCGTCAACCAACCTCTTGTCTCTCTACCAAGAGTTGGGGCCAAGTGGACATTTTCCTTTAGCTGCTGGGCCTAGAACCCACTAGCAGCTTCAGACCATCATAACTTCCTTGTATGATGTCTGATCATAACAACCAACCACTCCATCTTCATCTACGCTTCACTTAGATGCCGATGGACTCCTCGCTTGCCCCATTCGGGCAAGTCTTGAGGAAGTTATGCCTGTTTGAACCTTGGCAGTCCCGGGAATCACTCCCAGGCACTGCTGTACCAGGGCGCTGTCCCGGGACAGCGCCCCACTCAAATGGCCATAACTCCTAGCTCACACCTCCGATTGAGGTGTTCTTGAGCTTTCTAGAATCACCACGCCATGAGCTACGCATAGCTCATGGCCTTACCCTTGTGCCTCCTAGTCTTCGTGGGTGGGAGGCGTTCCCAACGCCCGGGGCCCTCACCCACACTAGGATCACTTGGGCCCTCTCACCAACGGCGCCACAAGTCCCGGGTGTCACTCCGGGGTCCCCCTTGTGCCCATGGTGTTTCGGGCACTCCTCATGGAGAGGTGCGCGACAAGTCCTCACCATCTTGGTTGAACTATAGTGTTGAATGTGCCCCCTCGAGAGCTAGGTTAGTAGGTTCTAGTGCATCAACTCCATAAGCCACCACGAAAGGCCACCCCTTGGTCGCCAAGTGCGTGGCTACATTGCAATTACACTCCGCTCGACCCACATAGTCCGCCCAATCTCCTTAGTCCGCCCCCACCAAGTTCCTCAAGTATTGCTTCAAGACTCCATTCACACACTCCATTTTCCCATCCATTTGGGAATGCAAGGCCGTGCTAAACCTTAGTTTCATTCCGACCTCCTTAGATAAATGCATTGAAAATGCACTTGTGAACTTTGGATCTTGATCCCACACAATCACTCTTTGGCAACCCGTGGTGCCTCAACCATCCTTTGAGAAAAGGCTATGCGGTCTCCAACGCGGTTGCGGTTCCCACAATCGGCACCATGTGTGCCAACTTGATAAACCGCTCTACCATCAACAAGATGGCATCATACCCATGTGACTCCGGCAAACTTGTGATCAAGTCCATGCACATACTATGTCATGGCCCCGGCGGGATAGGCAACGGTTGCAAGAAGTCGCCTTGCTTTTGGTAAGAGGCTCGGTTTACTTGGCACTTCATCCAAGCCTTCACAAAGTGGGTTATATCTTCCTTAATGCACCGCCAATGCTACCTCCTTTGACACCATTCTATGGCGGTTTTTTTCTTTCTCCTCTATGGTCGGCAATAGGACTATCGTATTCCTCCTTCAAAACCGATAGCCTCAACTTGCCTTGTGGCACATACACCCGACTTTGCTTACACTTGAACAATCCATTCACCATTTTAACCTCTTAGAGCACCTTGCTCTTGCGAAACTCACCTAAAAGCTTTTGTACCTCGGGGTAGTTAATTTACCCCTCCCGTATCTTGCATTAGAAGTTTCCTTCGCGAAACACATTAGCCACAAGGTTTGGATGGTTCTCATTGCTTGGAACTCATCCGGTCTACTTAGCGCATCCGGCACCACATTTCCACGGTCCGGTTTGTGGATCAAATCCACCTTCATAAGCGCCAAACTATCACGCCTCCGTAATGACTTGGCGCTCACTTGCGCTTGTATGTCAAAATTCTCTTTGGACACATTGTCCATGTAGACCTTTGCTTTGTGCGACCTCAACTAGTGTCGCCACATCTTCAAGCAATGCACTACGGCAAAGAAGTTCTTTGTCATTAGTTGGTTGTCTTCTTTGACAACCATCGTGTTTCATGCACCCATATGCAATGGCCATCCATCTTACATCAACAATCCGCCATTGGCAAAGTCACTCGCCCCCGTATATACCTCAAAAGGTTTGTCAAACTCTGCGAACTTAAGCACGAGAAGCGAAGAGAGCTTGGTCTTAAGCTCCCCAAAGACTTGGTGACAAGGTTCATCCCACTCTTGGGATAGCCATTTCTTTCACAAAACGGACAAGGTCGGACAACCATCGAACTTTATGCTCTCATATGCAATGGTCATCCATCTTGGATCAACATCTGCCAATGGCAAAGTCACTCGCCCCCGTATGCACCACAAAAGGTTGGTCAAATTCCAAGAACTTGAGCTTGGGCGGCGAAGAGAACTTCGTCTTAAGCTCCCCCAAAGACTTGGTAGCAAGGCTCATCCCACTCTTGGGATAGCCATTTCTTGCACAAGTTGGACAAGGTTTGACAACCATGGAGCTTAATGCTCCCATAAACAATGGTCATCCATCTTGGATCAACATCCGCCAATGGTAAAGTCCTTCGCCTCCATGTGCACCTCAAAATGCTCATGAAAACCCCGAAACTTAACCACATCTTGTGAAGAGAACTTGCTCTTGAGCTCCCCAAAGGCTTGGTGACAAGGCTCATCCCACTCTTGGGATAGCCATTTTCCTCAATAAGTTGAACAAGGTCCTAGTAACCTTCAAAAACTCTTGAATGAAGTGGTGGTAGTAGTTGGCTAGGCCAACAAATGACCTAAGTCTTTTTTTCAATCAAGGGCCAATTCACCTCTTCATGTTCGTCCACCAACTTCCTTTGTCACCAAATACCTCAAGAACTCAATCTCTCGTTGAGCAAAGTTATTTTTCACTCCTTGGCGGTAACGTTTTGGGCAATATATTGGTGAATACATCCTTGTATCTCACCAACATCCCACGAATGTGGTTTGGGGGAGGCCCATCTTTCCTAGCCTCCCCATGAGTTCCTTGGAGTTGCTCCAATTGAACCACGACCATTATCATTTTTATTTTTATTTTTCCTTTATTCATTTGAATGTGCCCCCTCGAGAGCTAGGTTAATAAGTTGGAGCACATCCACTCCATAAGCCACCACCAAAGACCACCCCTTGGTAGCCAAGTGTGTGGCTACATTGCAATTACACTCCGGCAAACTTGTGATCAAGTCCATGCACACACTATGCCAAGGCGCCAACGGGATAGGCAACGGTTGGAAGAAACCGCCTTGCTTTTGGTAAGAGGCTCGATTCACTTGGCACTTTATTCACGCCTTTACAAAGTGGGTTATATCCTCTTTTATGCACCGCCAATGGTACCTCTTTGACACCATTCTATGGCGGTTTTTTCTTTCTCCTCTATGGCCGGCAATAGGACTATCATATTCCTCCTTCAAAACCGATAGCCTCAATTTACCTTGTGGCACATACACCCAACTTTGCTTGCACTTGAACAATCCGTCCACCAACTTACCTCTTTGAGCACCTTGCTCTTGTGAAGCTCACCTAAAAGCTTTTGTGCTTTGGGGTAGTTAATTTACCCCTCCCGTATCTTGCATTACAAGTTTCCTTCGCCGGCACACATTAGCCACAAGGTTTGGATGGTTCTCATTGCTTGGAACTCTTCCGGTCTACTTTGCGCATCCGGCACCACATTGCCACAGTCCGGTTTGTGGATCAAATCCACCTTCATAACCACCAAACTATCATGCCACCGCAATGACTTGGCGCTCACATGCGCTTATATGTCAAAATTTTTGTAGGACACATTGTCCATATAGACCTATGCTTTGTGCGACCCCAAGTAGTGTCGCCACATCTTCAAGCAATGCACTACGGCAAAGAAGTTCTTTGTCATTAGTTGGTTGTCTTCTTTGACAACCATCGAGCTTCATGCTCCCGTATGCAATGGCCATCCATCTTACACAAAATCCATCATTAACAAAGTCACTCGCCCCCGTATGCACCTCAAAAGGTTTGTCAAATTCCGCGAACTTGAACACAGACGGCGAAGAGAACTTGATCTTAAGCTCGCCAAAGACTTGGTGACAAGGCTCATCCCACTCTTGGGGTAGCCATTTCTTTGACAAGTTGCACAAGGTCGGACAACCATCGAGCTTCATGCTCCCATATACAATGGCCATCCATCTTGGATCAACATCCACCAATGGTAAAGTCACTCGCCCAGGTATGCACCACAAAAGGTTTGTCAATTTCCGTGAACTTGAGCAAGGGCAGCGAAAAGAACTTGCTCTTAAGCTCCTCAAAGACTTGGTGGCAAGGCTCATCCCACTCTTGGGATAGCAATTTCTTGCACAAGTTGGACAAGGTCGGACAACTATCGAGCTTCATGTTCTTATATGTAATGGCCATCCATTTTGCCTCAACATCCGCCAATGGTAAAGTCACTCGCCCCCGTATGCACCTCAAAAGGTTTGTCAAGCTCCACGAACTTGAGCACGGGCGGCGAAGAGAACTTGGTCTTAAGCTTCCCAAAGGCTTTGTGGCAAGGCTCATCCCACTCTTGGCATAACCATTTCTTGCACAAGCCGGACAAGGTTCCACAACCATGGAGCTTAATGCTCCCATAAGCAATGGTCATCCATCTTGGATCAACATCCGCCAATGGTAAAGTCCTTCGCCTCCATGTGCACCTCAAAATGCTTATGAGAACCCCGAAACTTAACCACATCTTATGAAGAGAACTTGCTCTTGAGCTCCCCAATGGCTTGGTGACAAGGCTCATCCCACTCTTGGGATAGTCATTTCCTCAATAAGTTGACTACGGTCCTAGCAACCTTCAAAAACTCTCGAATGAAATGGTGGTAGTAGTTGGCTAGGCCAAAAAATGACCTAAGCCCTTTTTGAATGAAGGCCTAATTCTCCTTTTGGATTGCCTTGACATTCTTCATGTTTGTCCACCAACTTCCTTTGTCACCACATGCCTCAAGAACTCAATCTCTCGTTGAGCAAAGTTATTTTTCACTCCTTGGCGGTAATTTTTTTGGCAACACATTGGTGAATACATCCTTGTATCTCACCAACATCCCACCAATGTGGTTTGGGGGAGGCCCATCCTTCCTAGCCTCCTCATACGTTCCTTGGAGTTGCTCCAATTGAACCACGACCATTATGTTTTCAATTTTTCATTTGGTCCATTAAGACCAAATTCAACTTGGGTCCTCCTACCATAGGAGTCCTTGTCAATTTGAACTTCAATTCTTTGCCATTATGACACATCATAATGCACCGCAAGCACACCGGCTTGCACCTCACATCTATTATGTGAATTTCAAAGAAGACGACCTTCACAATGACACGCATTTCATCTATTTCACATGGTGTGAAATTTTGACAAAAATCCAATGGCCCATATTGAAAGGTTACATGCATCGCGGCCTCTTTTGTCTCATGCGGTTCGCCTTTTCCAAACCGCATCTTGGTGCGCTTGCCCGCTATATCAATCGGCAAGCCCCAACTCCCTTGTGAGTTTTGGGCTCAAAAAGAAGTGGTAGCCTCTTTGTCAACACATGAGACATTTCTCCCATTCATTTGAGCCTCAAGGTACAAAAGACTTGGCCTCAGCTTAAGACTACTAGCCTTGGCCACAATGCCAACGTCTTACATTCGGTCCGCGGCACAAGTATTATTTGGCGTGGTACCTATGCCCCCTCAACGTTTATTGTTGTAAGGCACCGCCAAATTTCTTATTGAGGTCATTGGCTTTAATGCTCGTGGCAATTTTGACGATCCCCGCCACAACCTCAATAAACTTTTGGAAATTTGAACTTGGTATTCACCACCCGCTTTTGAAACCCCACCTAAAATGATGTATTTATTAGAAAATTCGTTCATCTAAGGTGTACAATTCATTTGGATGTGAAATTTGCGCATATACGCCTTAAAAGGCCCCGACGCCTCATTTCCACCAAATTCATTCCAACATCAATACCTTCCAAACATTTCGAAGTGGAATTTCAATCCAACATTAATGCCCTCCAAGGTTTCGGGTGCATTTGGTATTCTAGGCCCCAAATGTTTTTTGAGGTGTGCGGGAGCCCTTTCAAAGGACTCCACCATTTTCCTCACCGAATCCACCATCATGCCCACCATTGTCATTAGAACCAATGGTATGGTCAAATTCCATTTACACATGATCTTTGTTCCAATTTGAGCCTCACAACCTTTATGAAACCCCGGATCACCATCATAACCCACTTATTTGATAGCTATGCTTCCCTCAAAGTGCTAGCTCAAAAATTGGAACCCTGCTCTGATACCAAGTGTCGCAACCCTTGCTAGCCCCCTTAACAATCTTGCCAATTTTTGTTTCTAGCAAAGGTTATGAGTGCTAACCCTTTGCATTCCACCATGCTAATGGTTAGCTCCTCCTACCCCGGACCTATAGTTCATAGGAGGGAACCAACCTTCCTACTTTGCTTTCGGGACTCACCCCTTAATCGGTAACCCATTTCCCCAATGTGTACTTCCATCCATGAAATTCCCGTCCTATGTTGATCATCGCGTTGCCGGAGCAACACTACAACAACCCGAACCATACTAGGCAACTATGGCCTCACAATGGGCCAAAGCCCATGGAGGCCGTGCCGTTCGGCCTCGGGTGGGTGAGGCCACACCACCTCACCCATATAAGCCTCTAGGACTCTACGCGGGGCCCCTACCCCACCGTCAAGAGACCTCTTGTCTCTCTACCAAGAGTTGGGGCCAAGTAGACATTTTCCCTTAGCCGTTGGGCCTAGAAGCCCCTAGCAGCTCAGACCATCATAACTTCCTTGTATGATGTCTGATGCTAACAATAAACCACTCCATCCTCATCTACCCTTCACGTAGATGCCGATGAACTCCTCACTTTCCCCATTTAGGCAAGTATTGACCAAGTTATGCCTGTTTGAACCTTAGCAGTCCCGGGAATCACTCCCAGGCACTGTTGTACCAGGGCGCTGTCCCAGGACAGCGCCCCACTCAAATGGCCATAACTCCTAGCTCACACCTCTGATTGAGGTGATCTTGAGCATTCCAGAATCAGCACGCCATGAGCTACGCATAGCTGATGGCCCTACTCTCATGCCTGTTAGTCTCCGTGGGTGGGAGGCGTTCCCAACGCCCAGGGCCCTCACCCACACTAGGATCACTTGGGCCCTCTCACCAACGGCGCCACAAGTCCCGGGTGTCACTCCAGGGTCCCCCTTGTGCCCATGGTGTTTCGGGCACTCCTCATGGACAGGTGCGCGACAATTCAAGATGTTTTGAGTTAAAGGAAGTGTTGTTTAAATGTCTTGAGGTACTAAGAGTTGTCTGACTCGAATCATATCTTGGATAATCCCATGGCCACTTACCCAAAGCCATGATTCCTTGATGTTTTACTCTTTCCTCTTCTCCTTCTCTATCAACGTGCACATAAAACCCTCGAAGGTTAAATTGCTCCAATCTTCGTTGTACCGCTCTTTCCACACGGTTCCGCCTTCGCGGTCCAAATGTTTCTGTTGACTCGTGTTCCTCTTCTATGTCTTGTTGAAGTCTCTAACACCATGTGTGGTACATGTTCTCCATTCATTTCCCCCTGCCTTCCAAGTTGCCCAAATATCTTATATTGGATATTCTAATTTAGGTAAGTGCAATGTCCATGTGGCGAAATCCCGACCATGGTCGCCAAAATGTCGAGGCCACCTTCAACCCTCAGCCTTTGACGGTGTAACCCGCTACTGACCGGTTTACACAGACATTGCTCTTATCTAAATTAGTCTTCTTTAAGTTTCCATTCTGAAGGTGGACTAATGCATACTAGTTTACTATGGTGTTTTCCTCAATTGAATCTCCGAGGAGTAGGTGCCCTAGGTTTTCAAGTTAATGGTCCCCTAAAGCCTAATGTCAAGGTTAAGTGTATTTAGAGGAACTTCATTATTATATACAATATCTTTCATGGTTTGAATGCTTAATACCCTTTTTATCCTTTTAAATATTCCAATAATGTTTTGTTCAAGAGAGAATGTAGCTTTGATAGATTTCAAGCATACTTCCTCACTAATGTAATTCCATTCATTTAGAGAATATTCAAGTACAAGGATTCCTCATTCCTTCATCATTCCTACTTGTCCATCAATCTCAATGATCCGGGTATGATCTAATGCATTCTAAGTATTAGTTCAAATGTCTTATGAGAACATTCCGTTCTTAGCCCTAAATTTAGTTGGATGATACTTGATTATGGCCGATTCCAACTTGTCATGTTGCCTCTTTCCTAGGTTCTCAAATCTTCCAAAGGTCTTGAGAGAACTTAGATCCTCTAAGGATGATAAAAATCCTTAGTCTTCCAACGTACTCTCATTCTTCATTTCCGAAGGTGTTATGAGATCCATGATTGCTCTAAGGCTCATGAGAGTCTTAGTCTTCTCGTCTTTGATTGGTTGTTGTGTCCAAAATCTTCTTTAAGTATTTTGTCAAATGTCTTTGGCTTCGATTTTTCAAAGATTCCTACAATGTCCTTTGGTCTTCAAGAGAATCTTTGTAATTTGCCTTACTCTTACAAAGATGCCCTCGGTCTTCAAAATACCTTGGTCTTTAATTTGTTCTTCGTTTTCAAAATGCCTTAGTCTTTAATTTGATCTTTGTCTTAAAAAATGCCTTAGCTCGTAAGGATCTTTTTAGTCTTCAAAACAATCTTCTTCTTCTTCAATAATGCCTTAATCTTTAAAATGAGATTCGGCCTCGAAATGCCTTTACGTCTTCAAAATGATCTTCTTTAATTGGCCTTCGGCCTTGAATTTCCTTAGAGTATTCAAAAAGTTCTTCAAAAGGGGCCTTGGGTCTTCAAGTTTCTCCAAAATGTTCTTTGACTTCAAAATGTCTTCCAACCTCTAAGAATTTCCATAAGTCTCAAAATCCTCCGGTCTCGCGGTCCTCCAGTCCCAAAGTCCTTCGGTCTTGAAGTCTTCGAAAGTCTTCAAAAGGTCTTCAAAAAGTCTTCGAGTCTTCGTAGTTCTTTGCGATGCTCACATTGAATGGGCCGTGCTTGAATGAGGTGCTTTAGGTCCCTTCCTTTTATAGGGTCTAATATCTACCAATTAATCGATATGGCGGTTAGGCCTTATTCCCCTAATGCCATATGTATGAATCGGCTATTTTTAGCCCTGAAGGAAGCTGCGGTCTAATTTTAGTTCAGTCGGATCTATTAACAGTAATAACACGTGCTTAAAATAAATGTATTTGTGAAATACATTTGGTGTAATTAACTAATTACCTAGATGTGCTTAGGGGAATTCGGTTGTATGCCATCCATCCAAATTAGATGCATTCATTCAAGGTGGTTAAGAAGGTTATGTTCATCCAAGGAGGATGATCTTCCCTTGGCAAAATCCTTCATCTACATCCCAACAAGGTAACTACATGCTCACTACTTTAGTCTACTTACTAATATGGTCGTTCCCCAAAGCTTAAGCACGTTCCCTAAGTACTAAGCCCTAACGGCTCGAGGCCCACTCCTGGCCCCACGTCGTCGCCATCCACGTGGCGAATCCTTACTCGCCGGCTCCCCTTGATAAATGTGTAGTTGGGTCCCGGTCTCTCCAGCTCCCGCCGGCTCCCAGTCTCATCCGCTTCTGTTGCTTGGGCTCTCAGTCTCATCTGATCAGCTCCCAGTCCCGCTTCCACTCGGCTCCAGTCTCCCAACCACTATGTCTTTCCTCGGCCGTTGGTTTCTCCTCTTCGCTACTTGCTGGCCTTGTCTCCCCTCCGATGCTTTTGTTGCCGCTCGCTCTCGTATCCTTCGTCATTTCCTCGATTCCTTTCTTCGCCAATTTCTCCCTCTCTCTATTCTTGGGCGATGCCCCTGGAGGGTTACCCAATTTTGTTTGATTTATTTAAATGTCTTGAGATTTTCCTTGTGGTGTAGAAGATTTGATTTGAAGTATTTGAGGTGAATAAGGTCTTATGTGAGCCTCAAAATTGCCCCCAACGGCAATTTGGCTCACAATTGAGGTGTTTTAGCAAAATCATTATATTAATAATAGGGAAATTTAGCGAAAAACCATTTAAATTAAGGTAGGTTGGCTAGGGGTGTTTTACCTTTGGGGTAAAATTCTTGAGCAAGTAGAAATTAGAAACCAAAGAAAAAAAAATGCCCTTTAACCGAATCGGAAGTGTGAAATTAATGGGCTAGTAAGTAGATAGGTTAAATTAAAAACAACCAATTCAAGCAAGCAAAAGTCAAGCCTCTCGGTTAAGTGTTGTGGTAGTAGCTTTCATTTATAGCTCATTCGTGTGTGGTGAAGTCGGGTTAATCACCGGCATGACCACTATGTATGTTTGTAGGTGGTAAGGTGGAAGTAATGACCCACAGAACCACCATCATGTTGTTGGCCCCAAGGGTTGAAGGTGATGGCCCCAACCCTTGAAGATTGTACAACAAGTTAAACACACAGGTTGTCTTATTCCCCGGTCCTATCAAGTTGAATTCTCGTGGTCAAACCGTGTTAAACTAATTAATAACCAACAAAATTCGTACGACCCCCGTGGGCAAAAACCAACCGGAAACTTAACTCGGAGGATTGAGACTACCCCTCTGACGGCAAAAATCGGAGGGTGTAAGTATCAATCAACCTCAAGAGACCCGCACAGGGCCTTGAAGGGTTCGGGTTAGGGCGTGCACCAAACAGGTAGGTAGTGATGCCATATATTATGAACTTAGTAACATAGGCTTTGTTCAATCAACCATAAACTAAGAATGAAGGTTGAAAGGGTGGGACTTAATTAAGGTCCCCCCCCATTAAGAGAATTTAATATATAAGAAGTAAAGAATTAAAGGTGGCCCAAGGTAAAAGATAAGGTCATTTCATTCATTAGGGTTAGGTTGTTTTGATCCCAAGGCTGGTGCGTCTGCGCGTAGACTATGATAGATTAGGCATTAGGTTAGGAAACTTGATAATTATCTTAGGCACTTAAAATCTAGGCACAACCAATTGGAAGAATACGACGCGATTATCAAATTCCATTACAAATACAAAACACCCATTAAATATCATAACACCCGGGTTCGGCTTGGGCACCTGCCAAAACAGGCCACCCTCACCGAAGGGCTTGTGCGATACTTTTAGGCTCCCTCGGAGGGGGATGCCCAAAAGCACCACATCTTATATAAATGATTTCATTGTTTATAGAGTTCTTTAAAGAAGCCAAGAATTGACTTGAGTGGTTTAAGGTAAAATGACACATATTAGAGACCAAGAGGCTTGTTTGAAAGTATATGGGTATATTTCCATTACATGGAGGTGCAAACACATATTTTGAATGTAAGAGATTATTTTAAATTTGGATGGAGTTGATAGTATATCCTTTGCAACATCTACAAGACAAAGAATTTGGTCAACATCCTCTTCGTGCCCCCCTAGTTTTTCACGTGCAAGATGCAAGAGGTCAACAATTTCATAAATCAAGGGGCTTGCAAATCAACTCGTTTGTTTGGAGGAAAACATCCTCATAACCTTGCTAGAGAGTTTGTCGACGTTGTACGAGTACTTGATCATTGCCTTGGACACGATGCCAATGAAAGAACTTTTGATGGACTACATGACGACGTGTTTAATGTACGAGATGCGGAAGTGCAAGGAGAAAAAATGTCGCGCACCTCTCCATAAGGAATGTCCGAAACACTGTGGGCACAAGAAAAATGCCAGAGTGACATCCAGAACTTGTGGCGCCATTAGTGAGCGGGCCCAACTGATCCTAATGTGGGTGAAGGCCTCGAGCATTGAAAACACCTCCCACCCATGGAGATTAGGAGTCACAACGGCATGCCATTAGTTATAAATGGCTTATGGCATCCAATTTCTAGAATGCTCAAAAACACCTCAATCAAAGGTGTGAGCTAGAAGATATGACAATTTGTGTGGGGCGTTGTCCCGAGAGAGCACCCTAATTGTCGCAACCCTTGCTAGCCCCCCTTGACAATCTTGCCAATTTTCCTTTCTAGCAAAGGTTACGAGCGCTAACCCTTCGCATACCGCCATGCTAATGGTTAACTCTTCTTACCCTGGACCATATAATTCAAAGGAGGGGAACCAACCCTCCTACTTTGCTTTCGGGACTCACCCCTTAATCGGTAACCCATTCCTAGATGTGGAATCCCATCCATGGAAGTCCAATCCTATGTTGATCATCGCGTTGCCGGAGCAACACTACAACAACCCAAAGCATACTAGGCAACTATGGCCTCACAATAGGCCAAAGCCCATGGAGGCCTTGCCGTTCGGCCTCGGGTGGGTGAGGCCACACCACCTCACCCATATAAGCCTCTAGGACTTCACGCGGGGCCCCTACCCCACCGTCAACCAACCTCTTGTCTCTCTACCAAGAGTTGGGGCCAAGTGGACATTTTCCTTTAGCTGCTGGGCCTAGAACCCCCCAGCAGCTTCAGACCATCATAACTTCCTTGTATGATGTCTGATCATAACAACCAACCACTCCATCTTCATCTACGCTTCACGTAGATGCCGATGGACTCCTCACTTGCCCCATTAGGGCAAGTATTGAGGAAGTTATGCCTGTTTGAACCTTTGCAGTCCCGGGAATCACTCCCAGGCACTGCTGTAGCAGGGCGCTGTCCCGGGACAGCGCCCCACTCAAATGGCCATAACTCCTAGCTCACACCTCCGATTGAGGTGTTCTTGAGCTTTCTAGAATCACCACGCCATGAGCTACGCATAACTCATGGCCTTACCCTTGTGCCTCCTAGTCTTCGTGGGTGGGAGGCGTTCCCAACGTCCGGGGCCCTCACCCACACTAGGATCACTTGGGCCCTCTCACCAACGGCGCCACAAGTCCCGGGTGTCACTCCGGGGTCCCCCTTGTGCCCATGGTGCTTCGGGCACTCCTCATGGAGAGGTGCGCGACACTAATACAGTTGTGGCTTGGGAGTGGCTCCCGAGATTGCCAAGGTTTGAACATGTATAATTTCCTCAATATTTGCTTGAATGAAGCAAGTGAGGAATCCATCGATATCTACGCAAAAAAACAGATGTCGATAGAATGGTTTATTAATACCTTCAAAGACCATATGATGCTCTGAAGTTGCTCAAGGTTTTTAGACCTAGCAGCTAAGGGAAAATGTCTACTTGGCCCCAACTCTTAGGAGAAAGACAAAAGGTTTATTAACGGTGGGGTACGGTGTCATCCCTAAACTCCCACCCTTATGCGTCGTAATCCGGGTAAGAGCCTCAGGCTCACATGTATGTGATTGACCTCAACTTAACCCTTGGGGGCTTAGCAACCAATGCTCACCCCAACTCAACATCTAACACACCAATTTTATTCCAATAACACAAGGCTTTGAGTACCAAAAAATACTTCCATCCTCATGGTTGCGGTCACACATCACACCAATCACACTCAACTCCAATCATTCTTAATAGAAGCCTAACCTAAAAGTTACCGTTTCATGCTATCACTACTTGTGGTTTCACCCCGTGATTAACCCATACATCCTCATGGTCAACCACGGAGCTTGAGCACCCTACCTACCACCTTAACAATGCAACCCTTAATCTATTCTATTCAGCCAAAGGAAGCTCCAATAAGTAGCATAACACCATTACCATGTGAACAGCTCCTTTGCAGCTAACCATCCGATGTTGGCCCCATCTAGCATTCTGCCACCAAGACTGGCCACGGCCTCCCAGGGTCTTCTGCTACCTCAGCTGCAGCTCGAGCTCAGATTTCCCAGCAACCACATTGCCTATGCACTTCCACTGGCCCTCCCTTCGGCCACTAGCCCAATGCAGCCATTTTCTCTACTCCCAGACAGCTGCCCTCTCCCTTGAGGCGGCAGGCCAACATCGAGGGAGGGGCTCACAATCCAACCGTGAGCTCAATACCAGCCCAACAGAAATGCCGCAAGCTTGTGCTACTGAGAATTCCCCCACCTTCAATTTGTCTGCCTCTTCCGGCATTGAATGGGTGCTTGAAGTTTCACTCGTAGCATTCAAAACTCTAGAAGTCGTCGGTGCAGACCATTCCTCTGCCGAATCCCAACACAGACCGCTCGACTACTGAGGTTGCCTTCACCGCCGCAGCCTTGCTTTCTCCCAACCTTAGTCAAATCCCCCTCAACCTTGGTTCAATTCAGCGACCAGCCTGGTCCTCTGCTCCGACCTTTCCCGAATTCCCAGATCACCCCTTTCTGGCAGCCACAAGAAGAACGCTTAGGTACCCTTGCAGCTCCTACAATTTGCTTGCGGTTGTTGCCGTCATGGCCTCTGCCCATTTTCAGTAAGCCCACCCTTCCAGCATGTCTCCATCCTACCGAACTGATGCTCAAAGTAGAGTTTTTCCTTCGATCTCATTTCCTCTCCCAAGAGAGGCATCCTCAGACCTGCAAAACTCTTCCGGCCCTCATTCCCCTGTTCACGTTGAGAGAGAGTGAACCAGCACCTTCTTTCGAGCATTCCAGGGGCCTCCCCCCTGGGATCTGAAAATCTGGGCTCAATCCTTCCGAGAAGGCCGACCCCACCTTAAACCACCCCACACTCATCCTAAACCGAACAATTAACTTGGGCAAAAAGGCATAATTCCCACAAAATCACCACCTAAATTCTAACCTAACTTACTCAAATCCTAACTCAACCATTAACTAACAACTCAACTGATCCCTCAAGCCTCAAGTCCAACACAACACCCACTCAAGTCTTCAAACTTAACTCTAATCTAAACATGAAAGCTTCACTCTTTTTATATTTTTGAGTAATTGAATAAATGTCAAAGTCCAAGATCCAATGAACTTTTGAGATTAAGAACACATGTGGGCACCATATTGGGCTCACATACGGGCCCTGCCCAAAGTCCCAAAGGCTTATATGGGTAAGGCGGCATAGTCAATAAGGTCATAGTTCTATCGTTGCAAACCATGTCACATTGCGCGTTTTTGCTACAAAGCAAAAAAAAACAGAGTACAAAAATATGAAAAATGTGAAGGACGATGATGACTTCATATCGATAATCAGTATTGGAAGACATTTCAAAAGTGTATGCAAGTGGATCATGGATTTGGGGGCCACCAAGTACATGACTTCGTATAGTACCACATTCAACACTTATTAGGTAATCTCTCCACGCAATATGCATTTGGAGGATGAAAATATTGTCAAAACCATTGGAATGGGATCTATCCTCGTAGAAGCACTTGTAAGAAGTAAAATCAACCAAATTTGTATAAAAATTGTGCTATATATGCCCAAATTAGAACCAATATGCCTTTGGTGAACAAAGTTATGTCGAACGGTTTGAATGTGCACTTTAGCCTAAATGAATGTATTATAAAATTCTGCGACGACAAAGTTATTGTGATTACGCCATCCAAAGGCAACTTGTACAAAATGAATTTTATAAAGGTGCACGGAGCGGATGCATCCAATTTGGTGCAATCTTCTGCGGAAGATGGTACGCTCACGCTCTGACACCGCCGCCTTGACAATTTGAACATGATAGGTGTTCATACACTCCAAAACATGGTGAATGGCATGAACCTCAAGAAATTGTCTTATTCCAAATTCTCATTATTTTACAAAAGATACATCGAAAGCAAACAAAATAGGGTTGTGTTTCCAAACGAGGGAAGAGGTGAACGACCAAGCCTTTGGAGATTATACATCCTGATGAATGTGGCCCCATAAGAACCACAACTATGGGCGATGCAAGATATTTTGTGATTTTTATTGATGATTTTCTTAACAAGATGTGGTATATGCCTTGAAGTCAAAAGGGCGGTGCTTAAAAGAATTTAAGAAGTTCAAGGCACTCGTAAAGATACAATCGGAGCACAAAGTCAAGGCATTTCAGTCGGATGATGTTGGGAAGTTTGTTTCTAAGGCATTCAACTTTTTTTTAAGGATCATGACATTGAAAAGCAAACATCCACTCCATATAGGCCTCAACAAAACATAGTGACTGAAAGTGCAAATCGAACCATCTTGGAGATGACGAAGAGCATGTTTTATACCCAGAAACCACGAGAAATTGTTTTAGACAAAAACGGTGATCAACTATGGTTTACATATGAAATCGATGTCCAACGAAGGCGTTGGCTTTGCATTGCACAAATACGTGTGTTTGGATGCATTGTCTACACAATGGTGCCTATTCAAAAGAAGGGTAACTTCAATGCAAAATGCACCAAATTTTTTGAAATTTGTTTTTGAATTATTATGGGAACTAAAGCCTATAGGATATTGTGGTTGCAAACTTTAATAAACTAAAAACTAAAGATGTGGTACTTATGGAGGATAACACGAGCGTAAGAAACGATATGGAGATACATCCAAGTGAGAAATGAAAGCCCTACGGTGGTCTTCATAAATAAACCTTTCAAATCGTCTTCGTGTGATAATGGTGAGGAGCGCGAGGAGCCAGTGGGAGATCACTTGATGACAAATGAAGAACCGATTGAATTACCTGCAGAGAATGACGACCGTGTCTAAAAATTCGGTGAAGATGGAAAATATCCTATGAGGGAGCGGAACTCGCTTCAAGAGTTGTGGTAGAATCACATTCTCCTCCAATACGGTCAAGAACATGCTAGTGTGATATTATTAAATTATCATTTGAATTTGTGCAAAGCATTGAGATCCAAAGATGCGAGCAAGCAAGAGGCCACAATGCAAAAGAAGTATAAGTCGTTCATGAGCAACGGTACGCAGAAATTGACCAACCTTCCAAAGGAGCACAAGAGTGTAGGGTGCAAATGGGTGTTTTGCACCAAAATGAATGCATCAGGTAACATCGTATAAGGCATAGTTTGTAGCAAATAAATATTCTCGAGTGGCCGGAATAGATTTCAACAAGACCTTTGCCCCATAGCAAATTTATCATTATTAGATGCATTTTCACATTAAGAGTGGCCATGGATTGAAAGATTCACCAAATGGGCAATTTTTTTAATAGAATGTTGGAGGTGGAGAATCTATATAGAGCAACCGGAGTGATTCATATGAGAGAAAAAATAACATCTTGTGTGCACATTTAAGAAAGCTTTGTACAGGCTCAAGCACTCACCAAAGGCGTGGTACCACTGTGTCGATTCGTTTTTCATTGATGAGGGTTTTTGTAAGAATCAAACGGATCATTCATTGTACATCAAACAAACGGGTGAGCATTTAAGGTTTGGTTTAGGCAACCTTCGGCGGATGTGAGATATGTGCAAAAAAGACTAACATCTATCATGTACAAAAATCAAGGATGCATAGCACTTGCAAAGAATCTCACACATCATTCTCATACCAAATATATCACTTCATTAATGAGAAACTAGAAAACCAAAAGATATGTTTGAAATATTGTCCAATGAAGAATATGATAGCGGATGTGCTAACGAGACTACTTGCAAAGGATAGGCATCAAGCATTAACAAAGACAATGGGTTTAGAAGCCTTGATTATTCCCAAAATGAGAGTGTAGAAGGTAGAACATTAGATTTCTTATAGTCAATAGAAATGTAATAAAGAAGGCATGAAAAACAATAAGGTTAGCATAAGGCCACAACGTTGGTTAGAGAGGGATAAGAATTATGCCATATTGGTTGTATCAACCAAGGACAAGAAGAAAAGCAATAAGAGGCAAAACAAGTAGAGCATGTGACCATCTCATTCCAAACATTGTTCATATGTGTACTTGTTTGTGCAATCTCATGTCTAGTCCTATTGAGTTATAATAATAACAAGTACAACTAGAACTTAATAATAAGTGAGGATAGCAAGTGAAAGTTCTTACATGACAAAGGCTTTGAGAACGTCATCCAATGGATGTATGTGGACAAAGCATGTTGTGGACGGAAGCGTGCTGTGTACGGACAAATATAATGACGTCACCATTGGGTAGTTTGTGTTTTGGGACCTCTGGCAGCTTCTGACATTGTGGACCAAAAGGTAAATATTCATGACACCTACAATTGGAGAGGTTGACACGGATGAGTGCCAAGTAGAGCCAGAGTTTTTCTATTTTGGAGCAATAGCAACTTCAGCCACAGCCAACGAGTCCAAATTATTCTAATAAACCTATATAAGCAGATATATATTGCATCCCGGTGGGGGGTACAAATACTCGGCTCTAGGTGCCCTCAGTACAGATATAGGAGGCATGCAGAGGGTGCACTTTTGGGGTGGAGAGGGGATAAGCAGTCTCTCCCTTGGGTATTCAATTTGTTGCCATGTTGGATTAACGCTGGTCTACTTATAACGAGCTATAATTATTTTTATGTGCTCCACAAAATTTCTAGTGTCATAATCACTTTGTCATGCTCAAACCATATCCGACTACAAACATATGCTATGTGCCATATGCCAGTGCCTTAGTGTTATTTGTTATTAACAGCTTGAATTTTACACATTTTCAAAAATAGCTGTGAAACGCTTCTAACATCTATTAAGTTGTGGAGAGTGGTTTGATTCTGAGCACAAATTTAAAATAACTCTTCCAACAACAAACCTAGAACTTTCACCACTTTCGAAGAAATAGTCCGATATTAGAATTTGATTCGAGAAATGTGAACAGTGCCAACCCTCAAAGGTATCCACTGTACCAATTACCAGTGTTGGTCACCAGCTTCACCAGCAGTGGAAAAGACATGTATAACATTATGTGCCCCCTCCTCACAGGACTAAGAACCGACTCTGCGCAGGAAATCAGGTTGGCGTTGTCTCTGCAGCCTCTGCAGTAGTCAGGCTTGTGGGCGGTGCACCTGTCAAGCACACTTCATTACCCTCAGGATCAGACTCAAACAGATTTCATAAGACATGGATTCTCCATCTCTTAGCACTTGGGAGTGGATCTTGTCGCATAGAAGAATGCTTTCTTCAATACAGGCTTCGTGCAAGGTCTACCTTGCCCTCGCTTTGCAGATTTATTTATACCCCGTGTCACCAGTTTATTCTCACTAAGCGTTACCACAGTCAATGACTCCTCTCCAGCAGCTCCACTTTTGTTGCTCATAAACCTCTCAGAAGGTATTTCTGCTTCTATTTTCAGAGGTGAGACATAGTTCAGTAACCGCTTAGAGTGCTCGACATTGGGAACAGCCTCTCTGTGTATAGAGCTCGTCCCATCAATAGCAGTCACAACTGCAGCTTTTGTTTCTGGTATTCTCTCAGGGGTATCTTGTTTCTCTTGGTTAAACTTTGGTGTCAAGAGGCTTGCAGTCCCTTCCTTTGCAGTTACAAAGGATATCTCGTTCTTCAAAGTCTTTTCCTCACCATCGTATGTAATGGAGGCTATTCTAAACTGTGTTTCAACATCATCTTCCTCCACTTCTGAAGGTGCTCCAACGATTGCTGCATTGTCATTTCGTAGAGTTGCATGGCATGCACCTTCTGTGCTTTTGTCAGCTTGTCGTGTGAGGATGAGGTAGTGTGCCACGGACTTGTACCCCAGGCTCTTTATCTACAGGAAGCAGGTGCAAAATCAGTGAATAGAACAATCAATCTGCTAATAGTTCAGACCAGCGTCATGTAGCTTACGAATGCTCAATGCACTTCTTAAATGTATGCGTCTTTGATCAGTACAATCCATGTGTCTCTATAGGCCTTATGAGAATGTCAAAGAGCGTCTCCTAAATGCTAGTCCCCATTTTAAAAAGAAAATTGGCACAACCCCAACATCAGCACAAAATCCTGATCAAGTTTAATGTGCAGAAAAGGTAAAATATCAGGCGGCAGCACTTACTCTCTTATATAGTGCACCTGTGGGAGACCAACCTCGCTTTAGGCGGCAGAAACTGCAGTTGCAGATGTGGCGGCACACTGGACACATCCACTTCTCATTCTCCTTTGCCTCTAACACATTCTCTCCATATCTGTAGACCATTTTATATGCAAAATCAACTAATAGAACACAGCAGAGCCCTGCTCGATGAAGTCCCAACTCAAGGCAAGGTAGGTGCTTCGTAGATTTACGTCCACATACTCATTTAAAAAAGCTTCAGGACTCGTCAGTGCCACCCTCTCATTTAATCAAGGGTGCAACTACAACTGATACTCGCAGTAATAAAGCATTTAAAGCATTTAAACAGCTTTGGGCGCACCTCATGTAAAGACAATCACCGCAGAATTGACCATGGAGCGACTTGCAGCTCCTACACCATGTGCGCTGACCCATTGTCTTCTGTCTGAAAGACAACATATGTTATTAAAAGATATAATGTTTCAAGGAAATGGCACTAATTCAACCATGGTCTTCAATGAAAGCTATTAAAGTTCCACCAGGTCATGAATGCATCAAGAGTATCAAGGAGGTTAATCATTTAGAAGTATATGTGCATCGGGATTGCAATGAAAGAACATGCCAGCTGTCTTGTTGAGGGGAACAGTGTATCATGATACCTGCACTGGTGGCATGTCTTTCCTCTAATAGGGTCATAAATTCGAGTACCATTGGAGTACCCGTCAACAAAAAGCTGCCATTCTTGTGTCATGGAGCCCAGCAGCTTCTCGTGCTCCTCAGTGTAGATTTCGGGCTGGCAGCCTCCAGTTCCTGCCACATTTGCTCTCCGCCCAGGATTCTCCTTAACACTTCCCTTCATTGTGGCGTCTGTGTAAGAAATAACTGGGCATCCTTGCAGCCTGCAAATCAAGTGAAAATTAAGATCACGAATTGAGTGTGCTTCACTTAACCGACAGAGAACAAGCTCCCACCAACATGTACATAAACTTTGACTAATGCATTATAGTTCTAAAACTAAAGCTCTGAGCTTGAGAAAACTAAGTAATGAATGTAAAAAGCCCTGGCCGCCATAGATCAATTCATGTTCATCTACCTTTGCATGCTTGAAAGGTGGAAAGTTTCCTAAAATATTAGGACCAATACTAAACAATCAGGACAAGACGCACAAAGTTCAAGGACTGCTGTAGAAAAGTTGCAAGATCATCAGCAAAACCTACTTAAGACATCACAAACACGCACACATCATGACACACAAAACTCCCTAAAGCCCGTACCCTGAAGAATGTCCATATAACCTCTCCACAACAAACTCAACACTGGAACCAAGCACCATGAAGAGTAAAACAAATCTATCCATCCATACTCGTCATCGAACCCACTGCTACTGAATAATAAACCCGATGCTTCTCTCAGCTTAACACATTTCGCGCATCACTTTAAACAGCAACAACATCATAAGCCCGAAACGGACAACAATGTGGCGAGCAAATGCACTCTTACAAGGTTAGAACGAGGGAATTTCAATATTCAAAAACCTAGTTGCTAAGAAAGGATCCTAATACCTTGGCCCTAACACTACGGAACCAGAAGAAGGTTTGTCCACCAGCGGAAGATTTTATCACAGTGAGGTACACAAGCTTTGAAACAACAAAAGTCGTGAAAAAAAGCGTTGCCAAGGAGGTTTTTTTGGATGCGCTACCGAGAAGAGCGACGAGTGGGGCCGACAGGGGTGGGGAAGCGGGTGGAGGGCGAAGGACAAGGTGTCGAAGAGCGGGAGGAGGGGAGAGAGGGACAAGGGCGGGCACACTCCGTCAGCTGCTGTGATAAACCCTTCAATCCGAGCTCCTCCATGCGCTTTCTATTCTCCGCCAGCCTTGCATTCCGGAGCTTCTCATACTCAATTTCCTCTGACGCATCTTCGCCATACCAACGAACCCTCTTTATCCCCATCCCTCTTCAAACTCAACTCTTGAGCCACAAAGCTGGGAAACCCCAAGCTTTTGTAGAACTTTCAATACCTAGTACCTACTCGAGTGTCTGCTGAGGGTTAAGGAGGTAAGATCGGGCTTAAATCTTGGTTTGCCAAACCTAGCCTCCAGAGGCAGAATGTAAGCAGCCCCAAACAGATTTACGAGCTCGAAAAGCCAAAAAGTCAAGCAAGCATCAAATGCGTTCACGACGCTTCGAGGTGGAATTGCATCCCGGTGTCCTTTATACAAGGCCTTCTCGCAGGAACGGTCGGGCGTGAAACAACAATTAGGCCCAGGCCCGGCCCATCATTGGTCTGCAGGTGGACACTAATAAGGGGCACTTTATATTAGGGCCCATTTCCAAACCCGAGGCATCAACCAATGAGAGTGCTTAGATTGCCCAAATGGGCCCTAATATGGGCCCAAGGGCTTTATATTGAGAGTCGGCCCACTTCTCCTAAAGCTTACGTGGTGGGTGACATGGCGGCATTTTGGAGGGAAAGAAATGGGCCAATGCCAAAAAATTGGGTCGAGGGTTCATGGAGACCCACTTCGCACCTTCGGCCCACTTCACCCAACTTCCGTCATATAATCATTTATGACTTTATGACTTTATGACTTTAGTTCAAGCAAGGGCATAATTCATTTAAGCCCAAGTGGGCCGTGGATTGGGCCTTACAATATAAAGTCCATAGGCCCATTTGGAAGGCCCATTGTAAAGTAGAATTTCCAATTTGGGCCCTACAAGTGGGCCTATGGACTTTATATTGCAAGGCCCACTCTACGGCCCACTTTGTAAAGTAGGGCTAAAGTTAAGGCCCACTTCAACTCCAAATGGGCCCAACTCCAAATGGGCCCTAATATAAAGTGCCCCTAAGTTAAGGCTCCTTTTACACTAAGGGCCGGTTTAGACTACGGTGAGAAAATGCACCAGTCAATCAAGAATTTTAGCCCAAGACAAGGTTATTTGAGGCAACGGTTGGTATGGTGGACATAATGAGAAGAAAGAAAGAAAAAATTGGAATCCTCTAGAAGCCAAGTTTTTTGTCCGAGGGTTGCCCAAACACTTGACTTTCCAAAGAATTGCCCTAGAAAAAAATATTGCCATGTTGGCGGCCATGTCATTTTTTCATTCATGCTTGAAGTTCTCTACCAAAGAAGCCTTGGCTATAATGTAAACCCTAGCCGGTGAAGGACCCATTTTCTAGCCAATCATATTGCTCCATTCCCCCAAATTTCTTAACTAGAGCACTTCTTAAGTGTACTCTAAACCATTCCTAAGTTAGTGCTCGAGCTAAAGGATTGCATTGAGAGCTTGAAAAAAGGAAACCTCTCATTAGTGAAGTGCCTCTCATGCGTGCATGTTCACTCAATCCACTTTACACATGAGAAAGCTTGACATTTTTATGGAATTTTTAAAACTTAAATGGTGCCTTGATGAGTCTTATGTGGAAAAACTACACCAATTTTTGTAAGTTTTGACAAATTTTCAATCGAAATGAGGAAGTTTTTCCTCATGTGTCATTGCCATGCCCTTGTCCCCATGATTTCCCTTAGTGATTTGTCTTTGTGTTACCCGTTCACCTCCACGTTATTGCTCTATGAAATAATATCACCCTGGTTGGAAGAGCCAGCATCCACCATAAGGGAGCTCCGTTGCATCAACAATTCAATGCATTAGAGGAATCCAAATTAAAAACCCATCACATCTAAAACTTCAGCAAGGGAGATGATAAATGTCAGTTTTCGCAACGTGCATCCCAATCTCTAGTTTTGCAATTGCGTTTATGCCATTTGGCTCAATTATCATGGGATAAGAATGCCTAGGCTCAAGTTGGCCCATGATGTTTGAGTCATGCAATTAAGTTGTTCCTAAGTCTTTGTGGACCCAATAGGGTGGATGGATGAGCACCTAGAGGGATCACGTGCCATAGTGGTGGAAGGATCAACAATAGGAGAGGATACATTTAGGCCACCCCAACCTAAAGTTTACGGTCATCTTCTAAAACTTGGGATCTATTGAAGGTACCATAAATAATCAAAGAAGATTTTGGAAGGATTGTTGATATGCTATAAGCTATGGAAATAAGTTTTACATATTGCCATTTAGGAATTTCTCGGGTTTGTTCCTCTCCATTAATTCCTTTTTGAGTTTTTCCTTCAGTAAAGACATATCATCATTTTTTCCCTATGCAATATGCAAGCCTTAGAAATTAGGTACAATATGGTGTATGATGAGGTTGCATGGCCTAATCTTACAGCATGAATGTACATGCTTTAATTTGCATGCTACATGTATGATTAAATTATGAGGCTTAAACATAATAACTTTAAATTTGTAAAGATAAAATAAGTTTCAAGAGCATAATCAAATACTAAAGCAAAGGCCCAAAACATAGTTTCAAGATACGTATTTGAAAATTTTGGTCACACGACTAATCTAAACAACTTGAAACAACACCATCATACCAATGAAGGCAAAAACATATTAGGTAGTAGAGCCTCATTTTCGACATTTGCCAACCCTATATAGATCGTTTTGGAACACCAAAAATGTTAGAGATTGTGTTAAATGTTTTGGTGATCATTAATAACACCTCGATAAAAAAAAAATGGTTGAAGTTTCTTCATATAAGGGCAAAGTTTCTTCTTGGCCAAGTTTTGTATATTCTCGTTGTACTATTCATGTCCATTCTCACAAGTTGAAGCTTAGATGGAGGCATTATTGAAGCTATAAACCTTATTGATTAACTTCAAATCGTTGTTAACCACCTTGCAATCTTAAAACATTTTGTTGTTTCAACAAAATTTGTGAGATAGATAGCAACTTATTTGTTTGATTTTTTTTCTCCACCCATTTTTTTCCCAAGTAGCAAGATAATTGTAAATACTTTGGTTTCTTGAAGAAAATGTTAAGACACAAAAAATGATATTCCAAAACACACGGAAAACTTGCCCAACCAATGTTTTCAACTCAATGTCACTTAGAACTTAATAGCAACAAAAACCATAATTGCAAGACTGATAGGAGCCTCAAATATTTGCAACCACTTTGAATGCAAATCATGCATCATGTAAATGAATTCTCCACCATTGTACATATGAAACATATCCTCCCACATTTTCTTAACAACATTTGAAGCACAATTTCACCTTTCAAGTTTGCATATTTTTCCCAAGTCATGAATTTTGATGTCAATATATGTGGACATCAAGCACGTACATCAACTTCATGAATTTTTAGACATATAACTAGGATAGGACCATGCACCCAAAACATGGAGATTTTGACAACAAAAAATGTTGGAGAAAGATTTGGTGACACAAAAAAAAACATTACTCCAAGAAAAATATAGATTATCAATAAAACTTTAGTCTAAATTAAAGTTATAGATTATCAGTAAAATTTGTTGCATAGCCAAAACTACCTCATGGGTTCTAAACATTTTTTTTCATGTATAGCTCCCACATTTCACCCATATATTCTTAGTTTGTTGATGTTTACTACCCAAGATGTTGCAAATGGGTTTATTTTGTTGGTATAGTCGAAGTAATAAGAAATAATTTGCAATTACACTTCATCTTTGGGTCCCACATTACAAATATCTTCCATTTTTTGAGGTTTTGTATTAAATCTTTGTGTTGGTCCACACTTCATTTAATTGGAATCATTTGCTCATTTCCATGCTAGTTTTCCATCATTTGGACATAATATACCTTGGCTTAGCATTGGCCACATTTATTTTGTAGGCTTGCCAATCAAGCTAGCCGGCATGATACAAATTGATTGCATTTTACCATAAAATGTGTTGCTCAAATTGTTGTTCATGTAATATTCCGTCCTTCAATTTTCACGAGCCATGCATTTGTAACCCTCCAATGTTCTTTCACACTTGTAGATGTTGATGACAAAGATATAATCTCTACACATACACCCCACTTATGGGTTTGTTGCATTTTGATAAATCAACACTTCCTAGAATGTACCAACAACATATATTGTATTATCAATGTACGAGTAGTAGGTGTTGTAGATGTTGTGTATATATATATATATGTTGATGACACCATATCAAAACATTGTTGAAATTTGTTCTTGTTTTTGTATTATGTTGCACATTACACTAGATAGGTTGACATAGTCAGGTTCATTGATCGTCCCAATGGAAGGGACAAATCAAACAATTTGGATAATTGATCGCCCATTAAAGTTAACTAGTTGCTTTTGGGTATGGACATGTTGAGCAACGTGGTTGACGTTTCAAAAGGTATCACACCAATTAATTCTTGTGGTTGATTTTCACAATACCTCGCATATAAGGTCTTCGACTTGACAATTTGTCCAGGATTCTATCCACATGGTATTTAACAGGCCAAACAATTGTTTTGACTAGCAATTAGCCTAGTATAAGGTATTAAACTGATTGATACATTGAGTTGACCATTTTTCATTATCATGAAGCCCTTATGATTGGTCGACAAGGATTAATTGTCAAATGAACTATCGCAACCATTGTTAATTTCCCTTAACCATCTTAATCATTTTCATTTCTAGCAAGGGTCACGAGCACTAACCCTTTGCATTCCGCCATGCTAATGGTTAGCTCCTCCTACCCCGGACCTTATAATTCATAAGAGGGGAACCAACCGTCCTACTTTGCTTTCGTGACTCACCCCCTTAATCGGTAACCAATTCTTAGATGTGGACTTCCATTCATGAAAATCCAAACTTATGTTGATCATCGCATTCCCAGAGCAACACTATAACAACCCGAACCATACTAGGAAAGTATGCCCTCACATTGGGCCAAAGCCTGTGAAGGCCGTGCCTTTCGGCCACGAGTGGGTGAGGCCACACCACCTCACCCATATAAGCCTCTAGGAATTTTGGTAGGGCCCCTACACCACCGTCAAGAACCCTTTTTGTCTCTTTACCAAGAAGTGGGGCCAAGTAGATATTTTCCCTTAGCCGTTGGGGCTAAAAGCCCCCATGTCGCAACCCTTGCTAGCCCCCCCCTGACCATCTTGCCAATTTTCAACACTAGCAAAGGTTACGAGCGCTAATCCTTCACATACCGCCATGCTAATGGTTAGCTCCTCTCACCCTGGACCTTATAGTTCATAGGAGGGAACCAACCCTCCTACTTTGCTTTCGGGACTCAACCCTTAATTGGTAACCCATTCCTAGATGTGGACTTCCATCCATGGAAGTCCAATCCCATGTTGATCATCGCGTTGCCGGAGCAACACTACAACAACCCGAACCATACTAGGCAACTATGGCCTCACAATGGGCCAAAGCCCATGAAGGCCATGCCGTTCGGCCTCGGGTGGGTGAGGCCACACCACCTCGCCCATATAAGCCTCTAGGAATCTACGCGGGGCCCCTACCCGACCGTCAAGAAACCTCTTGTCTCTCTACCAAGAGTTGGGGCCAAGTAGACATTAACCTTTAGCCGCTGGGCCTAGAAGCCCCTAGCAGCTTCAGACCATCATAACTTCCTTGTATGATGTCTGATGCAAACAAGCAACCACTCCATCTTCATCTACGCTTCACGTAGATCCCGATGGACTCCTCACTTGCCACATTCGGGAAAGTCTTGAGGAAGTTATGCCTGTTTGAACCTTGGCAGTCCCGGGAATCACTCCCAGGCACTGCTGTACCAGGGCGCTGTCCCGGGACAGCGCCCCACTCAAATTGCCATAAATCCTACCTCACACCTCCGATTGAGGTGTTTTTGAGCATTTTAGAATCACCACGCCACAAGCTACGCATAGCTCATGGCCTTACCCTTGTGCCTCCTAGTCTCCGTGGGTGGGAGGCATTCCCAACGCCCGGGGCCCTCACCCACACTAGGATCACTTGGGCCCTCTCACCAATGTTGCCACAAGTCCCGGGTGTCACTCCGGGGTCCCCCTTGTGCCCATGGTATTTCAGGCACTCCTCATGGAGAGGTGCGCGACACCCCAGGTGCTTCAGACCATCATAACTTCCTTATATCATCTTTGGTGCTCACATTCAACCACTCTATCGTCACCTACGTTTCACTTAAATACTAATGGATTCCTCACTTGCCCCATTCAGGCAAGTATTAAGGAAGTTATGCCTATTCAGACCTTGGCAGTCCCGGGAATCACTCCCATGCCATTGTTGTACCAGGACGTTGTCCCGGGAAACGCCCAACTCAAATTGCCATATCTCCTAGCTCACACCTTTAATTGAGGTATTTTTGAGCATTCTAGAATTTGCATGCCATAAGCTACGCATAGCTTGTGGCCTTACCCTCGTGACTCCTAATCTCCATGAGTGGGAGGCGTTCCCAATGCCCGGGGCCCTCACCCACACTTGGATCACTTGGGCCCTCTCACCAATGGTGCCACAAATCCCAGGTGTCACTCCGGGGTCCCCCATGTGCCCATGGTGTTTCGAGCACTACTCATGGAGAGGTGCGCGACATGAACCCTCCCCATTGGTCAACCAATTGACCCATCATCATGAAAAACCATGATGATGGGGAGGCCATACAACCCTACTAACCTTCCCACAAACCTTGCACATTTTTGGAGGTCTTTATACTTTGCAAAGTCAACCTCTACACACATGTGGTTCATGGCGACTATGATCATGAGAAAAACCTCATGTACATGATGAATAGATTAAAATATACCCAAGGTTTTGGCTTACAAAGGCTGGTAGAATGGCCACACTATTTAGACATATCCCATGGCAATAGAGTACATTTAATTGTCCCACATACGTACTTGTTGTTAATGAAAATTTAGGAGATGCACATATTGTTTAATTTCTGTGAACACCATGTTTACAAACATTGCTTTCAAGAAATATGGAATTTTGTAAGCATCAAGCAACTTGCTAATACATCAAAAAATATATATATACAACAAAATGTCTTTGTAGAGGTAATTTTGGAGGTGGATACGAACAAACAGAGAATTCAAACATTGGTGCAAAGAATTCACAAGCATAAGCATAATTTACAATTACAATGCAAAAATGGAGGAAAATTAACCAATAGCATGCCACAAGTTGTGCCATCCATACATCCACAACCTCCTCAAGCACAACTATCACACTTGAAACCCATGATGCAATCCCAATTACCCAACACATGCCTCTGGTGGTCCACGTAGGGCCAACAAACTCCCCTAGCCGAATTCCACCGCTATAATGAATGCCAAATACCAGAGGCATGAAACGAATTCCACAAAAACATTTTTAGGATGGTTTTTCCATTTGATTTTCCCGTGTTCCATCCTTTATCATCCCAAGTAGTATCCGATATGATTTTTTACTTGATGTCGCTACATCCATGGCTATGGATGTGAATGTGATGCATGTCATATTGAATGAAGTAATGGCACTTGATGTTGCACGCGAGGAGATCTAGTATTTGCAATCAGAGGCTCAAAAGGGTGAGATACATCATGCCCATAATTGATAAATTTAGACTTGGAAAAAATAAAGCTAGGTTTTGGGGCTCTCACCTTTGTTTTGTTGCAAACATCAAATATTTTTGTTAATGCCATAGTTGTTATGAACAATCAAGTGTTTGTGCATGGTTGAAAGGTTTGGTGCGGCAATTATGCTTTGGACTTTGGTTGAAGGTGCTCCAATTTGTTGCCTTATGTTGAAGTTTTTAGGAATCACAATCGATGGAATTGGGGTTCTAGAAACATCATTGTTTTGCATTCATATTGTTGTATTGGAACTACAACCTAGGAAGTTGGGGTTTTGGGGAAACCATTGTTGTTGTGATTTGATCCTGGCGTTATTGCATATGTCTATGATGTTAAGATGTTTTACATTGTGGATGGGTCCACAAGATCATGGCGAGGAATTTTGCTTTATTTTCTAAACGCTTTAAGGGTTGTGAATATGGCTTCCAATGTTGACGTAGTTGAATTACCCTTTGAATTTTGGGATAAATTTGATAAAATTATTAAGTTGGAAATGGAATCAACTTAATATTTCTTAGCTAGATGTGTACTTCATAATTTGTAAAGAACCCAACCATGATGTTTCCAAATGACCGCACCTAGAACCATTCATTCTACATGACTTAAACCATTTTGGCCCTCATCCACCAACTGCTGGTTCAACATAGCTCACAAATTTTATTGTCTCTAATATGAAAGTTCATAGTTATTGCCAATTTTTCTTGAAAGATACCTAAAAAAAATTAAAAAATTAAAAAATTAAACTACAATAGATTTGGGCACAAATATGGTAAAATGGACCAAACAAATGCTTTGGTCAATGTAAATTTGGATGTGCCAATAAAAAATGACCATTATTAAATATAAGTGTAAATACTCTATGGATATAGAAATGTTAATCTTATAGTGTACTAGTATAGGAATAAAAGTGAAAAACAAATGAAGAAAACATGTCATTTTAATAGGCCATTTTCCAACACCTACGCAAACTTGACAAGATTTGCAAGTGGTTGAAAGTGACATATAAGTAATCTCATAACAACATATTTGATCATAATTTTGTATGATGACCTAGAACATATTTGTATGCACATATTTTTGAGGAAAAATCAACAAAACCATTCATTTCAATGTAAGAAACATGTGCATGAAACACAAATTTGGCAACTTTGCTTACAAATACTATTTGGAGGGTAAACCACGGGTAGGTCACTTAGTGCATTTTAAAAACGACGTGCGGCATAATATAGAGAGGATTAAAATCATTTGAAATAAAAATTATAAAGGAATTCCAAATAATGAAGGGGCCATTAAATGTAGACAATCCCATTATAAGTAAGTTAGATGGACATAAAATGTGGGCCATTATTTTTTTGTAAAATTAATATAGGGGCTGAAGATAAGGATCCTAGAAGGTATGTTTAGTATGTTTGCTATGGTCTCCTATGTGTTTTCTTCATAACTTTGTTTGCAATGATATTACTGTTTGCACCCTTCTTTGTTTCCATGGTTTCCCTTAACACTCGTTAATGCGTTAGGAAGTAGATTAGCTTTTATTACTTAAAAGGAATATAGAGTACAAAAAATTGCAGTGACTTGGACAATATAAGTAATGGAAGGGTGCAAACAAATGGGCCATTTTTGAAATTTAAGTAATTATAGGGAGGCTTTAATTCAACCCTTGAAGGTAAATAGCCCCAAAACAAAAAACCCCCAGCCGCACGTGATGCACAAAAATGCCTTAGAGTGACCTACCCGTGAGGTAAACTAAGTATTTTTTTTTACAATTCTTATAGTATCATATATACGGAGGTCATGATATTGATATCCAATATATTTCCAAAAACATTAAGCACCACATAGTCAAAATTTGATGTTTTTTGTAACAAAGCGCTTGATCCATTGTTTCTAATGCAAAGAACAATAGGAATGCAAGTGAGATTAACGAAGGAACCATGGAAAAACATCCAAATTTATTATTATTATTAGAAGCCAAGGTATAAATCAAGGAAAAACATCCAACTTGGGGATTTATATTTAGCAAGCTTCACACGACCATTAATAACTTGAGATCCTTTCAATTTTGGAATCGTTGGGTTTACAAAGCATGTGTATAATAAACCTATGGATATTTGACGTGACATAGAGTGGAATAAGAATACATGGTCCATGTGGTTCCCATTTTGTTTTTTCATATTCTCTCCCACGTTCCCATGATATCAACAAGTGGTGGATTCATTTCTAATGAATGAAAGCAAGGATCAAAGATTGTGCATTTTTATGTGTTTGTCCCAATCTAAAAAATATCACCCTAAAAAATCATGAATGGAATATGAAATCATGGTCTCAAGATTTTTATTCCAATTGTGAAACTCTACTACAATAAGTGCACAATTTTTTTTGAAGGCAACACTAGTGACCATTCTAAAGTATCCATACACTATTTGTTTGCCAACTTCAAAAGTTCCCACATTATGAGCAATTTGCATATCCATTGCTAGTGCCATAGGAAAGGAATCAATATTTGTGACCACCACAATTAGTTGCAAATAAGGGCAAAACAATTGTTCTCGCTACAACAAATCACAAAACATGTTGTCTTTATTCGCATCAAGAATTTTGAAGATGAGTGTAAACCATTTGTAATTTTTTGTCATCCATACTCTTCATATGTCAAGATCTTTTGGTTTAGATTGTTTTGTTCATATTGTGGTGACATTTTTCATCTATGTCCACCCAAAAGAATTTCGAGCTAACCTTAAGACTCCTATTGAAACTAATAACACGCAAAGGTTGTTGAGGATGCAAACATTGAAAACAATTATAACAAATCTTTAACACTAGGAGGAAAGGTTGTTCAATCATTAAATTTTGTAGGTTAAAACCAAATAATGTTTGGTTAACGCTTTATGTCAGTGGACAACAATGGCCAGCAAGGTGAGAGAGGTGTAGTTGATGAAAATATTGCTCTATCTTTGATGTGTGGGACATTTTGGTTTGGTGCATTGCGTTTATAATGGTAAATCATACTCAATGCATGGGTTGTACAATGACTTGCATGCTAGTTTATTGTGAGACCCACATTATAGGTATTGTGTTAAGTTATAATGAAATTGTTTTTTATCAATGGCACATTCCAACATTGCCAGTGGTCTCATTTTTTGGGTTGAGTCTTAATAAATTGACATGTTTTATTATGTTTGTATACCACAAGAGGGTGATATCATAATGAAAATTATTATAATATAATGTAATTTCGGAAATAACATTGATTTTGTTAAGAATGCAATTCAATATGTACAAGTGCACATGAACAAATTATTGCAAACGCGTAGATTTCTATGAAAGTATGATCATATTATAACTATATTGGTTTTAAATTTAAAATATAAAAATTGGATATATTTATTTCAATATGTTTGGTCATTAATCAAGTTATAATTAGGTATGATTTGATTGACAATCCATTTGATAGTTATTGCGTATAATTAGAGGTATGACATGTGTCTCACTCCCTTAGACTTAGAGAAAATTACTTACTCATTTAAAAAGTGTGACATGTGCCTCACCCTCTCAAACCCGAACAAAACTAAAAATTGTTATAAGGGGTGTGACATGTGCCTCACCCCCTCATACTTGAATAAATTAATTATTGCTAGAAGGGGTGTGACATGTGCCTCACCCCCTCAAACATGATTAAAATAATTATTGCTATAAGGGGTGTGACATGTGCCTCACCCCCTCAAACCTGAAAAAATTAATTACTCTTATAGAGGATGTAATATGTGCCTCACCCCTTCAAACCCGAGCAAAATGAATTACCATTAATGATGGTGTAGTATGTGCATCACCCGCACAAACCCAAACAAAGATAATTATCGATATTGAGGGTGTGGTATGTGCCTCACATCTTCAAACTTAAGCAAAACTAATTACGGCTATACAAGTTGTGGCATGTGCATCACCATGTCAAACCTGAACAAAACTAATTAATATTATAAAGAGTGTGACATGTGCCCCATCCCTACAAAGCCAAACAAAACTAATTACTATTATAGTGGGTGTGGCATGTGCCTCACCCCTCAAATCTGAACAAAGTTAATTACCATTATAGAAGGTATGGTTAATTATAGTTGTAGAAGATTTAGGTACAAGTACAATGGCGCCACCAACGCACTCAAAAAATTTCAACTCTAAATTCTTAAATTTGTGCACAGTAGAATAATATAGACTTGGTGAACACGTATAAGATTGGCAATTGCACATTCGAACTTACCTAGAACGTCGCTTAAATTTTAGGTCAAGTTCTCTTGCTCATGTCTACCCATTTTTTTTCTTTGTTGCTACTTTTCTCCGACGTTTGTCTACTCCGGCACATGCTTTCTCTTGCTTTAGTGATGTACAACGTCAACGTTGTTTTTCTTGGTACCCACTCATTCCTTGATCTGATTGTTGTGTATAAAAAATTTAGGGTGTTTCACTAATACTAAATTATCTAACTTGTACCATAGATTCTCGTCACTTCAACTCTATCATCTTGCTACGCATTATCTCACAAATGCACTTCAACAAACAACTCCAATGTCTTCATTTGCTGCTCATGTAATTTTTGACTCTACCTTTGATTTCTATACTATCAAGCGCCTGAAGTTTAAATCCCATATCAAGATCTATTTAGCATCGCATTATATGCTTACTCTCAACCAAACTCAAAGTATATTTCAATTTAGCACTGTCATTGAGGTAAATCCTAGTTCTAGAATTTCCTTGAGATTCAGATCTAATCTAGATCTGAATTTGTTTATCTAGAAATAATATATTTTATTAATTACTAGAAAAAAAATATATTTATTATATGTAGTTTGCAATCCAAAATTTTAGTTATAAATACCTCATCCTCATTTTGAAACTCTGAAATATGCGACTTTCACCCTCGTTTTAAAACCTTCAAAATCAGCATCTTTCATCTCCAATTTTAAAACTATGAATTTTTTTTTCTTTATCCATAATTAAAAAAATATCAACCCTTGTTAATAATTCTAACATTTTGAACTTGTGATTTAGGGTGAGGCACATGTCTTACCTCTATTAACAAAATTTATTTTTTAATCAATGGTTTTTAAGTAGAAGCACATGCCTTACCTTTGTTCACAAATCCGATTTATTTTTAACTTATGGTTTTCATGATAAGACACATGCCTCACCTTTGTTAAAAAAATTGTACGTTTTTGAACTTGTGTTGCCTCACCCTTATTAACAAACCTGAATTTTTTTTTGAACTTGTGGTATTAAACTAAGACAAATGCAATTTGAATACCAAATTATTTTCATTGATTATATGAATTTGTTTAGTTTACCACCATGTCTATGATCATCTCAACTTAATATGTTTCTATTAGTGTTTGTTTTAATTTATAATTTTATAAATTATATTTATGGAGGACGATGCACATGTCTCACTCCTTTGTTTGACTTTATTGATTTTAAATCTTTAAATATAAGGTGATAGAAGTATGTTGTTATTTTCTTTGGAATCACCAAATTCAATGTTATTGCTTCATGATAAAGCATGTGATGTGCCACTTAGTTTCAATTTATTTTCATGTTTTTAGCCAAAAGGTGAGATGTATGTGTTGCATTTCTCATTCAATTAAAAAAAAAAAGCTATGCACAAAGGGATGTATTATACTCCTTTGATTTATTTCATAGCTTAGAATGTTTTGACTTGAAAAATGAAACAAAATATAAATATGACGGTCATGTAGTGTATAAATAATTTTTTAGAATTATTTATAACTAATGATATTTGAAAGTAGTTATGCCAAAGGACAATTTTATTGCATATTCATTTCAAGAATTGAGAATAAAATATTAAAATTTAATCCCCAAAAAATGCACATGCTTATGTGCACTTTTAATGAAACTGGTGTTAAGTGGGTTCCATGGATATTGAACATGGAAGGTGACTCGGTTATTTGTTTGTATAAAAACTCTCAAACTACAATATAAGATAAACATAGGGTTCCACATTGAGAAGATGCGTTGTTGGTTTGCTAAGGCTAGGATAACTCAATTGAAGATGAAAATCCCACTTTAAAATAAGAAACCAAAGGGTCTTCAAATGAGCATGCCTTGTATGAATTTAGTCTAACACTTTACATGCCCATAGGGCAAATGCATTTAGTGGCAAACTTGATCTATGGGAGTTTTTTTAAAGATATAGCAAACAATCTAAATTGCACTGAAAGTGGGTCAGATAAAAAATTAAAAAATTAAAAAATTAAAAACTCTAATTTTTTCTTGCAAACAATAGAAATCATGGAGGTAGGAACATGTGCAACCTTTTAAGTTCAATTGTTTTTGGATCTACATTTAACAATTTAAAAAAAAAACCAAAAAGGTGTTGAATTTGTTTCAATAAATTTGCTAAATTATTTTAGTGAGAATTTGAAATCTACAAAGATATTAAATAGGCGCATGGTATCATTGGTGCGGTCTCAATTATCCTAGCAAAAGGTGATACCAAGGTTGAAAGATGAGCGGCATGGGAGCCCAAATGTGATACGTTGATTGGTTTTAACAACTCAAAGGTTGATCACATTTTTGTATTGTCCTATAAACCCATTGTAGGTTTTGGAAGAAAGTGGTATTTTAACATTCTTGACCATTTTTGCACTAACAAAATGGGACGGTTTGTCATGGTCATAGTGGTTAGCCCTTTTCATAAGAGTCGCCACACGTTGTGTTGGATATTTGTGGCAAGAATATTTCCATGACATTATAAAACAAGTCATGGTCATCTTGAGATTACAAATTTTGTGTTGGCTCATACTTCAAGTGAATTGGAAAAAATTGTGCAAACTTCTTGTTTACATCAAGATTGTACCTCATGAAAATAAAATGTATTTTGAAATTTGCTCAATCTACATTGACATTTTCTAATTTGTAACACTCAACCTAAGGAATCAAGCAAAGGTCTTATTTTTTTTGGTAGGTTTTTAAAACATTGGATTAAACATGGCAATCACTTAGTTTTTGGCAATTCCAAAAGGTGAACACTATCAAGTTATTTATTAGCCAATAATGTTTTGTAGATGCACAAATGTAGTTATTCCAATTATATATTTTAAATAATCTTGAGTATTTATACATCTAAGGAATATTGACTTTTATGAAATTTTGATTTCCAAAATCAATGGTATAATTGGTCTAAAAATAGCTTATGACTTTCACAAGCTTGTTGATTCAATTACTAGGTATTGAGTATGTTGATTAAGGCTTAATATTTGGCCGAGTCTACAATATGATGGGAAACATTTGGGCATCACTCCACCTTTTCAATGAAGGTGTGACGGTTGTTGATATGAATGAGTATGCAATGTTATAATGTATGTGTTGAAAAGAAGATTTTAAGACAAAAATGCTCCAAATATTCAACATGGTACCTTCTTCAATTGCTAAAGATAAACAATGGGTATTGGACCCTTGGTTACTAGAGCAAGCATATCCAAAGCACATGGCATACCCACAAAGTAAAACTTATATGCCCCGTGATGACCAAGATGGTTATGTTTTTTAATGATGTTTTACAAATTCAATATCTAAACTTGAATGAACATATAATAAAGTTGACGTAGACAAAGGTGTATTTGATGATGGCCTTGATCCTCTTCTTTGTGGTTGAGGTAGAGGTCCGAAATGTGATCACCAACATGTTGGATGTGCATGAGAATTAGAAATAGATTGGTGTTGATATCAAGGCCACACCCAAAAATCATCATTAATCTCACAAATAAATGATAACCTTGTATTTAATAAATAAAAATTCACCAAAATTCTTCATAATTATTTCAACACAACCATTTGAATGAAGCTTATGACTCTAATACATGTATGATCGGAAGTGATGGTGGGATTTATTTTGTTCAACATAATAATGTTGCAATGTCTTCAACTATCAAAATCTACAATGAAAAAAACTTAGAGTAAGGTTTCAAAACGAGGTACACTAGATTGTGTGGATGAAGGTTTGTTATGGTTAGGTAAGGTCAAGAAAATGAGGAGAAAGGTTGGGTCAAAGTGGGCCATATTGAGACAACAAATTGATCAAATGAATAGATTGGTAATGATTGCCAAAAGGAAAACCAATAAACCAAGATTCTTGGTATTATTAAATTAGTTCCCCATGTGTATAGGCAATTTGAAATTCAAATATGATCAAGTGACTACAAATGGATTGACTTAGATTATTATCTAAGTCCATTGACTTAGATAATGTCAATGGACTTAGATGGTGGATTTTCAACAATTACACTGTGTTATGCATCTAGCTTTAGTAGGCCTTTAATTTCCCATGAGGACCTATTAATACACATAGATTAACCTTGATCATGCCATTAAGGGAGATTTTTTCACATCATTCCACTACCAATATTACAACCTCACACACATCAACCCACAACCATTATTAAAATGTCATTTATATCGACATACAACCATTAATAAAATGCACCAAACATTATAGATCGTAATAACAAATGATTTTTTGACTACTATGTTACAACCATAGATGTTTTGTATGTTACTTCCTATTCTCAACAAACTCTTTCAAATTGGTTGTCTCTGTTGGATTTAGGTATATAGTTTAGTTTTTTCATTGTAAGATAATCTAATTGTTCAAATGAAATGATCTTAAATCAATACATTTGCTTTATATATTCAACTTTGGGGGAGAGCTATACAATGAGGCTTATTCATTTTCCTTCTTTTGTATTCATGTTGTATCCAATAGTTGAGCTTGTATGTTTTGCATCTATGTAGGTAAATGTGTTGTTTTTCAATAGGTTTTATCAAAACCTAACAATAGATATTTGATTCAATATAGGTTTTTGTGCTCAATAATAAAGGTTTAGATTGGGCATGTGTTTATGATAGTTACATTGAAGCACTGGGTGAGGTGGATTGTGGGCATTGTGGTAATTTAGGTTGGATGGCTATTACGACTTTGTAGGTTATGGTAATGATTGATTGACTTTTTTTTGATCTCTTTGATTATGTGTTGATGACAACCGTACTTCCTAGCCTCCTCCATTAGGTGCACAATGTGGGTGGATCGCACATGGGAGTACAACCAATAGGGAGGAATTGCAGTTTCTCCCAAATTTTCAAGCCATGATTGGAGATCGTGCTAGGGAGTATCATGTATTGTGATTAGTGAACCAAACATATCATTAATGGTAGTTGAGGAATCGATGCCATCTCCCAATTTTTGTCTTTGCAAAATGCATAGAATCTCATATTTTTTGGGATGACTTGTTATTTTTCATGTCATGTGATGCCTCGCATACATAATACATGGTTGTCCAAATTATCTTTGGTCGAGTTGACCTATATGCTCAACTTTGTAATGGTCAACCACACATACATCGAGTATTGAATATAGATCTATTCTAATTGTGGGGAACCGGGGACCATAAGGTTTAGGTTCTATAATGGGTTTGCAAAGTTGGCTTATATTGTTTTCTATTTTTGTTGAAGTCAAGTTGATGGATTGTAATTAGTGATACAACCCTTAGTGTACACAAACAACTTGATTCACATGTTAAATTTATGATGACAATGACACATGAGAAACTCATCCTAAACCTCGCACATGGTTTGAAGTTTTCACACAAGTTAATAGGGTTGTGTTTTAAACATATAAACGTCATGTTGGTATTTTTTTTTCTACAATTTTTTTTTCCAAAGCTCTGTTATGGATAGCAGTGGCAATAGTGGATACATTTCTATGTATGTTTTGTTTTCATTTTTAGTGTATGTATAAGGCTTGATTTTGTGAATTGGTAATGTTGGTAGTCCATAGGAGCTTATGAATACTTGATTTACATGTTTGGTGTATAAGCAACATTTCCAACTATTTTGAACCCAATTCTAGTAGAATTAAGAAATTTTAATATGATTTTCATAAATCCTTAGTATTGTAATAATGGAAGGGTGAGTAAAATTATGGCCTTGTTAGTTTTTGTAATTAGTGTCTACATAATGCATTTAGTGGTGGAACCATTCCATTTTGTGTGGCATCCACCAATACAATTTTAACACTCATTTTTGCTAGTTACATGTATTGGTTTTATTGTTTGCAAGTCTAAATTATGCATCAACACCTTTTGGTGCAAATGATCAATGAGAATCATTCTGAATCAAAAACGTAAGTAATGCATGTTTATATTTGTGGGCCTCAACATGTATGTGATACAAAATCATAGTACGTGTATAATATGGCATCATAAATCTTAAAGAATTATTGTGCCCGTTCTTATGCAACATTTGTATACACATTTTTTCCTCTATGGTGTTCCAATTTTTGAAAATAAAATTAGCTTCCTTATGGTGTTCATGGTGATATCTAACAATGTAACTCTAAACCATTGGTTCAAAAATCCCTTTATTCATGATTGGCCACAAAATTCTAAGAGCTATATATTATAATAGATGTTCCTTAAAGAGGATTTGTCATGAAAAACGTGTAAATGTCTAGCTTTTGTGGGTAGGAAATTCACAACCATGTATATTTTTTGGGTAATGCTTGCTATGTATACAATGTCTTCAAAATAAAAAGGAGGTGTATTGTTGGGATTAATGGGCCTCATGAATTCCTTTGAATAAATTAAAGGGTGGGGATAAGGGGCAATAGTCAACCAATCGGCTCCTTTGAATGACCATACAAGTCAACCCGTTGATTGGGCAAAACAACCATTCTAATTGATTTGATTAGCCAATTTTTGCGCGAGGTTATCAATGTCAACAAATCAACAATTTGATGTCCATTCACATCAATCAATTGTCCTATTTCTAGTGATTGTTTTGGGAAATTGGTTTTCGGTAGACAATTGACCTTCCATTTATTCTATACCAACCCAACATTTTCAAGCCCACCATAATGGGATCAACCATTTCATGTGCACTTGGATGCCTTTGGCTCTTCAACCAACATCATGTTAATTCAAAACCTGGCAAAAAAAAAAAATTGCATATTTAAGTCAATTGCTAATCCCGATTGGACAAAATTACTTATCTACATGAGCCTCGGCTATGATCAGGGTAATTTGCATTGGAGAAGGGGACATATGCAATTCCAAGTGATGATCTTGTTCAAAAATGTTAGTTGATATATAAACTATATAGGTTCAACTCATGGCAACATTTGGCATCTCATGTGCCCATGCAATGATATGATCATGATTTTCTTAAGTCCCTACACTTGATGTCGTGTAAGAGGCATGATATGGGTCAATTTTCCATCATGTTTTAAGAGGGTGTACAGTGGTGTAGGTCAACCAAACAAAACATGCACAACGCTCCTTTGGAATGATTTTGCAAATTTTTGGCTTCAATTTCCATTTTAGAAGGACCATTGCCTCACCTATTTGGATTAGATTTGTGAAACATCCCAAACACCCAAAATTAAGAAATGAACAAAGGTCCCACAAACAACAAAATTGTCATCCTTGATGTCTAGTAGTCATTGCCCAGTAGGGACATGGAGGAGGGTGCTCACCTAACATTGCTAATGCATCAAGACAATGTGGGGGTTCATAAGGTCATGGATGTGCAAATGGACATGACAAGGCCTCTACACATCATATTATACATGTCAATAATGATGACAATGTAACATTTGGGCATGACACCTAGCGGAATATCATCACAAGATTGAATTATCAAAATATGATAATCAATTCAGTAATCAATGCAACATTTGATTGCTATCATAGCAGTCAACAGTCAAAATGAAAACTCAATATAGTAATCAACGTGGTTGTTTCTTGCAAGTTAGAGTAGCTAATGGATTATGATAAGAATAAAATAATGTGCCAACTTCTACTACATGTTGTCATAATTTGATTATTTGTAGTTGGAAACTTGTTGTAGTGTAAATTTGGTTAAAAACAAACCCAGGAAAACAATCAGTGAAGACTTAAAAGGTGACTTGTACAACATCTAGGCGTCTCAAATAAGGTTTATTAGGGAAAACACATGGTTACTTCACTTTATTTTGGAATAGGACTGACAATTGGTTTACGGGTAGGGGATAAAAACTCTAAAAGCCTCTCCATGTCAGTACATGCAAATGTGGCAGTCTCTTACCTCACTTTAAATTCCCAGGCAATTGTTTGGCAGTGAGTTTGTTTTAATTGGACCAAGTGCGGTGCACAAACATAGGCACAACCACAGTCAATTGTCTTGCATAAGTAACCCATTTTTGTCTCTTAACCAAAGTCAAAGGCACTTTGGAGTCGTCCATGGTCTCATGTTAATTAGATCCTTTTAATTCAACTTCAAAGGTCAGTTCAACTACGTAATTCATTGATTAACCCTAAATTTAGTCCAATAGTTTTGTTGCCAGTCTATCATCCAACTAAGGAATATATTGTCCAACCGGTTAACATGGACGTAGTTGTCTCAATACGGGGGTCGTAGGGAAGAAATAGACCTTGACCTTTCGGTTTTTTTCCCCGCAAGCAATAGTTGCCTTGCCTTGTCCCTTTAGCTCCATCTTGTGACTTGCCATAGATTAAAAACATGATACCTCTAGGGACGAGGTCATTTAAGTCAATTGGCTCTCTCAATTTCCAAGGACATTAGAAAAGAAAAGAAAAAGTAACGCCCGCACATTGTACCGGCGTGAATGCGAGCCCGTTGTCCGAATGCTAAACACGGCGGGCCGTGTTGTAGCATGGGGAGTTATGCCTCCATTGGGAGGTGGGCTCTTTTAGTAGAAAAGAAATAGAAAGTATAGTGTAAGAAGTATATTGTAAGGAGTGAGGGGTAAGTTTCTAGGGAGGTGCAACGGTATTTTGTTTGTTATCGAGTTTTCTTTTATTTAATACGAGGTATGTGAGATATTTGATGGCGTTTTGATGTATGTTTTTCATGAGGATTTTGATATTAGGTTTTGGGATTTTGAGGTCTTCTAATTTTTTGATGGATTGTTCGTGTATGGCACCTCTAACTCCTGCTGTGATGGTTATAAGGGGGTTTGTTTTCCATCCCTTGCTTTGTATAGTGCTGATTAATGGGTCGTATTTGGCATGTTTGTGTGTTATGGCTTGTTCTGGGAATCTGTCGTGGCTGTACGTGAATTCAATGAATTGGATGGTTCGTGTGGGTGAAGGTAGCATGGGTGTTGGGGTGTGGTTAGGGGCTCCTATAATACATAGGATGTTGGGTCTTAGTCTAGCGTGGCACTGACAGCTGGTTTGGGGGCATAGGCATTCAATGAGCCATTCGGGGATTGTTTGTTCTTGGTTGTTGTCGTTGATATTACCTGCATTTGTTAGTGTGTAGTATCTGGTGTGTTTGTTGGCTTGGAGTGTTTGGGTGATGAGATGGACTGCCTTGTTGTGGCGTGCTATTCTTAGGCCCTTTAAGTATGGGTGTTCGCACATTGAGAGTAAGTGTGGCCATGTGTCTCTTTCGTTTTTACGGCACAATGTATAGTTTGGATTTTGAAATTTGAGGGGCCAAAAAATATTCTTTCTATGGTTACCTATGTATTGGGCATATCAAAATTTTAGAGTTTGGGTGATTTGAGCGTCCGTTATTTTATTGTTTTTCCAAAAGTGGTTGGAGAGTTTGTGGTTTATTTGGTCGTTGGAAGGCCATTTATCTACATATGGGTGTTTATGTTGGGCCAACCTAACTTCTTGTTTTTCGTGTGTTTTTGTGATGAATGTGTGCAAGTTTTGATTTGCCCCATTGCGTGTTGCTGTGGGACAACTTGTTAGCCAATATGGTGTAGCGTGTGCGATGTGTATATGGGGTGTGGGAGTGGGTTTTTCTTTATTTGTGCCTTCGTTGGCTAGTGCATCGACTATTCATTTCCTTGGATGCCCGTGTGGGCACGTACTTTATGTATATGTACTAAGTTCGGTGTTAGGTAGATTTGGTGTATTATGGCGGCTATGAGGATTTTGTCCGGGTGGTGGTGTTGTGAGGTTGGGTGTTGTATATGGTTACTAAGTAGATATATGCTATTAAGGCTATCCGTAAAGATGTGTGTTTTGATTTGTATGACTTGAATGGTTTTGACTGCTATGAGTATAGCATTTAATTCTGCTCTAAGTATGTTTTGATATCCTGGTAGTCGTTCTGATATGCAGATGTTTGTGTTGGGGCTATATACTCCTGAACTTGCGATGTCACCCTCTATTTGACCTTCGGAGTTCTTAGTTGGTGGAATGAATGAACCATTTGTGTACATGCATTGTTGTGGGGGGAATTTGAGGGGGTGTTGGCGGTAGTATTTACTGGGGAGGTTTGAGTGGGGGATGTTTTTTATGGGGGCGTTTTTCCATATGTTTGAGAATTTAATGTGGTAATTTGGCATTGTGGGTTTGATTGGGAATGTGTCTATGGGTGTGTTGATGGTATGCTCTAGTACTTGTGCGAGTTCTTGTGGGGTTTTTAGGCTTGGTGTGAGGTTGGCGTGGTTATGTATACATAGTATTGTTGTGAGTGAGTGTTCTACGTATTGGTAATATTTTGGCCATTCCGGCGTAGGGTTATATAGTATGGTATGCGGAGGGATGGTTGCAAGGGTGTGTATGTCACCACTTGTGGTAAGTGGGATTTGTTCTGTGGTCCAGTCGTTATGGTTGATTATGAGTATGGTGATCGTGTTTGAGTCTTCTTTGGCCGCCATTCTAGCCCAGTGGATGGCTTCGATGGTTGTTTTATGGTTTGTGGGGTAGGCTAGACCAATACCTTTCTATCTAGAGGTTTGTGCGTGTCCTATGGAACCAAATATTATGTCGCGGTTATGGGGTGAGTGATATTGTGTGAGTTGTGTGGGGCATGTGAGTGGGGATGAATAGTAGGAGTGCGTGATTTTGAGGGAGTTTATTAATGTTTTGATAATTGTCGGGTTTATTGTATGGTGCATGTTTTGGGGTTGTATGTTTTTTGGCATTGTTTTGGGGAGTATGGTTATGTATCTTTGTATTAGCCAGAGTATTTCAGTTTCAAAGTTTTGTGGTGGGGGTTGGAGGGCTTTTGTAGTTTGTGAGCACGGGTAGATCACTTCGTGCATTTTAAAAACGACGTGCGGCATAATATAGAGAGGATTAAAATCATTTGAAATAAAAATTATAAATGAATTCCAAATAATGAAGGGGCCATTAAATGTATACAATCCCATTATAAGTAAGTTAGATGGACATAAAACGTGGGCCATTATTTATTTGTAAAATTAATATAGGGGCTGAAGATAAGGATCCTAGAAGGTATGTTGCTGGCATGTCGTATGTGGTATTTGTGCTAACATCTCCTATGTGTTTTTATCATAACAGTGTTTGCAATGATATTACTTTGCTATGGTCTCCTATGTGTTTTCTTCATAACTCTGTTTCAATGGTATTAATGTTTGCACCCTTCTTTGTTACCATGCTTTCCCTCAACACTCGTCAATTGCGTTAGGAAGTAGATTAGCTTTTTTTACTTAAAATAAATATAGAATACAAAAAATTGTAGTGACTTGGACAATATAAGTAATGGAAGGGTGCAAAAAAATGGGCCATTTTTGAAATTTAAGTAATTATAGGGAGGCTTTAATTCAACCCTTGAAGGTAAATGCCCCAAAACAAAAAAAACCCCAGCCGCACGTGGTGCACAAAAATGACTTAGAGTGATCTACCCGTGTTTGTGAGAAATGGTGGTAAGAGAATTGGTTCCATAGCCATTGTAGCCTTTCTATAGTGATGGTGGCCATGTAGTTTCCTTTTTGGTCATATATGTTGGCTTCGGAGTTTTGTATTTGGATGGTTGGTTGGTTTACTTGAATGTCTTTATCCAGGTTGCATTCTTGTATGGATAATTTTAGGTTGGTGATGTGAAGAGGGGGGTATATGACTTTGTTGTCTTTTGATTGTATGTGATTGAGGCAATTAGCGTATGTGTGGGTGGCTAAGAGTTCGGCTTGCTTTTTGTGATGTTGTGTAATACATAGTATGTTATGTTCTAGAAATATATTATCCGGGTGTAGTAGTTTTACCTCACTTCTCCATTGTTGTATGATGCCTTGTGGGGCTTGCCATTGGCAAAGGTAGTTCGTCCTTATTGCTTGTGCACCCCATTTGTCTTTTTTGGTGGAGGTCTTTTCTTTTATTATTGTTTGGATTGCTTGTTATAGGGGGGATGTTTATCATGACCTCGCTTTGTGGTGGTGTTTGTTGTATTGGGTTTGTAGAGTTTGTGGGTGGGGGGGGGGGACAATGTTGTTGCTTGTTGGAGAGCCTCTTTGATGGTTTTGTGTATGTGTTTGTATGTGGATTGAAATTCTTTCGGGGTTAGTATGGCTTTGGTAGTGGGGTTTTGGATTTGTGTTAGTGTGCACTATGCCAAAAACATGTTTTTTTGACTGGGTTTTTTGACTAAAAATGGTATAAAACCAAGTACTTGACTAGGACTACTGTAGTCGCAAAGTGAGTGAAATGCTTGTCAGGTCGGACCAGTCGCTTGCAACAAGTTGACTATGGCTTATTCTGTGGGCATTTTGTTCCCTATGCACGTTCCCAATGACCTTTTGGGACCTCGATTGGCACCGCCCTTGGGACATCGTGTGTCTCGACTACATATAGTCAAGCATTGTTCACTACCAGTAGTAAACATGTCGTGCCCACTCTACTAAAGATAGTTATGATATTTTGACTAGACCTAGTAAAAGCTTGGTCATGTCAATAATTATGTCGCTTCACTAAGTCTATTCATAATGACTTGTGTATAATCCAAAAAAAACATAGTCATCTTTGCTACAACGTTCCACTATATTTAGTCACATTGGTGTGACTAGGATTAGTCAAAGACTACTCAAGCATTTGTCACGGGTTAGTCCTGCGTTTGTCATACCTATGTGTGGGCTCCACTACATTTAGCGTTCATTGCTTAAGAAATGTTGTTGTTGTTGTTCATGGTGGACAATCCAGGGTTTACCTTGACTACACGGGTAGATCACTTAGTGCATTTTAAAAACGACGTGCGGCATAATATAGAGAGGATTAAAATCATTTGAAATAAAAATTATAAAGGAATTCCAAATAATGAAGGGGCCATTAAATGTAGACAATCCCATTATAAGTAAGTTAGATGGACATAAAATGTGGGCCATTATTTTTTTGTAAAATTAATATAGGGGCTGAAGATAAGGATCCTAGAAGGTATATTTAGTATGGTATGTAAATGGGTTTGGGACTCACGGGGATGGATGATAATTGGGATTTCCGTCTGTCCAAAATTACTTAAAAGGAATATAGAGTACAAAAAATTGCAGTGACTTGGACAATATAAGTAATGGAAGGGTGCAAACAAATGGGCCATTTTTGAAATTTAAGTAATTATAGGGAGGCTTTAATTCAGCCCTTGAAGGTAAATAGCCCCAAAACAAATAACCCCCAGCCGCACGTGGTGCACAAAAATGCCTTGGAGTGATCTACCCGTGCCTGACTAAAACTAGTCACACAATTGGCATTCAGCTGGCCTCAAAGATAGTATTTTTCACTAGTTGCAATCATTTTAGTAATTCACTTCAATTGGAAACTACTACGCATAGTCACTTCTCCTCATTCACTTTAGTCTTACATTCCAGATTCGTGACTGACTCTAGTCAGTCCATGTGAATAGTTATGGTCTTCATTTTTAATATTGTTATTACAAGTAGTCAAATTAATACGACTAGTGATAGAACTAGATGCATATCCATGTATGAGCAATTTGTACTCTTTGTGGTAACAAGCTCAGCTGCGCATATTCAACCATTCCTTAGAAACGAATACTGGTGGCATTCCATACACTGGTTAAAAGAGCAGTTTATATTGAAAATAATCGTTTCTGGGTATAGTCCTCCCATAAGCAAATGAGGGTTCCTAGAGAATGTCTGGATCTAAACTGGTGGACTACGGCGCAAACATTCTGTGGGCCACAAAATAAACTGCCCAACGGCGTCACCAATTTTTGAGACTGGTGGATCATCTAGCATTAAGGGCTTATATAACACATATGCATCATCGTGGCTCTGCAGCACTGCCAAGGACACAATTCCTTCAGCGATTACTACTCCGTGTAATGTCCCACCCGGAAGAGTCGTGACCCTCCCTTCCCCTACTAGAAGCGATTCCTCGTCGACTCCTATTCCCATGATCTGTACAATGTCTCATGCTACAAAGGGCAGCATTGCTTCAACCTCCTTCAATGTTTCTTTTTCCTACAAAAAGATTGACATGCTTCGGAGTTAGTAAGAGCTTCGACCGTGGATACATGACTTGTCATTTGATGACTAATACCAGTGACATTCAAAAAGTCAAGCATTGTTCACTACCAGTAGTAAACATGTAGTGCCCACTCTACTAAAGATAGTTACGATATTTTGACTATACCTAGTCAAGCATTAGTCACGGGTTAGTCAAACATTAGTCAAGCATTAGTCAAGCATTAGTCAAACATTAGTCAAACATTAGTCATTGTCCTACCTTTGTGGTTTTTGATGCACCTTTCTTGGGGGGCCGCTTCTTGCCAATCTTCTCCGATTCCTTTTCCACATAATGCTTGGCTCATAATTTCCGTGGCATTTGCGGTGACTGCATTCCAACTTGTAGCTTCTGCAACTCCGTGGTCCGCACCCTCTTCTTCGGAGTTCCTATCCCACCCTCTTTGTCACCTGCAACATCTGTGGCCACCTTCTCCCTTGAGCCGGAGCTTACCTCCTGATCAATTTTTTTCTCTGACTCTAGAACCTCCTGTTGGGTGGGACCTTCGTCTTCTGCCTTTTGTTTCTTTCCCTGTACAAAATATCCACCCGAGTAACATTTAGTCCCACAAATTTATAGCACTCCAAAGCTAGCCAACTTTGGACTAAGAATGAAGTTCAAATTTCATACTCGAGAGCTCAACAACATTAGCTACTACTACTCACGACATGATCTGTAGTTTACTATGTTGTGGTCACAAACTCTATGTTCAGAATGCTTTTGAAGTCACCTCTTGCTCATGTGTAGTGTGTGCGTGTACCACATGAGCTTCGTCAATTTGAGGAGAATTTTTTTTTGAATGTCCTTTGGCTTTTGGTGAGGCCAATTTCTGGTTTGGGAACTACAAAACATGGGCAACAATACGTCCTCAAGGTTTAGGGTTTAGAGTGGTGACACATTAACTCTACCAATGCAAATTCCGGTTCAACTCTGGAAAGAAACGTACCGAATTAAGCAAGCACTCTGTGCTACCCGTGTTCGGAGTTGACTGCCTTTGCTCGAAAGATGAAGGCTGCTGCACATTGCAAGTATTAGGGCTTGGAACAACTGGTATGTTTAGTGCTGTCATGATTGCCTTCATACTTGCCTCTATCCCAACCATTCGGGTATAAAGGTCGCGTTTCATCGATTTTACTTCCATTGCCAGGGACGTCGACGGCACCTGCACTCCGCTTCCGCTACCATAAATGTGGGACACATTTGGCGTGCCTACCGGTTGTTTTTTGCGAGATTTTTGGCGTAGCATCTCATACTCTATCTCCTCACAACTTGGATCCCGTTGCAACTCTGCTGCTTGCACCAAGACCGTCTTGCATTTCATTCCATTAATCAGACATAAACATGGTTACAATGTATGCTATATACGCATAAACAAGTTCTGAAGTAGGCATGAACTTCAAAACGTGTTGACTACAACTACACTAGAAGTTGACTAGAACATGACTACTAGGTCATTAAATGTTGACTGTCGTATTACTAAGATTTCACTAGATGTGTACTGGACCATGACTACAATATGGTTCACAAGTGAAAGTGCAAGCATAAAACACTCTCTATAGTACCCTGATTTTCTTAACTGCACCATATTGGCTTCAACTGCATTCCTCATGGACATCAGTGATCAGTTTGATAAACTACATTGTAACTTACAAAGGCCAACAATGCCGTAGCTCATACTCTCATTGAAATATCATTTATTATTTCAATAACAAAGTTCAAAACTTTTTTTTTTTACTACTTCATGTGTTATGTGTCATGCTATGTGTCATTCCTGCATTGGGGAGAGGCCACTTGAATCCAATGTGGAAACCACATTTGGGCATTAGTGAAGATGAAATAGAACGATATCAACAATATATTATCTTCTCCAATATGCTGTACCAACCCCTTTAGTCAAAAACTTTTCAGCCCTACCTAGCATACTGAAATCTGGCCTCTTTCACATACAACCAAGCTGTCTGAACAAGAAAAATCTAGTGTGTTACCCCAACCCCTTGCCGAGAGGGTCCTAGTCTGAACCAACCCCTTTACTCACAAAAATTTCAGACCTACCTAACATACCACATTTTGGCTTAGTCATACAACCATGAGAGATTCACCACATACAGTCAATGCAAGGCCAAAAACAGGTTTTTTTGACTGGGTCAAGTAGGCATGAACTTCAATACGAGGTGACTACAACTAGACTACAAGTTGACTACAATTGAACTACAAGTTGACTACAAGTTGACTAGAATCGGCCTACAACGTGAGTACATATTGTCTAACATGATACTAGGACCTCCCTGGATGTTGACTATGCCATGAATTCATAGGTGACTACAGCACGACTAGAGGTTGAGGAAGGAAAATTACTTACCAGATGTGCAGTGACCTCCCCCTCGGACCTGCCAGCATGGGAAAGCCGCTTTAGTTGAGCTCAATTCTGAGTTAGAGTCTCTGCTTGCTTCACCTTCTTCTCATCTGCGATTAGTGCCAACAGGTTGACCCAATGGTCTTGGCGGATGTGCTTTGGTTTCTCCCTGCCAGTGACCATTAATTTTTTCATGGCATACCTCTTCATCTTTAACTGTGATTTCAAATTGGCATGAAATGACCACTCTGTAACGTGCCCAATGCCACCTTCATACTCAAAGGTGTTATCCACCCTCTTCTTGATATTCAACAGTGCCATTGGATTGTGGTCGTTGTAATTATCGACGTTGAAGTCCAGGTCCATTGCATGGCCACGTAGGCATTTCAACCATAGGTGATGGTTTGCCCCGCATGGACTCCCCTTCATATCCACTTCTACGGTGTACCGTTTTCTTCCCTGCTGCTCTCGGACCGGTGCTTCCTACTGCTGCTGCCGTGAATGCAGCCACCTCCGGTGGCGCTTATCGGCATTCAACTTCCATGATAATCCATCGAAGTCTTCTCCTGCACCTACATCCGGTGTGAGCTTTGCCGCTTGACGTTGCGCTTGAGCCCTTTGTACCTTCAACATCTTCAACTCTTTGCTCATAATCTTGAGGTCTATGCTTGCATAGTCTTCCGAACCAACTTCAGAGGTCTTGGCAGAATAACGTGAACCTTTGTACCTCCGAGCATTAGGTGGTGCAAAGTCCGGGTATAGGCTGTCCTCCTATAGGAAGTCGTGGGCGTCCTCATCGTTAGATGACCACGTCACACTAGTCGACATGTTGCGTTTTTGCTTCACTACAGCCGACTCCGGTTGTTGCAGTGTTTGTGGCACCGCAAATTTCGAGCCAGAGGGTTTTGGTGGCCGTGAACGTCCTTCCTCGGCTGTGGTCTTCGCACTGCACTGCCTTCTAATTTCCCACTTCGCAAGTTCTGACAATACAGGTTTCCCCTGCACATTTGGTACACATCGACTTAGTTCAAGTTCACAGCACGTATTAGGGACTATTGACTTAACAAGTATGAAGTAATGTCAGAGCTTGCGAAAGGCCCACATGCAGTGGAGTTTGACGTGCTGGGGATGGTGGCAACAATACTTCCACTGACCTTCTCGTCCTCATCCCCTCTTCTTCCAATGGCTACAGTTCATGCGCAATAATTAGTCTACATGTCTACTGCTTCTACACGGCTCTTTAGGCCAATACAAATAGTTAGAGACACTGGTTAATCAAGCAATAGGTCATTGTAAACAACTGGCATCTACAGTGGTGAAATATCTACCAAAGGGTACTACACACAGTCACCCTATTTGCAGACTTTACTAGTACCAATTCAGGGTTTACTAGATTTGACTAGTGTTAGTCATACTAGTGTTAGTCATACTAGTGTTAGTCAAACTAGTGTTAGGACTGCAGAGACAGTCATACTAGTCAAAGTCAAACTAGTGTTAGTCATACTAGTGTTAGCCTGTCACATCAGGGACAAAACATCTTGAGAAGATGTTTGAAGTAAAAGCATGGAGAAACTGTGTGGGATGGAAACTAATCTAATAACCAAGTCAAAGTGATATCATTATAATGTCAACATTGCAAATAACTTTGGTAAAAAAAAGCCTGATACTTTATTTTGTGACCTTCACTGTTTAAATTATCTCTAAATTGACCAGATAGTCAATATGCTTTTGCTGCAAAATCATAACTGAGCATCAAGACTAAATTTGACATAGATGGCTCTAAGTTGCAGAATCATTCTCATCAGCTGAATGAAGTAAAGTGCAACAAATATTGGGCAACACTTACCATATCAACTTTTAAGATTCACTTCAAAGCCACCGCTTTAACCAAAGCTATTGTTTTCAAGGACAAAGGAACACCCTAGTAAACATCAAGAATGGACCAAGAAAAAAGAAAAGCACGAATGCATGAATTGAATATATTTGTTATATAGAATTTCAATGTCTATATCAAGTTAACCAATGTAGAAAAAGTTGATTTACTGAAAACCCTAAATTCCAGAAAAAACATACATAATATTCTCGAGCCTTGTGAGGACGCTTTCTTTCCACCTATTCTAGCTTCAAGAATAAATCCCAAGAAGAAAAGGTCCATGATCACAAGCATGAGATTCCAAGCATAGTCAAGTGGCAAGCCCTCATTAGTCAAGACCTTTAAAATTTGTGCCTATCTTCAGACACAGACCTTCTCCCATCTTCGAGGACTCGATTGATGAGGTGCACCCCAAATTAAAATCATTATAAGGTTATCCGAGCTACCTAAGATCAGCTTTTAAGATTCACTTCAAACACTTGCAACACTTATTCTACTTAATCAGGCCTGGAAATATAACTTTGGAACAGAAAGAAGTTGTTGATTACCATTGGCAATGTGGTACTTCTCATGCCCATCCTCTACAGTGTGCAATGTCTCAAAAATGAACTCTTAGTTAGGTTACATGTGTGGATAAAGAATTCAGGAGCAAGTGGTGTTATTGGCTTGACAATTCCTATCTTCACCTTTGTGTGATCATTGCATAAAATGCACAGAAAGTCATCAGGATTTGAATGTTATTTTGTCGCCTTGAGACATTGTACGTGAAGAATTATACGGCCCTGTTGTCTTCAATCTAAATTGCGGTTTCACAGAAAAGGCTCTTAATCAGGTTACATGTGTGCGCATAAATAATTCAGGAGCAACTTCTGCAACTTTTATCGATTAACAATAATTATTTTCACCTCTGCACGCTCTTTATATTAAATTTATGGGAAGTTTGCAATCTGATTCAATCAATAATTTCCCACCTTGAGAGATTGTACAGGAGGTATTGTAAGTGCCCCTCTGTCTTCTCTCTTTGAATTATTGGTGGTTCAGAAATGAAAATCTCAATCAGGTTACATATGGGGCTTCAAAAAAACTCAAGAGCAACATTTCTAGTGGTACAACCCTCCAGTCAACAATTAATATTTTCTGTGCATGCGCTTACTGTATATAGTTCAAATTTTTAGTAATTCTTCCTGTTGGGGTGTCTGTGTTTAGAGCTATTTTTTCTACCATCTTCCTCTTCTACTTAGCCTATTGTGCGCCTTTCCTTAATTTTTGTCCATGGTATCAAATTTTGGCATTTATACAGCTGGTCATTCTTTGATATGAATGATCAATAAGCACAATTGTAAAAAATATTTCCTACGACTGAGACCTGGCCCTTCCTAAGTAAGTAAGAAACCACAAACCGTAAGCAATACTAGTGTTAGTCATACTAGTGATAGATATTTCAACAGGAATTGACCTCTTTCCTCTGCTAACCACTCTAACAACTGGGAAAAGGAAAAAAACGTTCTTAAGGGTGCACATGAATCTTACAAGCAAAGACGTCCAACACAATATGGAAGAACCTACATCATGATGCGCACAAGAAACAAAACCTATACAAACTTCACCGATGAACAATGGGTGCACCGAACAATGAGTGCACCGAATATCCCACTTAGTGTGTTATTATTTGGAATTACGTAGTGCAATAACGTCCTACTCATGAGTTTCCAAAACTCATAATACAAAACTAAACCGCGGTGTAGTGTCACCAACACGAAATGTTAACCCAACATTACTTGTCATGCCTTTTCAATTTTTTGGTGATGATAGATTTATAGTGTTCCAATTACTGCCAATTATCAAGGGTAGTGAGCATCCGAATTTCAATCATCCATGATAATATTTCATCACAAGTTGCTGACATTAGAAGGTAGGGTTTTTGTCAATGGATGAACTCATCCATCATCCATGACAATATTTGTTCACTTATTCGTAACAAGTGTCATCGGAAATGTTACCATAGTGACATAGAATGCCATATGACACTAAAGATCATACTTAGTGTAATATCTCCTCAGAGGCACATTTGAAGGTTGCATTGCATTCCACACGAGTCATTGAAACTGTTCTAGAGGAATGCATCTTCTCTGTTGTTCGACCATTATCAACTACTTGAACACAACCAAAATGGACACAAAGATGAGCTAAAGACTTACATGTAATTAAGTGGACGTGATTGAACAATGCGGAGACTCATTTCAGATTTTCCAAAAAATTCTTAAACCTGTTGATTACATCATTGTTTCACTACGAGTGCTCGAGTCCACAGCCTCTTGAGGATTCTGATTAATATATCACATGTGTGAGAAGACAACTTTCCTTTTGAAGAGTGGAAACTGGATGGTATGTCCAGGAAGAGGTCCAGGAGGAGGAGGACTGGGCCAAAGAAGGTTCCAGGTGATGCAACATCTAGCAAGGCAACCTTCGCGACATGGGCGAAAGATGAAGAAGTGAGACTTTGGTTGACTAGACTGGTTGCAGAGGCTCGATGATTTTTCCGGCCTGTTTCAAAATTCAAGAAGGGCGTCTTTTCTGTGAAACTTACAAGCAAATCAGGCCAACCAACCCACACATCTATCGACACAATAAGATGGCAACGTTTAAGCAGTAGACTGGAGTTGTTGCACAAATTAGAGCATTGTTGCGTGATCACTGATTGAAGTGAAGAGGCTTGCAATGGAGTTGAAGTCATTGACTAGCAGTCATTGACCCACAGACCTCCGACACACATAGTAGTCCACAACCCATAACGCTTGTCCAAACCCCAATGAGCAGAAATAAAGCAAAAAAAAGACGGAGAAGGAGAAGGAGCTGGAGCGGGTGCGGCGCGTCACGTTGGTTGGTTGTTTGTTTGTTTGTTTGTTCGTTTGTTCGGTTCGGTTATGGCAATCAGATGTCCGGCCTTTTGCGATCAAGAAGTCTTTTAGCATAGGAAAGAGAATACACGACTACTTGCGAACATCTCTGCAAAACAAAACCTAAACCCCACTGTGGTGGCAAAACGCACCTTTCTCCGAGGCGTCGGGGATGCGGCTCTCTTGGACCGCGTTACCCTCCTCACCAGGCCCTCCCGTTTCTGGATCTCCAAACGACCAGGGACTGCCTCTGAATGTCGCGTTTCTTTCCCCGCCTTCTCTGCTCCGCCGACTTGAGGTACAAGTGCAGGCAACCCTAAGTCCTGCAACTTCTTGTTGTTCCTCTCAATGTTTTGCAATCGAGACGCCTCGTATGGAGTCAGAATTACTCCTTCCGCTGCTGTGGGGGAGGCGGATGGCTCCCTGTTGCCGCTCCTTGGTGAATCGTTGCTCCTTGTGGTGGCCGAACTATCGCTCCATGGTCCGCCTTGGCTATCACTGCCTGTGTCGCCCTCAGTACTCTCAAATTCAACATTTTCAAACCGGACATGCGTGTCCATGTCGAGACAGGATTGTCAGAGTGGTGGTGGCAGACCTCTAAAGTGACGCCATTGTTGCAACAATGGTTTTGTACACCATGGAAGTGAGCCGTTCACCTACACTGCAATTGATCCTGGGTGTAGAGATCTCGGCAGTTCAGTTTGGTGGCTGATTCAGGGAGTGTAGCTGTAGGCGCCCTAAGTGCTGAAGCTTGCCAGGACGGAGGGTTAGGGTGCTGACCATGGCGGGGAGGGTTAGGGTTAGGTCACGGTATAGGGACCGTTATGGGAGCTATCGACACTTAATTTTTTGAGGATCGACTAACTGGCACACTAACTTTAGTTTAAACTAACACCAGTTATGGGTCCAACGCAGTTGTGTAGGACACCTCACCAACTTCTTCCATCAAACCAAAGAAACGTAATTGTGGTATGTCGATATTGTCAATAGTTACAGTAGAAGCGGAGAGGCTTACTCATACGAGCTGGTTATTGTGTCAAGTTTCAGATTCGAAATCATCGGAGGTGAGATGCACAAGTCAAATTGAAGATTCTCTTTCTCTTTGGAGTGATCTCCTTAAATGATCTCACAAGCCCCCTAAATTTGTTCACGTGAACTTAGAATGGTAGATAAGTTTTGATCACATAGTCTAATCTCATTGTAACACTTGTCTTTCTGGTGTCCACTTTCAACTTCAAAACCTCGCCATATAGCACTCATATATAGGTGTGCAACACATATAAGGCGGCCGCCATACCTAAGGTAACACCCTCGCCATAGCTGGTTAATTGCAGTACACTTGGGTGGATTTTGATCGATAACGTGAACTACTTATAACTGTAGTGAAGCAGTGATTTGTGATTTCCATAAGATTTCGACTCCATACGCAGAATTGTGTGAAGGCCTAGGTCAATCGGGAGTGTTCGCAATTAGAACTCCTCTGCCTTCTTGCCCTGTACTTTGATTGATTTCTCACCTTGACCTCCTGTAACCTCATGCTGGTCGAAGTTTGAAGTGTGCTAGATGGACAAGAATTCCAGAGATGAACTTTTGCACCTACAACTCTGGGACCTGGAGGAGAAGGAGGCAAATGGATTGCACTTCTCATCGTATCCCTGCCCGTGTAAAAAGTGCATGGGTGGGACGGTTCTATCAAGAGAAACCATTCGCAAGCATTTGAGGCATTACAAGCGCAATCCACAATTCCAAACAACTCTATTGGTACGTGTATTCTTAAAACTTGTTGACTAGCCATAGTCACATATGTTAATGTTGTGACTACGGGTAGTCATAGATGTAGTAAACTTGTGAATGCCATGTGCAGAAATTACGAAAATATTTGACTACATGTAGTAAACATATAGTAAATATGTGACAAAAGAGTTGTCAATAGGTCTAGTTTATACTGGAAGTCGGTACTGACATCACCGCTACTGTGGCACTGCAATGGCACGTGCACATGCAGTCTGGGCTTAGTGGCACACTAAATACTGATGAGGCCCTTCCAAGCACAATGGATGCCAAAGACGAGGAAGGCAGCGACGCAAATGAGAACGCGAATGATGAAGGCGAGTTTGAAGTGCAACAGATGATAACAGAGTGTTTTGGCCTATTTGAGAATGACATTGGTGATAGCCAGGAGGATGAAATTCTTGAAGATGAACAAGAGTTCATGGCTGATGAAGGAATGGATCTACTGGAAGAATCTTCCATCCCACTGTACGAGGGCAGCAAAACAAACCGAGTAGTTGCAATCATTCTCATTTTCAATTGCTTTACAGTATTTGGAGTCTCCAATGCATGCGCTACGGAATTGCTGAAGTTGTTGTTGGAACTACTACCTGTCAATAACACTCTGCCGAAATCTTACTATCAAGCTCGCAAGTATCTAAGAGAACTCGGATTATCTTTTGTCTCAATACATGCTTGTGTAAATGGGTGTTGTTTATTCCGAAAGGAGTTAGAAGACGCAATGAATTGTCCAAAGTGTGGACAATTGAGGTACAAATCGGAGTCAAGCAGGACACCAATGAAAGTTTTGCGGCATTTTCCACTCATACCACGGCTGCGAAGGATGTATCGGTGTACATCTCTAGCAAAATTAAATAAGTGGCATACCGAACGGAAGGATTGGGTAGGCAATGTGGAGTGTGTTCCGGACTCGAAGGCATGGAAACACATTGACTCCATATATCCAGGGTTTGCGTCGGAAGAAAGGAACATACGACTAGGACTTGCTCTAGACGGTGTGAATCCGTTCTCAAACCAATCCCTAAGTCATTCCACTTGGCCAGTTGTACTACTGAATTACAATCTGCCACCATGGATGGTGACAAAGCGGTTTTTCTTAATGCTGGCCCTCCTCATTCCTGGGAAAGAGAGCGTCACATCCGAAAACGTGGACGTGTACCTTGCTCCTTTGATTGAGGAGTTGCAACAACTTTGGGAAGGCGTTGATGCAGTAGATGCATCTACGGAGAGTGTGAATAGGAATTTCAGGTTAAAGACCATCCTCATGTGGTGCATTCATGACTTCCCGGCATATGGATTAGTGTCGGGGCAAGTTACAAAGGGGTACAGAGGGTGCACTGAATGCGGTCCTAGTGTAACAACCCGACGTTCTGTAGCGTTAATGAAGAATGTATATCTAGGACATCGTCGTTTCCTGAACCTGCACCATCCATATCGAAGATTGCAGAGAGCGTTCGATGGATCACAGGAGACCCGTCCACCGCCAAGACAACTATGTGGCCGCGACATAGTCCGTTATGGGACGAGGAGAGAAAATTGGTTGGTTGACTCCCCACGAAACAGACTAGGAGGGTTAAACGATCCAGTACATGACACAGGCGTGAAGAGACTGTCTGCATTATTTGCACTTCCATATTGGCAGGTGAGTGTATAGATCACAACCCTTTGTCATACCCTCACGACTTAAAATAAGACTAACAATAGTCAAAGGATAACTCAGAGCTTTAGAAATTGGTTTGGAGGACTGCCGGCAGTCAACTTCTAGTCACATCCATGCAAAGTTGACTGTCGTCAAATATGTGGGACTACTCATAGTCAATGCTAATATAATAGTGTATACTATATGATGACCAAGAGTACAGATATCATTCCACTAATGGGGTTGACTGTGTGTATGCAGTCTCTTACAATACGGCATGTGCTCGATGCAATGTACTGTGAAAAAAACATATGTGAGAACATCATGAAGACAATTTGGGGTTTAAAGGATAACCTCAAAGTACGGATGGATCTAATGGAAGCAAACATTAGGCCGGAATTGCACGCAGTTCCTGGTGGTGCAAGGGGAACATTGTTGATACCAAGAGCTCCGTATATTCTATCGAGAGCAGAGAAGGTTGTGTTCACAAATATCATCCGTGGATTGAAGACTCCTAGCAATTACGTGGGCCAACTATCTAAAAGAATTACAGAAGATGGAGAGTTACGAGGAATGAAGAGTCATGACTACCACATTCTAATGCAACAAATCTTGCCGTTGTGCTTACGAACGCTCTTACCAAAGGATGTCCAAATTGCCATTATACGGATATGCTGAGTTTTTGCCCGTTTGTGCGTGAAGTCGGTGGACCCTTCAAGCATGACTGATTTGTTCAATGAGACAACCGTTACTATGTGTATGTTGGAAAGGGTCTTACCACCAGCATTCTTCGATGTCATGTCCCACTTGCCTATTCATTTGGTACAACAATTAGACATTTGCGGTCCAGTGCACAGCCGGTGGATGTACCCAATGGAACGGTACCTGAAAACCCTGAAAGGATACGTGCGTCTTCGAAGCAATCCTGAAGGCTCTATGGCACAAGGCTACATCATGGATGAAGCAATGGGGTTTTGTACTGAATATATGCAACATTGTTGTGAAAGTGAGCGTCGTGTGTGGGACGACAAAGAAGAACCTGCAATGAATGGCGAGGTCATAGAAGGAAATGGGCGACATAGGTTGTTGCCAGACGAACTACGTTTTTGGATACATGAATTTGTGCTGAACAATGCGGAGCCATTGCAAGTTTACAGAGAGTAAATCCACGTACTCTGACATGTTGCTCCTATGACTACATTGTTGACTAGTCATGAAAGTCATAAGCATTCATAATGTGACTAAATGCATTACTAGATATGCTTCGCAGAACTAAATGGAGTCATCATTGCTATTTGGATGACTATTTTCAGTCACTGCATTTTTTAAGTTGTGTTATAGTATCGTGGTAATTGAAGTAATTAATGTCACCAAAATGTGAGCGTGTGGTGTAGACGGCACGCTGCAGAAATGACGCGCAGGAAGAGGTAAAGGGAAGACATGCGACGTCAACACTGGGGTAGGAGATTGCAGTACCCAAGCAGCATGGAAGAGGAGGCCTTCACAACCTGGTTTCCTGTTGTAATGCAAGATGACATCAACCAAGGGGCTGATGTATCCATGGATGTTCAAGCATTGCTAATGCCACCCTTAAGGAACGCCAAATCCTACAAGTCAATGTATGCGTACGGCAACCACATACGGGTTCGTAGCGTGGAATCAAACATGAATACGTGTGATAGTGGTGTGGCAACTACCCTTTTGCAAGCATGTCGTGCGAGCAACAGTTCTACAAATGTACGGACAACAAATTTACAATACATAGGATGGGTGGAAGAAATAATAGGGGTAGACTATGGAGAGTTTGAGCTGATAGTTTTGTATTGCACGTGGGTGAGAGCGAACCTTCGGGGTGTTGGAGCAACAATAAAACGTGACGACTACGGTTTCACATTAATCAAATTCGATCGTGTCATCCCATATTCGTTAGACTCCTTTGCATTTCCCTTCCATGTGCAACAAGTATTTTTTGTGGACGATGTGGAGAATCCCGAATGGAAAGTTGTACTGAGGAAAGAAGCTCGAGGTGCAAGAGTGGCGTCTACATCTGAGAGGAGACCTAAAATCCTCAGTTTAGTTCTAGGCAGAGATGAAGACTACCATGGATTGAGATCTAATATTTTAAACGAAGATGTGCTACCTGGCGCACCGGTGCTAGAAGGCTGCACAGTACTAGAAGCTGAGGACGTTCATGTAGCACTGCAAGAAAGAGAGGAAGAGCCAGATTACAAAGAAGAGGGATTATAGTATGGTCTTTTGAGACGTCAACTGATGTAGTCAACATTGACTAAAACTAGTCAAATTGGTCACCATGGTCGTACCCAATGAGTAAAATTTTGTTCCCGAAGCTGCTCCCCTCGATGTCCTCATATTTTTTTATTACAACTTGACTTGGAATCTTCTAGGAATCTATTTTTACTAGTTGTAGTCCTCATGTGACTAGTTAGTCTAGTTCGGTCAACTTGCTGTAGTAAAAAAAACCTACTTTTGGCATAGTGGTGGTAATGTTGTATATGTATAGTTTGTCTAGATATTTTTGGGTCTTGGCTTTCGATATATCCATTAGGGTGTTATAATTTGGGTTGGTTTTCCAAATTCTTTCTAGTGAGGTTTCTTTGATGGGGAATGCTTGGCTTGTAGAATGGACGTGGATTTCGTATTCTTTTTCAAGGAGAAAGAGTGTTCTGGCTAAAGGGAAATGAACACATGCTTGTTGTTTGAGTTTGGGGAGGTGTCGGGGCCCACCGTACTTGGCCGCTATATGTTTGGTTAGCCCTTGGTATATAATGCCTAATTGACCCGGGTCGTTAAGTGCTTGGATTAGTTGTTGTCCTATGCATCGGATGTAGTCGGGTAATAGGGAGGTTATGTTAATGCCAAAGCTCTCTTATGGGAGGTGGGTGAGAATGTTGGCCGAGCTTTTAGGGATGTTGTAAATTTCTTTGGTTAGTTTGCTAATGATTTTATCTAATTTTTTAATATCTGGTTTGAAGCATGGGACGGCGTAGTAGGCGTATGCTATTCGCGGTTTAATGACTGTATTCAAGATTTTGATTTTTTGTGTGAGGCTAGCCGGTGAGGTAGTTAGGAGTTGGCTTTATTGTTTGACTTTCTTCATCGTTATTTCTTTTTGTAGGTTCCATTTGAGTGATGGTGTGAGGTTTATTCCTAAATACATATATGGTTTGTTTTAGGTGAGGATAGGGAAATTCTGAGAGTTGTAGATGATATGTTGTGACTGTATATATGCTTTGAAGGTAGCGGGGTTTAGTTTAAATTTATTAGGGCATCCGGTAATGACACATTTTGATAGGTTGAGGTCCATGTGGGACCATTTCGCGAATTTTTGGAATTTTATCACTTGTGGTTGAATGTATAGTATGTTGTCCGTTGTAATAGCTAGGTCATCCGCATATGCGGTTGTGGTGCATGTGGCCGAGGACGTTATGAAATAATAACCTATGTTGTCTTTCTCGAGCCATCTTAGTAGTGGTTCGAGAAAAATAATAAAAAGATACGGGCTAAGGGTATCCCCTTGTATTGTCCCGCGGCTTATTTCTATTGGGGGCGTCGTGCCAAAATGACTCCCGGTGAAGAATGTGGTGGAATCGGTGTAGATATTGCCTACGATTTCTACCGCGTCTAATGGGTAGCCTAGGTCCTCCATTATGGCTAGGAATCTTGCGTGGTCTATAAAGCCGAAGGCATTTCTAAACTCTATATATGTTAAGTATATATTTTTTGTGGTTAGTCTTGCGTCTTCTAAGGTTGCTATAATCGTTTGAATTTGTCTCGAGGTGTTACGTTGTGGTCGAAAGCTTTCTTGGCTAAAGTGTAGTAATCTATGTTTTTCTCCGTAGCTTGTTAGGAGTGATGTTAGTGTGTTAGTGTATAGTTTATAGATTGTCTTAGCTAGTGAGATTGGTCTATAGTTGGATATGTGGGTGGGGTCGTCCTTTTTGTGTAATAAGATGGTCTTACTATGTTTCCAGTATTGCGGGATCATTCTTTGTTTGTAACAATGTTTGAAAAATAGGTATAAGAGGTCCTGCCATTGTGTTGGTAGTGTTTTAATGATATCATTTGGGATATTGTCTGGGCTCGGGGCTTTTCCTTTTGTTAGGCTTTTGACGTAACAATCGTAGACTTCTCTAGTGAATTGGTTACTTATTTGTGTGTTTGGGTTGCCTCGTTTTTCTATGATGATTCTTTGATGTGAGTGCCATATGTATTTTTGTACTGCACATATGTACGTATTAGGGTGGTCCGTGGTGTCCTCACATAAGGGGCCTTGTCTTTGGAATGAGGTTTGTTGAGTATAGTATATGTCCCTAGCTATCTTGGCTGGTTAGGTGAAGATTTGACTTTGGGGGTTTTGTATACAATCAAGTGTGTTGGTGGTTGTTGGGTGAAATATTTTTTTGTGAAATATTTTGGGTTTAGTGTTTAGTAGGATTCTATATTTGTTAATGGCTGCTTTACAATTAAGTGAAGTTTGTTTGGTTATGATTTTGTGGGCTTCTATCTTCGCGTTTTTCTCTATGGTGGCTAGCTGTGCAATCCATGTGTGTATTTCTGTGGGGTGGGGGGGGTGGTGGAATATTGGAATTTCTTATTAGTTGGAGATTTTTGATATCTGAGTGGTTATGTAGTTGTGTGTGCGGGTAGTGACATGCGGCTCTTATGGCTTTCCGGGTGTTGTGGTATATTTTCAGTTGATGTTTCCATTTATTCTGTTGGGTCATGGGAATGAATCCTCCTTCAGGATTTACCCTATTTGGTAGTGGTGGGGTAGGGTGTGTCATTCATGTCTGTTCTATGCATTGACTGAGAGAGTTGGTAATTTCTTGGAGTTTGAATTGTGCGTCTTCCCATTGTGTGGAGGTAAGATATTCTTGTTGGAGTATTTGTGTGAGGTTTTCTATTGCTATATTTTGTTTTCCTATAAAGATTGTTTGTAAGTTTTGGAGGTTGTTAAGGGATATAGGGTATGTGATTCGTGGGGTGTTTATGGGGGTGGTGGTTTCTTTTATGACTATAGTATTGGGGGCTAATTGTAGTTGGACCGGGTAGTGATCTGAGTTTTGATTTAGGTTGGTTAACGTGTGGCTATGAATATTGGTGATATTGGGGTCGTTGGTGTAGAAACCATCTATATGGCTAGTTGATGTGTAGTTGTGGCTTTCTTGGTCATCCGTATTAGGCGGGGTGGAAGTGCTATTATTGGTTCTTCCTTGTAATAATATATCGCGGTTAAATTCTCCGGCTAGTATGATGGTATGTTTGGGGTGTTGTAGTATGATGTTTTGAATTTGGTTTTGGATTTCGGGTATTAGGTACTCGTCTTCTAAGTGTGATGGCATGTACATGTTTAGGATGATTAGCGGTGTTAGTGGTTTGTTATTGATTATTATGGCTTGTAAGTAGGGTGAGATTAAGCTTGGGTTGCTACTTTGGTGATGTTTTTGTTTGTGTATATTCATATTGGTATCATGGCTAGGATGCCACCTCTAGCTTGCGTGGGGCCCGCATATTTATTATGTTTTTGGGATGTGGTGTTTGAGTTGTTGTATATGATTTTGTATTCTTTTAGTTGGCGGTCTATGTATGATGTGGATTTTGTTTTTGGGATTTTGGTTTCCTGGATGAGTATAATGTGAGGGTTGTCGTGTAGTGTTTGGGTGAGTTCTTGGATACCGGGTAGACTAGAGTTGATACATCCGGTGTTCCAAATGATTATTTTCAGGGTTTGAGTTGTTGGGTTGTTTGGCCTGGTGTGTATGTGTGGAATGTCATAGTTAGGTATGTGTGTGTTGGATTGGTATCTTGTTATTTTGTGGGTGCATTTAGTTAGTTCTTGTATAATTTTATTTGGGAGATGGGGTATTTCATTTTGTAGGTTTTCTGCGGTTATGGGTACTCCCTTAGCGATTTTGTCATTAATGATGGAGTAAGCTTGTGGTATGGTGATTATTGTTGGGGTATGTATGTTATGTTCGTATGATGTGTGTGGGTGCATATTCATTGGCATTTTTTGTATTCTTTGGAGGATGGTGAGGTATCTTGGGTCAAGTTTGTTAGTCATTTTTTTATTACATATTTGTGGTAGTGGGCTATATGTTATGATAAGGGCATATATTTGGTGGTGTGTAGGGTAGTTTGAGAGTAGTGATGAGTGATTTTTTAGGTGTGTTAATTTTTGGGAGTCGGTGGTGTTTTGGGAGTTGGGGGAGTTTTTGTTTAAGTGGGGTTCAAATAGTTTTTCAAGGTGGGCGTATTGAGGTTTGAGTGTTAGAGTATTTGGAATAAAATATTGTTTTGTCTTTGTGTGTATTTTTTGGGGAGGTTTTTGAGGATGGTTGAGAGCGGCCCCGAGTTTAGTTCAATATCTCCGTGCAGGAGTATGAGTATAGAGTTGTTCCAAGTGTAATATGTTATGGTGTTAATTTTTGGTTTTTTGTGGTGTGTGTGTGTGATGTAGTAAATGTTGCCTATATGTATCATTATATTAATGGGGGTGATTGTGTGGGTTGTGTTGTTGTGATTTGTGTATAGGTTGTGTATTTGTTCATGTGTGGTGTATGTACATGTGGTGCCTTTTATTTGGTTAGTTTCGTGTTTGGGGAAGGTAGCTAGAATACTATTGTGGTAATGTGGGTGACTATTTTCAATGTGGTGATGCTTTGGTGAGAGTGTGATGTGTGGTGGTGGGAGTATATGTGGATGTAGTGTGGGTGTTATTGGTGTGTCCGCTAGGTGAAATTTTGGCATTTCTTTTAGTGTGTGGACTGATGATTTGTTTTGTAAGGGTGTTAGGCTTAGCTTTCGTGGGAAAGAGGTGTGAAATTCAAATAATTCCTCTAGGTGTTCATATTGGGGTTTGAGTATTAGTATTTTGGGTATTGGTGTTGTGTATGTGTGTATTCTTGAGGTAGGTTCTTGGGAATTTGTGATATTGGGCCAGGGTTGGGTTCAATGTCTCCGTGTTGAAGGATTATTGCAGAGTTGTTCCAAGTGTAGTACTTTATGGTTTTAATTTTTTGGATTTTATTATGGGTGTGCGTTATGTGGTATATGTTGCTTATGAGGGTTAGCATGTCTATTGGGGCCATTGGTGAGGTTATTTTATGTTGGGTGTTATGTTGAGTGTCATAATTGTTGTAGGAATGTTTGTGTGTATTGTAAGTGTGGGTGTTGCCTTTATTGGGGTTAGGGTGGTATGTGGTAAGTGGGTGTGGTTGTTGTGTGAAGTGATTATAGGACGTGCATGAATGTGGTTTATTGTATATATGGTTGTTGAGGGGGTGTGTGGAAGGGATTTGGGTGTTAATGAAGGATTGTGTTGTGGGTGTATGTTGTATTGGATTATAAGGGGGGGTTGTGTTATGGGTCCTGTTATGTGTGAAGGTTGTATGGGACATTTTAAATGGGAATTTTTTTGGTGGGGTAGTATGGGGGTCGTATTTGTTATGACATGTAAGATTATCTTGGTCGGTGACGGGGAGGTGGCTTATCCATATTAGGAGGGTGAGACTTAGTGTTATTATTTTTGTCATGCGGTAGTGTGGGTGTGTATGGGGAATTGGTGACGTGTGTGGGGGTAACTTTTGTGAGCCCAAAATGGTGCCTACATGTGTTATTAACCCTTTGAAATCATTAGGAGTTATATTTTGATGTTTCATGATTATTCACAAAAATATAAAAAGAGTGAGGCTTAGTGTGAAGTTATGTCTAGGCCTTAGGCTTGTGTGGTGTAGTTGATTAGAAGCTTAGCGGCATGAAGAAAGTTCTTTGGTTAGGTGAGTGTAGTGTGTGGTGAACCAAGGGTAGCTCCTTGAGTTAAATGTTTGAATTGGGATCCATGTCGTTGGTTTAGGAATTGAAGGCTTGGAGGATAGGATAAGAGCCTACGAAGTAGGAGAGGATCAAGGGGCTTATCTTAAGCTTTGAGGGGTGCTCACCTCTTCCCTTCCCCTATATATTTATTTCTCTCACCTTCTTCACTCACTTGTTTTTTTTTTTTCACTCGCTCTTTCTTACTCTCTTCATCCTTTTCACTCTTCCTCTCTTTAGTGGGGAGGGGAGTTTAGAAGTATGCCGGTTATGGTGTGGGGAAGACCCTACGGGGTTTAGTATTTAAGTGTTAGTTGTTGGGTTGTTTAGCTTCTTCTAGTTAATTAGTTGTTTAGGATATGTGGATGGTTAGTTAATTAGTGGTGGATTGGTTAGATACTTAAGTACTAGGTGTTTCAAGTATTTATTTCTTAGTGCTTAAGTGGGTAAAAGTGTGGGATTATGTGCTGCTCCCGGTTGTGAGGGACTGCTAGACCCCCTAGTCCAGCAAGCTGTTGCTCCCGGTTGTGAGGGACTGCTGGACCCCTAGTCCAGCAAGCTGCTGCTCCCGTTTACCGAAGGACTGCTGGACCCCAGTCCAGCAGGCTGCCGCTTCCGTTGTTGAGAAGCTGTTGCTCCCGTTGTGAGGGACTGCTGCTTAGGCCAGCAAGCTGCTGCTCCCGGTTGTGAGGGACTGCTGGACCCCTAGTCCAGCAGGCTGCTGCTCCCGTTGTGAGGGACTGCTGGACCCCCTTTCAGCAAGCTATTGCTGCCCTTTGTTGCTACTGCCGAGAGTCATCGAGTTTTTTAGTTGATACCACTATTAGTTAAATTAACATACTAGCCCATTAGTACACTAGCCATGGACGACACTTGTATGTGAGCGTAGAGTGGAGAGCGGAGAGCGTAGATGAAATAAAAATAGTAAACTTGTAAGACTAAAATTAGGATATTTCAAAATATCAAGAATATTCCAAAATCTGCCAAAAATAGTAAAAAATTGGACCTATTTCCGTGGGATGTATATGTCATAAAATTTAAAAAATGACCCTAAATTTGGAATGGTCTCATTTAGTTTGGAAACCGTGAGGTGGTTGAATTATTAAAACCAATGATGATCACAAGAAAAAATCAATGAAAATTGAATTTCGGAGATTGGTATAATTGAAGAATGAGTCAATCAAAATACAAAGGAATCAAAATAATGAACTTCCTTCGTTTTTATTCATCACTTTTCTCTTTGTCTTATATGTGAGTCTACTCTATAGCTTGGGCTTTAGCAATTATCGTATGTGGCCGAATAGATTATATATTGGACTCATACCCAACATCATTGTATATACACTTGCATACAATGGGTGAAGAGAGAGATATGTTTGCTGGATTAGGATGGGAGAAGGAAATTAGGAGTCTAGCAGATCCTCATATTCCGGTTAATTTGTCGCCGGAATTTTTGTTTGCTGCTGGAAATCGAAGTAGTGATGACTACGACCTGACTCCATTTTTGCAGTCTACACAAGCATGGAGATGGAGGACGCGGGAGGAGCAAAAACAACGTGAGCAAAAATAAAAGAGGGAGGAAGATGTGTCGGAGAAGGACGCTGATTTGGATGAAGACAAATCGAACAAAACGGAGGAGGAGGAGGTGAAGGTTGTAGGGGAATCTTCGAAGTCTCTTTCATTTCGCGAACGGATGAGAGCCTTGCCGCCGCATCATCTGCCGTTGAAGGAACGAAAGAGAGATAAGACAATTTCTTATATGAATTTGCTTAGACCGGGTCCACCTCCCTCGGATTCATCCAAGAAGTATGCGAAACGGAAATAGAGTTGATAGACATAGGAAGCATTGTAATCATACATTTATTATATCAATCAATTATTGCAATTGGTTTTGGCGGTGACGGTTCATGGAAAGGAGGGATGTGGAAGAGATAAGAGTACACAAAATGTAGTGAACAATGAAAGGAACATAGTTGAAAGAGGTGTGTCCAAATTCAATGACTCGAATTTGGCCACACCTCTTTCAACCATGTTCCTTTCATTGTTCACTACATTTTGTTTACTCTATGCGGAGTGGAGCTACAGATGAAGAGTCACTTGAATGCGCTGGAGGCCGAAGAAAAACGTCATGTATCTTAAATTGTTGATGCTTGAATGTATCTCCTGAAAATTTAGGCAGTCTTGTAAATATATATTTTCTGCCTAAGCTGCTAGTAACATGCGGTAGCCGTGCATAGTCTATATAGTCTGAATGACAAAACATTTTCTTATTGAAGAAAACAATATGAATATTGTCTTGCTGACTCAGAATATGTAATGACAAGGGAATTTTGAGTGGCCACCGTCCATTGATAAGAATCTAGGCTGTTTGTTGGTTGGCTCCTAGTTTTTGGCCGAAAAGAGAGAAGGATCGAAAGAGAGATAAGACAGTTTGTTATATGGATTTGCTTCGACGGGGTCCACCTCCCTAGGAATCATCCAAGAAGTATGCGAAACGGAAATAGAGTTGATAGGCATAGAAAGCATTGTAATACACAATTTTGAAGTAAATAAAAATAATCATTGATATTATACCTTTATTATATCAATCAATTATTGCTTCACAAGAGGTCCAGAAATGGACACATATATCATAGCCTAATGTAGTGCTAGGCTGAGAGGGATTCTAGGAAGTAGAATGTGTCAAGAGACCTCCCTCCATGATGAGTTTGACCTCATTGAAACTAAATGTCGGGGCGTGTATGAACAAATTCACTTCCGCATCCAAATTAGAAACCTTGAGGAAGATGTAATACAGATGCTTACAATTCATATAAGAATTTCGTTTGCGGCCGAATTTGGAAATCATATCCAAGAAGTATGCGCAGTTGCACTCTGAAAGAGAACTCACTGTCACCTGGTAGATGGGTGGTTGCGGTTTTGACTTGGACTGCAGTGTGATAATGCACCCAAATCCCGGTTGAGGGATCATAGTTAACTTCAGCACAGTAGCATGCATAGCTTCAGCAGAGGCAATCATCTGCCTCTGCTTTGCAGAAGGTGCGCTGTTGGATCGCCGAACAAGCTTGGACAATCTTGTGGTAGGGATGAAGTCGGGGTTTTCTGGAACACGGATTCGAGACATATTCAGCGGGGGAGCAGAATTGGTGAAGAGTCGAGTTGGTGTGATGAGCTCCTTTGGTGGGAGTTGAAAACCTGCGTTCTCAAGGGCGAAGATCTCCAAGCGGGTGAGGTTGGTACCAATCTTCACGGGCCAGATTGGGGGAATAGGAGGCTTCTGGTCATCAGCAGAGAACGGCATGACCCATTTCCGACGAGGGCCCTTTACGCAACGCTCGATGTCATCTGGGCAAAAAACGAATTCCGTGCGCTTCATAGATTGCAATTTGTAATGATGCCACATACCAGTGTAGGTCGGCGCAGGGACGCTCTTGTTATTGGTAACGATTCTTGCGGTGCACTTCTTCTTTGTGCCAGCATGATTAGCCCAACAAGACTTCCCAGATGTATAGGGTATGCGAGCAATATGCCAAAGAGAGACATCTACTTTGGTTTCTTGTACGGCGGTGACACGATTGAAACCAAGTCCTGCAGGTGAAGGCACTTGAACCTCTTGTCCAGAGGGGGAAGACTCCTCAATGATAGTAGGTAGTGTTTCAGGTTGAGAGCGAGTGACTCGCTTACCGGGGGGAGGGCGAGAGAAGTTCACGGTATCAGGGCGGTGGGTCTCACCATCATCACCAATTGGAGTGTCTGGTCGCCGCTTCTGTGAGCCAAACACCTCGGCGCCCTCAAGGTGTGCATTGCGAGTGCAAAACTCTTCCCCACCGGGCATGTCAAGCAAGACCTTCTGCAACACTGTGGGGTCACCAGTACATTGAGCTCGACGTTGAGCACCCCTGAGCTTCAGTTCTTATTTGCTAGGACCGTCTCCGCCAATTCCACCTTTAAGGAATTGGTAGTATGCCACAACCTGTAAGAAGGCGCGAATGTAGTCGTCCACCGTAGCCACGTAGAGATCACCACCCTTGTTGCCGGAGGCTTGAAGCCACTTGTTGTGGACAGACTCCGCAAGATTGCACGATGGCATCTCGGCCAACTGGTCTTGGGTTAAAACCTTTTCCTGCTTGAGGAAATCAAGTATTAGAATCAGCACAAAGAGAGGAAACTGAACCCAGGAAAAACCAATAATGAATCATGAAGGATATGTACCAGTTCCATGAAACCACCCCATTGAAGGTAGCGGAAGTGCCAAAAAGCAAGCCAGAGCTGAAGATGCTTGAGACCGTCCTCACTCGTACAATTTGATGACGCCCACCAAGCCTTGATAGCTAGGTACCTAGTCTCAGCCTCTGCCATAGAGGACGCATTTCGATATTGAAGGCAAAGGTGTCTATGTTGGTCTTGTAACTCATGTTTTACATAGGATTTTGTATGTTTTTCAAGCAATTGTTTCCAATGGAAAAAACAAGTGCGCTCACGACCCTCCATTGGAACTTTAGGATCTCCTGAACCATACACAATGCGAACAGCGTTCCAATTGGCTTGCGCACTGTCCGCCATAAAGCCTATAAAGGTTGGATGTGGGATACCGTGTCGGGCCATGACGTGGTTGAGGTTCTGTCAGAGAGCACTTGGGCATCCTTACCCTCTGATTGGAAATCACAACATGAAATGGTCATGACCCGTTGATAAGTCCCATCGTAGACATGAGCAGCCATGGTGGTCCTCCCTTTGACCCGCTTGACGTGATCGGACATAATCCAGGCGTTCTCAAGGTCCCCACCCGGTTGCATCCGTCGAACCAAATCCACTCCACTTCCAGGACCAACCTCGGACATCTTGAAGACGAACACCTTGTCAGCATCGTCACCTTGTCCTGGGAATTGGTTCCGTTGGACGTAGGCCCAATTGCTAACACCTCTGAGCTTTGCGATGCCATCCATAACACCGAACCTCCGCAAATATTTGAAAGAGGTAACCTTAGAGCGAAGGTTTGGGGAATTCAACTCTCTACAACTCTCAAACACAGGTTCGAACTTTTTTAAGGAGAGGGGTCGGTGTGTGTCATTATCGCCAGAAAGGAGGAACTCACCAACAATGTCCTTGCTGGCTTCAAGGACAATCTTGTTGTGCGTGGCTTGAGGAGTACGCTCAACGTGCTCCTCGAGAAGTGCATTGATACGCTTCCGGTTGTCTCTGCAGTCTCCAACCTTCACTGGATGTTGATGAGTACCGAGATGAATGCAGGCTCGCCAAGCAGGTTTCTTTGTGTTGTCTTTGTCTTTGAATTCAGTGATACTGTCAATATAGATAGCGGCACTTGACCGTATGTCGGAAAGGTTCGGTGTTTGAGTAGGGGCCAAGATGGTTGCTTTGTGTTGTTTGTGACTTCGGATTCAGTCATATGGCCTGATTGAGATAGCGGCACTTGAATGAATGTCGGGAGGGTTTGTGGTTCGAGTAGGTTCTCATTTGAGGGTGCCGGCAACAGCACCCCCTGGCAGGCCATTTCCCCATGGTTTTTGACTTGGAATTCAGCCATCAGGGTAGGATATATGAGGCTACTTGAATTAATGTCGGCAGGGTTTGTGGTTTGAGTGGGGTGTACCCTGGTTGCTCTGTGTTGTTTTTGACTTTGGATTCAGCCATGTGGTCAGGTTAGATAGCTGCACTTGTATGAAAGTGGGCAGGGTTTGTGAATTTTGTGTAGCCTCAGAAGAGGGTGCCGCCAACGGCACCCCCTGGCAGTGCAGATATGTGATGTTTTTTGCTTGCAGTTCACTCATCTGCTTAGGGGTCCTACAGGCTACTGGAATGCAATTGGGTGCGCTTTCTATGTAAGTAGGGGGGCTAAGGTGGTTGCTTTGTGTTGTTTTTGACCTTGGATTCAGCCATGTGGTCAGGTTAGATAGCTGCACTTGTATGAAAGTGGGCAGGGTTTGTGAATTTTGTTTAGCCTCACAAGAGGGTGTCGGCAACGGCACCCCCTGGCAGTGCAGATATGTGATGCATTTTACTTGCAGTTCAGTCATCTGGTTAGGGGCTCTACAGGCGACTTGAATGAAATTGGGTGGGCTTTCCATGTAAGTAGGGGGCCTAAGGTGGTTGCTTTGTGTTGTTTTTGACTTTGGATTCAGCCATCAGGTCAGGTTAGATAGCTGCACTTGTATGAAAGTGGGCAGGGTTTGTGAATTTTGTGTAGCCTCAGAGGAGGGTGCCGCCAACGGCACCCCCTGGCAGTGCAGATATGTGATTTTTTTTATTTGCAGTTCACTCATCTGGTTAGGGGCTCTACAGGCGGCTTGAATGAAATTGGGTGGGCTTTCCATGTAAGTAGGGGGCCTAAGGTGGTTGCTTTGTGTTGTTTTTGACTTTGGATTCAGCCATGTGGTCAGGTTAGATAGCTGCACTTGTATGAAAGTGGGCAGGGTTTGTGAATTTTGTGTAGCCTCAGAAGAGGGTGCCGCCAACGGCACCCCCTGGCAGTGCAGATATGTGATTTTTTTTATTTGCAGCTCAGTCATCTGGTTAGGGGCTCTACAGGCGACTTGAATGAAATTGGGTGGGCTTTCCATGTAAGTAGGGGGCCTAAGGTGGTTGCTTTGTGTTGTTTTTGACTTTGGATTCAGCCATGTGGTCAGGTTAGATAGCTGCACTTGTATGAAAGTGGGCAGGGTTTGTGAATTTTGTTTAGCCTCAGAAGAGGGTGCCGCCAACGGCACCCCCTGGCAGTGCAGATATGTGATGCATTTTACTTGCAGTTCAGTCATCTGGTTAGGGGCTCTACAGGCGACTTGAATGAAATTGGGTGGGCTTTCCATGTAAGTAGGGGGCCTAAGGTGGTTGCTTTGTGTTGTTTTTGACTTTGGATTCAGCCATGTGGTCAGGTTAGATAGCTGCACTTGTATGAAAATGGGCAGGGTTTGTGAATTTTGTGTAGCCTCAGAAGAGGGTGCCGCCAACGGCACCCCCTGGCAGTGCAGATATGTGATGCATTTTACTTGCAGTTCAGTCATCTGGTTAGGGGCTCTACAGGCGCCTTGAATGAAATTGGGTGGGCTTTCCATGTAAGTAGGGGGCCTAAGGTGGTTGCTTTGTGTTGTTTTTGACTTTGAATTCAGCCATCAGGTCAGGTTAGATAGCTGCACTTGTATGAAAGTGGGCAGGGTTTGTGAATTTTGTTTAGCCTCAGAAGAGGGTGCCGCCAACGGCACCCCCTTGTAGGCCAGATATGTGATATATTTTGCTTGCAGTGCAGTCATCTGCTTAGGGGTCCTACAGGCTACTGGAATGAAATTGGGTGGGCTTTCCATGTAAGTAGGGGGGCTAAGGTGGTTGCTTTGTGTTGTTTTTGACTTTGGATTCAGCCATGTGGTCAGGTTAGATAGCTGCACTTGTATGAAAGTGGGCAGGGTTTGTGAATTTTGTGTAGCCTCAGAAGAGGGTGCCGCCAACGGCACCCCCTGGCAGTGCAGATATGTGATGCATTTTACTTGCAGTTCAGTCATCTGGTTAGGGGCTCTACAGGCGACTTGAATGAAATTGGGTAAGCTTTCCATGTAAGTAGGGGGCCTAAGGTGGTTGCTTTGTGTTGTTTTTGACTTTGGATTCAGCCATGTGGTCAGGTTAGATAGCTGCACTTGTATGAAAGTGGGCAGGGTTTGTGAATTTTGTTTAGCCTCAGAAGAGGGTGCCGCCAACGGCACCCCTTGGCAGGCCGGATATGTGATGTATTTTGCTTGCAGTTCAGTCATCTGCTTAGGGGCTCTACAGGCGACTTGAATGAAATTGGGTGGGCTTTCCATGTAAGTAGGGGGCCTAAGGTGGTTGCTTTGTGTTGTTTTTGACTTTGGATTCAGCCATGTGGTCAGGTTAGATAGCTGCACTTGTATGAAAATGGGCAGGGTTTGTGAATTTTGTGTAGCCTCAGAAGAGGGTGCCGCCAACGGCACCCCCTGGCAGTGCAGATATGTGATGCATTTTACTTGCAGTTCAGTCATCTGGTTAGGGGCTCTACAGGCGCCTTGAATGAAATTGGGTGGGCTTTCCATGTAAGTAGGGGGCCTAAGGTGGTTGCTTTGTGTTGTTTTTGACTTTGAATTCAGCCATGTGGTCAGGTTAGATAGCTGCACTTGTATGAAAGTGGGCAGGGTTTGTGAATTTTGTTTAGCCTCAGAAGAGGGTGCCGCCAACGGCACCCCCTGGCAGTGCAGATATGTGATGCATTTTACTTGCAGTTCAGTCATCTGGTTAGGGGCTCTACAGGCGACTTGAATGAAATTGGGTGGGCTTTCCATGTAAGTAGGGGGCCTAAGGTGGTTGCTTTGTGTTGTTTTTGACTTTGGATTCAGCCATGTGGTCAGGTTAGATAGCTGCACTTGTATGAAAATGGGCAGGGTTTGTGAATTTTGTGTAGCCTCAGAAGAGGGTGCCGCCAACGGCACCCCCTGGCAGTGCAGATATGTGATGCATTTTACTTGCAGTTCAGTCATCTGGTTAGGGGCTCTACAGGCGCCTTGAATGAAATTGGGTGGGCTTTCCATGTAAGTAGGGGGCCTAAGGTGGTTGCTTTGTGTTGTTTTTGACTTTGAATTCAGCCATCAGGTCAGGTTAGATAGCTGCACTTGTATGAAAGTGGGCAGGGTTTGTGAATTTTGTTTAGCCTCAGAAGAGGGTGCCGCCAACGGCACCCCCTTGTAGGCCAGATATGTGATATATTTTGCTTGCAGTGCAGTCATCTGCTTAGGGGTCCTACAGGCTACTGGAATGAAATTGGGTGGGCTTTCCATGTAAGTAGGGGGGCTAAGGTGGTTGCTTTGTGTTGTTTTTGACTTTGGATTCAGCCATGTGGTCAGGTTAGATAGCTGCACTTGTATGAAAGTGGGCAGGGTTTGTGAATTTTGTGTAGCCTCAGAAGAGGGTGCCGCCAACGGCACCCCCTGGCAGTGCAGATATGTGATGCATTTTACTTGCAGTTCAGTCATCTGGTTAGGGGCTCTACAGGCGACTTGAATGAAATTGGGTAAGCTTTCCATGTAAGTAGGGGGCCTAAGGTGGTTGCTTTGTGTTGTTTTTGACTTTGGATTCAGCCATGTGGTCAGGTTAGATAGCTGCACTTGTATGAAAGTGGGCAGGGTTTGTGAATTTTGTGTAGCCTCAGAAGAGGGTGCCGCCAACGGCACCCCCTGGCAGTGCAGATATGTGATGCATTTTACTTGCAGTTCAGTCATCTGGTTAGGGGCTCTACAGGCGCCTTGAATGAAATTGGGTGGGCTTTCCATGTAAGTAGGGGGCCTAAGGTGGTTGCTTTGTGTTGTTTTTGACTTTGAATTCAGCCATCAGGTCAGGTTAGATAGCTGCACTTGTATGAAAGTGGGCAGGGTTTGTGAATTTTGTTTAGCCTCAGAAGAGGGTGCCGCCAACGGCACCCCCTGGCAGTGCAGATATGTGATGCATTTTACTTGCAGTTCAGTCATCTGGTTAGGGGCTCTACAGGCGACTTGAATGAAATTGGGTGGGCTTTCCATGTAAGTAGGGGGCCTAAGGTGGTTGCTTTGTGTTGTTTTTGACTTTGGATTCAGCCATGTGGTCAGGTTAGATAGCTGCACTTGTATGAAAGTGGGCAGGGTTTGTGAATTTTGTTTAGCCTCAGAAGAGGGTGCCGCCAACGGCACCCCCTTGTAGGCCAGATATGTGATATATTTTGCTTGCAGTGCAGTCATCTGCTTAGGGGTCCTACAGGCTACTGGAATGAAATTGGGTGGGCTTTCCATGTAAGTAGGGGGCCTAAGGTGGTTGCTTTGTGTTGTTTTTGACTTTGGATTCAGCCATGTGGTCAGGTGAGATAGCTGCACTTGTATGAAAGTGGGCAGGGTTTGTGAATTTTGTGTAGCCTCAGAAGAGGGTGCCGCCAACGGCACCCCCTGGCAGTGCAGATATGTGATGCATTTTACTTGCAGTTCAGTCATCTGGTTAGGGGCTCTACAGGCGACTTGAATGAAATTGGGTGGGCTTTCCATGTAAGTAGGGGGCCTAAGGTGGTTGCTTTGTGTTGTTTTTGACTTTGGATTCAGCCATCAGGTCAGGTTAGATAGCTGCACTTGTATGAAAGTGGGCAGGGTTTGTGAATTTTGTGTAGCCTCAGAAGAGGGTGCCGCCAACGGCACCCCCTGGCAATGCAGATATGTGATGCATTTTACTTGCAGTTCAGTCATCTGGTTAGGGGCTCTACAGGCGACTTGAATGAAATTGGGTAAGCTTTCCATGTAAGTAGGGGGCCTAAGGTGGTTGCTTTGTGTTGTTTTTGACTTTGGATTCAGCCATGTGGTCAGGTTAGATAGCTGCACTTGTATGAAAGTGGGCAGGGTTTGTGAATTTTGTGTAGCCTCAGAAGAGGGTGCCGCCAACGGCACCCCTTGGCAGGCCGGATATGTGATGTATTTTGCTTGCAGTTCAGTCATCTGCTTAGGGGCTCTACAGGCGACTTGAATGAAATTGGGTGGGCTTTCCATGTAAGTAGGGGGCCTAAGGTGGTTGCTTTGTGTTGTTTTTGACTTTGGATTCAGCCATCAGGTCAGGTTAGATAGCTGCACTTGTATGAAAGTGGGCAGGGTTTGTGAATTTTGTGTAGCCTCAGAAGAGGGTGCCGCCAACGGCACCCCCTGGCAATGCAGATATGTGATGCATTTTACTTGCAGTTCAGTCATCTGGTTAGGGGCTCTACAGGCGACTTGAATGAAATTGGATGGGCTTTCCATGTAAGTAGGGGGCCTAAGGTGGTTGCTTTGTGTTGTTTTTGACTTTGGATTCAGCCATGTGGTCAGGTGAGATAGCTGCACTTGTATGAAAGTGGGCAGGGTTTGTGAATTTTGTGTAGCCTCAGAAGAGGGTGCCGCCAACAGCACCCCATGGCAGTGCAGATATGTGATGCATTTTACTTGCAGTTCAGTCATCTGGTTAGGGGCTCTACAGGCGACTTGAATGAAATTGGATGGGCTTTCCATGTAAGTAGGGGGCCTAAGGTGGTTGCTTTGTGTTGTTTTTGACTTTGGATTCAGCCATGTGGTCAGGTGAGATAGCTGCACTTGTATGAAAGTGGGCAGGGTTTGTGAATTTTGTGTAGCCTCAGAAGAGGGTGCCGCCAACAGCACCCCCTGGCAGTGCAGATATGTGATGCATTTTACTTGCAGTTCAGTCATCTGGTTAGGGGCTCTACAGGCGACTTGAATGAAATTGGGTGGGCTTTCCATGTAAGTAGGGGGCCTAAGGTGGTTGCTTTGTGTTGTTTTTGACTTTGGATTCAGCCATCAGGTCAGGTTAGATAGCTGCACTTGTATGAAAGTGGGCAGGGTTTGTGAATTTTGTGTAGCCTCAGAAGAGGGTGCCGCCAACGGCACCCCCTGGCAATGCAGATATGTGATGCATTTTACTTGCAGTTTTGTCATCTGGTTAGGGGCTCTACAGGCGACTTGAATGAAATTGGATGGGCTTTCCATGTAAGTAGGGGGCCTAAGGTGGTTGCTTTGTGTTGTTTTTGACTTTGGATTCAGCCATGTGGTCAGGTGAGATAGCTGCACTTGTATGAAAGTGGGCAGGGTTTGTGAATTTTGTGTAGCCTCAGAAGAGGGTGCCGCCAACAGCACCCCATGGCAGTGCAGATATGTGATGCATTTTACTTGCAGTTCAGTCATCTGGTTAGGGGCTCTACAGGCGACTTGAATGAAATTGGGTGGGCTTTCCATGTAAGTAGGGGGGCTAAGGTGGTTGCTTTGTGTTGTTTTTGACTTTGGATTCAGCCATGTGGTCAGGTTAGATAGCTGCACTTGTATGAAAGTGGGCAGGGTTTGTGAATTTTGTGTAGCCTCAGAAGAGGGTGCCGCCAACGGCACCCCCTGCCAGGCCAGATATGTGATGTATTTTGCTTGCAGTTCAGTCATCTGGTTAGGGGTCCTACAGGCTACTGGAATGAAATTGGGTGGGCTTTCCATGTAAGTAGGGGGCCTAAGGTGGTTGCTTTGTGTTGTTTTTGACTTTGGATTCAGCCATGTGGTCAGGTGAGATAGCTGCACTTGTATGAAAGTGGGCAGGGTTTGTGAATTTTGTGTAGCCTCAGAAGAGGGTGCCGCCAACGGCACCCCCTGGCAGTGCAGATATGTGATGCATTTTACTTGCAGTTCAGTCATCTGGTTAGGGGCTCTACAGGCGACTTGAATGAAATTGGGTGGGCTTTCCATGTAAGTAGGGGGGCTAAGGTGGTTGCTTTGTGTTGTTTTTGACTTTGGATTCAGCCATGTGGTCAGGTGAGATAGCTGCACTTGTATGAAAGTGGGCAGGGTTTGTGAATTTTGTGTAGCCTCAGAAGAGGGTGCCGCCAACGGCACCCCCTGGCAGGCCAGATATGTGATGTATTTTGCTTGCAGTTCAGTCATCTGGTTAGGGGTCCTACAGGCTACTGGAATGAAATTGGGTGGGCTTTCCATGTAAGTAGGGGGCCTAAGGTGGTTGCTTTGTGTTGTTTTTGACTTTGGATTCAGCCATGTGGTCAGGTGAGATAGCTGCACTTGTATGAAAGTGGGCAGGGTTTGTGAATTTTGTGTAGCCTCGGAAGAGGGTGCCGCCAACGGCACCCCCTGGCAGTGCAGATATGTGATGCATTTTACTTGCAGTTCAGTCATCTGGTTAGGGGCTCTACAGGCGACTTGAATGAAATTGGGTGGGCTTTCCATGTAAGTAGGGGGCCTAAGGTGGTTGCTTTGTGTTGTTTTTGACTTTGGATTCAGCCATCAGGTCAGGTTAGATAGCTGCACTTGTATGAAAGTGGGCAGGGTTTGTGAATTTTGTGTAGCCTCAGAAGAGGGTGCCGCCAACGGCACCCCCTGGCAATGCAGATATGTGATGCATTTTACTTGCAGTTCAGTCATCTGGTTAGGGGCTCTACAGGCGACTTGAATGAAATTGGGTGGGCTTTCCATGTAAGTAGGGGGCCTAAGGTGGTTGCTTTGTGTTGTTTTTGACTTTGGATTCAGCCATGTGGTCAGGTTAGATAGCTGCACTTGTATGAAAGTGGGCAGGGTTTGTGAATTTTGTGTAGCCTCAGAAGAGGGTGCCGCCAACGGCACCCCCTGGCAGTGCAGATATGTGATGCATTTTACTTGCAGTTCAGTCATCTGGTTAGGGGCTCTACAGGCGACTTGAATGAAATTGGGTGGGCTTTCCATGTAAGTAGGGGGGCTAAGGTGGTTGCTTTGTGTTGTTTTTGACTTTGGATTCAGCCATGTGGTCAGGTTAGATAGCTGCACTTGTATGAAAGTGGGCAGGGTTTGTGAATTTTGTTTAGCCTCAGAAGAGGGTGCCGCCAACGGCACCCCCTGGCAGGCCGGATATGTGATGTATGTTGCTTGCAGTTCAGTCATCTGCTTAGGGGTCCTACAGGCCACTGGAATGAAATTGGGTGGGCTTTCCATGTAAGTAGGGGGGCTAAGGTGGTTGCTTTGTGTTGTTTTTGACTTTGGATTCAGCCATGTGGTCAGGTTAGATAGCTGCACTTGTATGAAAGTGGGCAGGGTTTGTGAATTTTGTGTAGCCTCAGAAGAGGGTGCCGCCAACGGCACCCCCTGGCAGGCCGGATATGTGATGTATTTTGCTTGCAGTTCAGTCATCTGCTTAGGGGTCCTACAGGCCACTGGAATGAAATTGGGTGGGCTTTCCATGTAAGTAGGGGGGCTAAGGTGGTTGCTTTGTGTTGTTTTTGACTTTGGATTCAGCCATGTGGTCAGGTTAGATAGCTGCACTTGTATGAAAGTGGGCAGGGTTTGTGAATTTTGTGTAGCCTCAGAAGAGGGTGCCGCCAACGGCACCCCCTGGCAGTGCAGATATGTGATGCATTTTACTTGCAGTTCAGTCATCTGGTTAGGGGCTCTACAGGCGACTTGAATGAAATTGGGTGGGCTTTCCATGTAAGTAGGGGGCCTAAGGTGGTTGCTTTGTGTTGTTTTTGACTTTGGATTCAGCCATGTGGTCAGGTTCGATAGCTGCACTTGTATGAAAGTGGGCAGGGTTTGTGAATTTTGTGTAGCCTCAGAAGAGGGTGCCGCCAACGGCACCCCCTGGCAGGCCGGATATGTGATGTATTTTGCTTGCAGTTCAGTCATCTGCTTAGGGGCTCTACAGGCGACTTGAATGAAATTGGGTGGGCTTTCCATGTAAGTAGGGGGCCTAAGGTGGTTGCTTTGTGTTGTTTTTGACTTTGGATTCAGCCATGTGGTCAGGTGAGATAGCTGCACATGTATGAAAGTGGGCAGGGTTTGTGAATTTTGTGTAGCCTCAGAAGAGGGTGCCGCCAACGGCACCCCCTGGCAGGCCAGATATGTGATGTATTTTGCTTGCAGTTCAATCATCTGGTTAGGGGTCCTACAGGCTACTGGAATGAAATTGGGTGGGTTTTCCATGTAAGTAGGGGGCCTAAGGTGGTTGCTTTGTGTTGTTTTTGACTTTGGATTCAGCCATGTGGTCAGGTTAGATAGCTGCACTTGTATGAAAGTGGGCAGGGTTTGTGAATTTTGTGTAGCCTCAGAAGAGGGTGCCGCCAACGGCACCCCCTGGCAGGCCGGATATGTGATGTATTTTGCTTGCAGTTCAGTCATCTGCTTAGGGGATCTACAGGCGACTTGAATGAAATTGGGTGGGCTTTCCATGTAAGTAGGGGGCCTAAGGTGGTTGCTTTGTGTTGTTTTTGACTTTGGATTCAGCCATGTGGTCAGGTGAGATAGCTGCACTTGTATGAAAGTGGGCAGGGTTTGTGAATTTTGTGTAGCCTCAGAAGAGGGTGCCGCCAACGGCACCCCCTGGCAGGCCAGATATGTGATGTATTTTGCTTGCAGTTCAATCATCTGGTTAGGGGTCCTACAGGCTACTGGAATGAAATTGGGTGGGTTTTCCATGTAAGTAGGGGGCCTAAGGTGGTTGCTTTGTGTTGTTTTTGACTTTGGATTCAGCCATGTGGTCAGGTGAGATAGCTGCACTTGTATGAAAGTGGGCAGGGTTTGAGAATTTTGTGTAGCCTCAGAAGAGGGTGCCGCCAACGGCACCCCCTGGCAATGCAGATATGTGATGCATTTTACTTGCAGTTCAGTCATCTGGTTAGGGGCTCTACAGGCGACTTGAATGAAATTGGGTGGGCTTTCCATGTAAGTAGGGGGCCTAAGGTGGTTGCTTTGTGTTGTTTTTGACTTTGGATTCAGCCATGTGGTCAGGTTAGATAGCTGCACTTGTATGAAAGTGGGCAGGGTTTGTGAATTTTGTGTAGCCTCAGAAGAGGGTGCCGCCAACGGCACCCCCTGGCAGGCCGGATATGTGATGTATTTTGCTTGCAGTTCAGTCATCTGCTTAGGGGATCTACAGGCGACTTGAATGAAATTGGGTGGGCTTTCCATGTAAGTAGGGGGCCTAAGGTGGTTGCTTTGTGTTGTTTTTGACTTTGGATTCAGCCATGTGGTCAGGTGAGATAGCTGCACTTGTATGAAAGTGGGCAGGGTTTGCGAAGTTTGTGTAGCCTCAGAAGAGGGTGCCGCCAACGGCACCCCCTGGCAGTGCAGATATGTGATGCATTTTACTTGCAGTTCAGTCATCTGGTTAGGGGCTCTACAGGCGACTTGAATGAAATTGGGTGGGCTTTCCATGTAAGTAGGGGGCCTAAGGTGGTTGCTTTGTGTTGTTTTTGACTTTGGATTCAGCCATGTGGTCAGGTTAGATAGCTGCACTTGTATGAAAGTGGGCAGGGTTTGTGAATTTTGTGTAGCCTCAGAAGAGGGTGCCGCCAACGGCACCCCCTGGCAGGCCGGATATGTGATGTATTTTGCTTGCAGTTCAGTCATCTGCTTAGGGGTCCTACAGGCCACTGGAATGAAATTGGGTGGGCTTTCCATGTAAGTAGGGGGGCTAAGGTGGTTGCTTTGTGTTGTTTTTGACTTTGGATTCAGCCATGTGGTCAGGTTAGATAGCTGCACTTGTATGAAAGTGGGCAGGGTTTGTGAATTTTGTGTAGCCTCAGAAGAGGGTGCCGCCAACGGCACCCCCTGGCAGTGCAGATATGTGATGCATTTTACTTGCAGTTCAGTCATCTGGTTAGGGGCTCTACAGGCGACTTGAATGAAATTGGGTGGGCTTTCCATGTAAGTAGGGGGCCTAAGGTGGTTGCTTTGTGTTGTTTTTGACTTTGGATTCAGCCATGTGGTCAGGTTAGATAGCTGCACTTGTATGAAAGTGGGCAGGGTTTGTGAATTTTGTGTAGCCTCAGAAGAGGGTGCCGCCAACGGCACCCCCTGGCAGGCCGGATATGTGATGTATTTTGCTTGCAGTTCAGTCATCTGCTTAGGGGCTCTACAGGCGACTTGAATGAAATTGGGTGGGCTTTCCATGTAAGTAGGGGGCCTAAGGTGGTTGCTTTGTGTTGTTTTTGACTTTGGATTCAGCCATGTGGTCAGGTGAGATAGCTGCACATGTATGAAAGTGGGCAGGGTTTGTGAATTTTGTGTAGCCTCAGAAGAGGGTGCCGCCAACGGCACCCCCTGGCAGGCCAGATATGTGATGTATTTTGCTTGCAGTTCATTCATCTGGTTAGGGGTCCTACAGGCTACTGGAATGAAATTGGGTGGGTTTTCCATGTAAGTAGGGGGCCTAAGGTGGTTGCTTTGTGTTGTTTTTGACTTTGGATTCAGCCATGTGGTCAGGTTAGATAGCTGCACTTGTATGAAAGTGGGCAGGGTTTGTGAATTTTGTGTAGCCTCAGAAGAGGGTGCCGCCAACGGCACCCCCTGGCAGGCCGGATATGTGATGTATTTTGCTTGCAGTTCAGTCATCTGCTTAGGGGCTCTACAGGCGACTTGAATGAAATTGGGTGGGCTTTCCATGTAAGTAGGGGGCCTAAGGTGGTTGCTTTGTGTTGTTTTTGACTTTGGATTCAGCCATGTGGTCAGGTGAGATAGCTGCACTTGTATGAAAGTGGGCAGGGTTTGTGAATTTTGTGTAGCCTCAGAAGAGGGTGCCGCCAACGGCACCCCCTGGCAGGCCAGATATGTGATGTATTTTGCTTGCAGTTCAATCATCTGGTTAGGGGTCCTACAGGCTACTGGAATGAAATTGGGTGGGTTTTCCATGTAAGTAGGGGGCCTAAGGTGGTTGCTTTGTGTTGTTTTTGACTTTGGATTCAGCCATGTGGTCAGGTGAGATAGCTGCACTTGTATGAAAGTGGGCAGGGTTTGTGAATTTTGTGTAGCCTCAGAAGAGGGTGCCGCCAACGGCACCCCCTGGCAATGCAGATATGTGATGCATTTTACTTGCAGTTCAGTCATCTGGTTAGGGGCTCTACAGGCGACTTGAATGAAATTGGGTGGGCTTTCCATGTAAGTAGGGGGCCTAAGGTGGTTGCTTTGTGTTGTTTTTGACTTTGGATTCAGCCATGTGGTCAGGTTAGATAGCTGCACTTGTATGAAAGTGGGCAGGGTTTGTGAATTTTGTGTAGCCTCAGAAGAGGGTGCCGCCAACGGCACCCCCTGCCAGGCCAGATATGTGATGTATTTTGCTTGCAGTTCAGTCATCTGGTTAGGGGTCCTACAGGCTACTGGAATGAAATTGGGTGGGCTTTCCATGTAAGTAGGGGGGCTAAGGTGGTTGCTTTGTGTTGTTTTTGACTTTGGATTCAGCCATGTGGTCAGGTGAGATAGCTGCACTTGTATGAAAGTGGGCAGGGTTTGTGAATTTTGTGTAGCCTCAGAAGAGGGTGCCGCCAACGGCACCCCCTGCCAGGCCAGATATGTGATGTATTTTACTTGCAGTTCAGTCATCTGGTTAGGGGTCCTACAGGCTACTGGAATGAAATTGGGTGGGCTTTCCATGTAAGTAGGGGGGCTAAGGTGGTTGCTTTGTGTTGTTTTTGACTTTGGATTCAGCCATGTGGTCAGGTTAGATAGCTGCACTTGTATGAAAGTGGGCAGGGTTTGTGAATTTTGTTTAGCCTCAGAAGAGGGTGCCGCCAACGGCACCCCCCTGGCAGGCCAGATATGTGATGTATTTTGCTTGCAGTTCAGTCATCTGCTTAGGGGCTCTACAGGCGACTTGAATGAAATTGGGTGGGCTTTCCATGTAAGTAGGGGGCCTAAGGTGGTTGCTTTGTGTTGTTTTTGACTTTGGATTCAGCCATGTGGTCAGGTTAGATAGCTGCACTTGTATGAAAGTGGGCAGGGTTTGTGAATTTTGTGTAGCCTCAGAAGAGGGTGCCGCCAACGGCACCCCCTGGCAGGCCGGATATGTGATGTATTTTGCTTGCAGTTCAGTCATCTGCTTAGGGGTCCTACAGGCCACTGGAATGAAATTGGGTGGGCTTTCCATGTAAGTAGGGGGGCTAAGGTGGTTGCTTTGTGTTGTTTTTGACTTTGGATTCAGCCATGTGGTCAGGTTAGATAGCTGCACTTGTATGAAAGTGGGCAGGGTTTGTGAATTTTGTGTAGCCTCAGAAGAGGGTGCCGCCAACGGCACCCCCTGGCAGTGCAGATATGTGATGCATTTTACTTGCAGTTCAGTCATCTGGTTAAGGGCTCTACAGGCGACTTGAATGAAATTGGGTGGGCTTTCCATGTAAGTAGGGGGCCTAAGGTGGTTGCTTTGTGTTGTTTTTGACTTTGGATTCAGCCATGTGGTCAGGTTAGATAGCTGCACTTGTATGAAAGTGGGCAGGGTTTGTGAATTTTGTGTAGCCTCAGAAGAGGGTGCCGCCAACGGCACCCCCTGGCAGGCCGGATATGTGATGTATTTTGCTTGCAGTTCAGTCATCTGCTTAGGGGCTCTACAGGCGACTTGAATGAAATTGGGTGGGCTTTCCATGTAAGTAGGGGGGCTAAGGTGGTTGCTTTGTGTTGTTTTTGACTTTGGATTCAGCCATGTGGTCAGGTGAGATAGCTGCACTTGTATGAAAGTGGGCAGGGTTTGTGAATTTTGTGTAGCCTCAGAAGAGGGTGCCGCCAACGGCACCCCCTGGCAGTGCAGATATGTGATGCATTTTACTTGCAGTTCAGTCATCTGGTTAGGGGCTCTACAGGCGACTTGAATGAAATTGGGTGGGCTTTCCATGTAAGTAGGGGGCCTAAGGTGGTTGCTTTGTGTTGTTTTTGACTTTGGATTCAGCCATGTGGTCAGGTGAGATAGCTGCACTTGTATGAAAGTGGGCAGGGTTTGTGAATTTTGTGTAGCCTCAGAAGAGGGTGCCGCCAACGGCACCCCCTGGCAGGCCAGATATGTGATGTATTTTGCTTGCAGTTCAATCATCTGGTTAGGGGTCCTACAGGCTACTGGAATGAAATTGGGTGGGTTTTCCATGTAAGTAGGGGGCCTAAGGTGGTTGCTTTGTGTTGTTTTTGACTTTGGATTCAGCCATGTGGTCAGGTGAGATAGCTGCACTTGTATGAAAGTGGGCAGGGTTTGAGAATTTTGTGTAGCCTCAGAAGAGGGTGCCGCCAACGGCACCCCCTGGCAATGCAGATATGTGATGCATTTTACTTGCAGTTCAGTCATCTGGTTAGGGGCTCTACAGGCGACTTGAATGAAATTGGGTGGGCTTTCCATGTAAGTAGGGGGCCTAAGGTGGTTGCTTTGTGTTGTTTTTGACTTTGGATTCAGCCATGTGGTCAGGTTAGATAGCTGCACTTGTATGAAAGTGGGCAGGGTTTGTTAATTTTGTGTAGCCTCAGAAGAGGGTGCCGCCAACGGCACCCCCTGGCAATGCAGATATGTGATGCATTTTACTTGCAGTTCAGTCATCTGGTTAGGGGCTCTACAGGCGACTTGAATGAAATTGGGTGGGCTTTCCATGTAAGTAGGGGGCCTAAGGTGGTTGCTTTGTGTTGTTTTTGACTTTGGATTCAGCCATGTGGTCAGGTGAGATAGCTGCACTTGTATGAAAGTGGGCAGGGTTTGTGAATTTTGTGTAGCCTCAGAAGAGGGTGCCGCCAACGGCACCCCCTGGCAGTGCAGATATGTGATGCATTTTACTTCCAGTTCAGTCATCTGGTTAGGGGCTCTACAGGCGACTTGAATGAAATTGGGTGGGCTTTCCATGTAAGTAGGGGGCCTAAGGTGGTTGCTTTGTGTTGTTTTTGACTTTGGATTCAGCCATGTGGTCAGGTTAGATAGCTGCACTTGTATGAAAGTGGGCAGGGTTTGTGAATTTTGTTTAGCCTCAGAAGAGGGTGCCGCCAACGGCACCCCCCTGGCAGGCCAGATATGTGATGTATTTTGCTTGCAGTTCAGTCATCTGCTTAGGGGCTCTACAGGCGACTTGAATGAAATTGGGTGGGCTTTCCATGTAAGTAGGGGGCCTAAGGTGGTTGCTTTGTGTTGTTTTTGACTTTGGATTCAGCCATGTGGTCAGGTTAGATAGCTGCACTTGTATGAAAGTGGGCAGGGTTTGTGAATTTTGTGTAGCCTCAGAAGAGGGTGCCGCCAACGGCACCCCCTGGCAGTGCAGATATGTGATGCATTTTACTTGCAGTTCAGTCATCTGCTTAGGGGCCCTACAGGCGACTTGAATGAAATTGGGTGGGCTTTCCATGTAAGTAGGGGGCCTAAGGTGGTTGCTTTGTGTTGTTTTTGACTTTGGATTCAGCCATGTGGTCAGGTTAGATAGCTGCACTTGTATGAAAGTGGGCAGGGTTTGTGAATTTTGTGTAGCCTCAGAAGAGGGTGCCGCCAACGGCACCCCCTGCCAGGCCAGATATGTGATTTATTTTGCTTGCAGTTCAGTCATCTGCTTAGGGGTCCTACAGGCCACTGGAATGAAATTGGGTGGGCTTTCCATGTAAGTAGGGGGCTAAGGTGGTTGCTTTGTGTTGTTTTTGACTTTGGATTCAGCCATCAGGTCAGGTTAGATAGCTGCACTTGTATGAAAGTGGGCAGGGTTTGTGAATTTTGTGTAGCCTCAGAAGAGGGTGCCGCCAACGGCACCCCCTGCCAGGCCAGATATGTGATGCATTTTACTTGCAGTTCAGTCATCTGGTTAGGGGCTCTACATGCGACTTGAATGAAATTGGGTGGGCTTTCCATGTAAGTAGGGGGCCTAAGGTGGTTGCTTTGTGTTGTTTTTGACTTTGGATTCAGCCATGTGGTCAGGTTAGATAGCTGCACTTGTATGAAAGTGGGCAGGGTTTGTGAATTTTGTGTAGCCTCAGAAGAGGGTGCCGCCAACGGCACCCCCTGGCAGGCCAGATATGTGATGTATTTTACTTGCAGTTCAGTCATCTGCTTAGGGCTCTACAGGCGACTTGAATGAAATTGGGTGGGCTTTCCATGTAAGTAGGGGGGCTAAGGTGGTTGCTTTGTGTTGTTTTTGACTTTGGATTCTGCCATCAGGTCAGGTTAGATAGCTGCACTTGTATGAAAGTGGGCAGGGTTTGTGAATTTTGTGTAGCCTCAGAAGAGGGTGCCGCCAACGGCACCCCCTGGCAGGCCAGATATGTGATGTATTTTGCTTGCAGTTCAGTCATCTGCTTAGGGGTCCTACAGGCCACTGGAATGAAATTGGGTGGGCTTTCCATGTAAGTAGGGGGGCTAAGGTGGTTGCTTTGTGTTGTTTTTGACTTTGGATTCAGCCATGTGGTGAGGTTAGATAGCTGCACTTGTATGAAAGTGGGCAGGGTTTGTGAATTTTGTGTAGCCTCAGAAGAGGGTGCCGCCAACGGCACCCCCTGGCAGGCCAGATATGTGATGTATTTTGCTTGCAGTTCAGTCATCTGCTTAGGGGTCCTACAGGCCACTGGAATGAAATTGGGTGGGCTTTCCATGTAAGTAGGGGGCTAAGGTGGTTGCTTTGTGTTGTTTTTGACTTTGGATTCAGCCATCAGGTCAGGTTAGATAGCTGCACTTGTATGAAAGTGGGCAGGGTTTGTGAATTTTGTGTAGCCTCAGAAGAGGGTGCCGCCAACGGCACCCCCTGCCAGGCCAGATATGTGATGCATTTTACTTGCAGTTCAGTCATCTGGTTAGGGGCTCTACATGCGACTTGAATGAAATTGGGTGGGCTTTCCATGTAAGTAGGGGGCCTAAGGTGGTTGCTTTGTGTTGTTTTTGACTTTGGATTCAGCCATGTGGTCAGGTTAGATAGCTGCACTTGTATGAAAGTGGGCAGGGTTTGTGAATTTTGTGTAGCCTCAGAAGAGGGTGCCGCCAACGGCACCCCCTGGCAGGCCAGATATGTGATGTATTTTACTTGCAGTTCAGTCATCTGCTTAGGGCTCTACAGGCGACTTGAATGAAATTGGGTGGGCTTTCCATGTAAGTAGGGGGGCTAAGGTGGTTGCTTTGTGTTGTTTTTGACTTTGGATTCTGCCATCAGGTCAGGTTAGATAGCTGCACTTGTATGAAAGTGGGCAGGGTTTGTGAATTTTGTGTAGCCTCAGAAGAGGGTGCCGCCAACGGCACCCCCTGGCAGGCCAGATATGTGATGTATTTTGCTTGCAGTTCAGTCATCTGCTTAGGGGTCCTACAGGCCACTGGAATGAAATTGGGTGGGCTTTCCATGTAAGTAGGGGGGCTAAGGTGGTTGCTTTGTGTTGTTTTTGACTTTGGATTCAGCCATGTGGTGAGGTTAGATAGCTGCACTTGTATGAAAGTGGGCAGGGTTTGTGAATTTTGTGTAGCCTCAGAAGAGGGTGCCGCCAACGGCACCCCCTGGCAGGCCAGATATGTGATGTATTTTGCTTGCAGTTCAGTCTTCTGCTTAGGGGTCCTACAGGCTACTGGAATGAAATTGGGTGGGCTTTCCATGTAAGTAGGGGGCTAAGGTGGTTGCTTTGTGTTGTTTTTGACTTTGGATTCTGCCATCAGGTCAGGTTAGATAGCTGCACTTGTATGAAAGTGGGCAGGGTTTGTGAATTTTGTGTAGCCTCAGAAGAGGGTGCCGCCAACGGCACCCCCTGGCAGTGCAGATATGTGATGCATTTTACTTGCAGTTCAGTCATCTGGTTAGGGGCTCTACAGGCGACTTGAATGAAATTGGGTGGGCTTTCCATGTAAGTAGGGGGCCTAAGGTCGTTGCTTTGTGTTGTTTTTGACTTTGGATTCAGCCATGTGGTCAGGTTAGATAGCTGCACTTGTATGAAAGTGGGCAGGGTTTGTGAATTTTGTGTAGCCTCAGAAGAGGGTGCCGCCAACGGCACCCTCTGGCAGTGCAGATATGTGATGCATTTTACTTGCAGTTCAGTCATCTGGTTAGGGGCTCTACAGGCGACTTGAATGAAATTGGGTGGGCTTTCCATGTAAGTAGGGGGGCTAAGGTGGTTGCTTTGTGTTGTTTTTGACTTTGGATTCAGCCATGTGGTGAGGTTAGATAGCTGCACTTGTATGAAAGTGGGCAGGGTTTGTGAATTTTGTTTAGCCTCAGAAGAGGGTGCCGCCAACGGCACCCCCTGGCAGTGCAGATATGTGATGCATTTTACTTGCAGTTCAGTCATCTGCTTAGGGGCCCTACAGGCGACTTGAATGAAATTGGGTGGGCTTTCCATGTAAGTAGGGGGCTAAGGTGGTTGCTTTGTGTTGTTTTTGACTTTGGATTCAGCCATGTGGTCAGGTTAGATAGCTGCACTTGTATGAAAGTGGGCAGGGTTTGCGAATTTTGTGTAGCCTCAGAAGAGGGTGCCGCCAACGGCACCCCCTGGCAGTGCAGATATGTGATGCATTTTACTTGCAGTTCAGTCATCTGGTTAGGGGTCCTACAGGCTACTGGAATGAAATTGGGTGGGCTTTCCATGTAAGTAGGGGGCCTAAGGTGGTTGCTTTGTGTTGTTTTTGACTTTGGATTCAGCCATGTGGTCAGGTTAGATAGCTGCACTTGTATGAAAGTGGGCAGGGTTTGTGAATTTTGTGTAGCCTCAGAAGAGGGTGCCGCCAACGGCACCCCCTGGCAGTGCAGATATGTGATGCATTTTACTTGCAGTTCAGTCATCTGGTTAGGGGCTCTACAGGCGACTTGAATGAAATTGGGTGGGCTTTCCATGTAAGTAGGGGGCCTAAGGTCGTTGCTTTGTGTTGTTTTTGACTTTGGATTCAGCCATGTGGTCAGGTTAGATAGCTGCACTTGTATGAAAGTGGGCAGGGTTTGTGAATTTTGTGTAGCCTCAGAAGAGGGTGCCGCCAACGGCACCCCCTGGCAGTGCAGATATGTGATGCATTTTACTTGCAGTTCAGTCATCTGGTTAGGGGCTCTACAGGCGACTTGAATGAAATTGGGTGGGCTTTCCATGTAAGTAGGGGGCCTAAGGTGGTTGCTTTGTGTTGTTTTTGACTTTGGATTCAGCCATGTGGTCAGGTTAGATAGCTGCACTTGTATGAAAGTGGGCAGGGTTTGTGAATTTTGTGTAGCCTCAGAAGAGGGTGCCGCCAACGGCACCCCCTGGCAGGCCGGATATGTGATGTATTTTGCTTGCAGTTCAGTCATCTGCTTAGGGGCTCTACAGGCCACTTGAATGAAATTGGGTGGGCTTTCCATGTAAGTAGGGGGCCTCAGGTGGTTGCTTTGTGTTGTTTTTGACTTTGGATTCAGCCATGTGGTCAGGTTAGATAGCTGCACTTGTATGAAAGTGGGCAGGGTTTGTGAATTTTGTGTAGCCTCAGAAGAGGGTGCCGCCAACGGCACCCCCTGGCAATGCAGATATGTGATGCATTTTACTTGCAGTTCAGTCATCTGGTTAGGGGCTCTACAGGCGACTTGAATGAAATTGGGTGGGCTTTCCATGTAAGTAAGGGGGCTAAGGTGGTTGCTTTGTGTTGTTTTTGACTTTGGATTCAGCCATGTGGTCAGGTTAGATAGCTGCACTTGTATGAAAGTGGGCAGGGTTTGTGAATTTTGTGTAGCCTCAGAAGAGGGTGCCGCCAACGGCACCCCCTGGCAGTGCAGATATGTGATGCATTTTACTTGCAGTTCAGTCATCTGCTTAGGGGCTCTACAGGCGACTTGAATGAAATTGGGTAAGCTTTCCATGTAAGTAGGGGGCCTAAGGTGGTTGCTTTGTGTTGTTTTTGACTTTGGATTCAGCCATCAGGTCAGGTTGGATAGCTGCACTTGTATGAAAGTGGGCAGGGTTTGTGAATTTTGTGTAGCCTCAGAAGAGGGTGCCGCCAACGGCACCCCCTGGCAGGCCAGATATGTGATGTATTTTACTTCCAGTTCAGTGATCTGGTTAGGGGCTCTACAGGCGACTTGAATGAAATTGGGTGGGCTTTCCATGTAAGTAAGGGGGCTAAGGTGGTTGCTTTGTGTTGTTTTTGACTTTGGATTCAGCCATGTGGTCAGGTGAGATAGCTGCACTTGTATGAAAGTGGGCAGGGTTTGTGAATTTTGTGTAGCCTCAGAAGAGGGTGCCGCCAACGGCACCCCCTGCCGTGCCAGATATGTGATGTATTTTGCTTGCAGTTCAGTCATCTGGTTAGGGGTCCTACAGGCTACTGGAATGAAATTGGGTGGGCTTTCCATGTAAGTAGGGGGCCTAAGGTGGTTGCTTTGTGTTGTTTTTGACTTTGGATTCAGCCATGTGGTCAGGTGAGATAGCTGCACTTGTATGAAAGTGGGCAGGGTTTGTGAATTTTGTGTAGCCTCAGAAGAGGGTGCCGCCAACGGCACCCCCTGTCGTGCCAGATATGTGATGTATTTTGCTTGCAGTTCAGTCATCTGGTTAGGGGTCCTACAGGCTACTGGAATGAAATTGGGTGGGCTTTCCATGTAAGTAGGGGGCCTAAGGTGGTTGCTTTGTGTTGTTTTTGACTTTGGATTCAGCCATGTGGTCAGGTGAGATAGCTGCACTTGTATGAAAGTGGGCAGGGTTTGTGAATTTTGTGTAGCCTCAGAAGAGGGTGCCGCCAACGGCACCCCCTGGCAGTGCAGATATGTGATGCATTTTACTTGCAGTTCAGTCATCTGCTTAGGGGCTCTACAGGCGACTTGAATGAAATTGGGTGGGCTTTCCATGTAAGTAGGGGGCCTAAGGTGGTTGCTTTGTGTTGTTTTTGACTTTGGATTCAGCCATGTGGTCAGGTTAGATAGCTGCACTTGTATGAAAGTGGGCAGGGTTTGTGAATTTTGTGTAGCCTCAGAAGAGGGTGCCGCCAACGGCACCCCCTGGCAATGCAGATATGTGATGCATTTTACTTGCAGTTCAGTCATCTGGTTAGGGGCTCTACAGGCGACTTGAATGAAATTGGGTGGGCTTTCCATGTAAGTAGGGGGGCTAAGGTGGTTGCTTTGTGTTGTTTTTGACTTTGGATTCAGCCATGTGGTCAGGTTAGATAGCTGCACTTGTATGAAAGTGGGCAGGGTTTGTGAATTTTGTTTAGCCTCAGAAGAGGGTGCCGCCAACGGCACCCCCCTGGCAGGCCAGATATGTGATGTATTTTGCTTGCAGTTCAGTCATCTGCTTAGGGGCTCTACAGGCGACTTGAATGAAATTGGGTAAGCTTTCCATGTAAGTAGGGGGCCTAAGGTGGTTGCTTTGTGTTGTTTTTGACTTTGGATTCAGCCATCAGGTCAGGTTAGATAGCTGCACTTGTATGAAAGTGGGCAGGGTTTGTGAATTTTGTGTAGCCTCAGAAGAGGGTGCCGCCAACGGCACCCCCTGCCAGGCCAGATATGTGATGTATTTTACTTCCAGTTCAGTGATCTGGTTAGGGGCTCTACAGGCGACTTGAATGAAATTGGGTGGGCTTTCCATGTAAGTAAGGGGGCTAAGGTGGTTGCTTTGTGTTGTTTTTGACTTTGGATTCAGCCATGTGGTCAGGTTAGATAGCTGCACTTGTATGAAAGTGGGCAGGGTTTGTGAATTTTGTGTAGCCTCAGAAGAGGGTGCCGCCAACGGCACCCCCTGGCAGGCCAGATATGTGATGTATTTTGCTTGCAGTTCAGTCATCTGCTTAGGGGTCCTACAGGCCACTGGAATGAAATTGGGTGGGCTTTCCATGTAAGTAGGCGGGCTAAGGTGGTTGCTTTGTGTTGTTTTTGACTTTGGATTCAGCCATGTGGTGAGGTTAGATAGCTGCACTTGTATGAAAGTGGGCAGGGTTTGTGAATTTTGTGTAGCCTCAGAAGAGGGTGCCGCCAACGGCACCCCCTGGCAGTGCAGATATGTGATGTATTTTGCTTGCAGTTCAGTCATCTGCTTAGGGGCTCTACAGGCGACTTGAATGAAATTGGGTAAGCTTTCCATGTAAGTAGGGGGCCTAAGGTGGTTGCTTTGTGTTGTTTTTGACTTTGGATTCAGCCATCAGGTCAGGTTAGATAGCTGCACTTGTATGAAAGTGGGCAGGGTTTGTGAATTTTGTGTAGCCTCAGAAGAGGGTGCCGCCAACGGCACCCCCTGGCAGTGCAGATATGTGATGTATTTTACTTGCAGTTCAGTCATCTGGTTAGGGGCTCTACAGGCGACTTGAATGAAATTGGGTGGGCTTTCCATGTAAGTAAGGGGGCTAAGGTGGTTGCTTTGTGTTGTTTTTGACTTTGGATTCAGCCATGTGGTCAGGTTAGATAGCTGCACTTGTATGAAAGTGGGCAGGGTTTGTGAATTTTGTGTAGCCTCAGAAGAGGGTGCCGCCAACGGCACCCCCTGGCAGGCCAGATATGTGATGTATTTTGCTTGCAGTTCAGTCATCTGCTTAGGGGTCCTACAGGCCACTGGAATGAAATTGGGTGGGCTTTCCATGTAAGTAGGGGGGCTAAGGTGGTTGCTTTGTGTTGTTTTTGACTTTGGATTCAGCCATGTGGTCAGGTTAGATAGCTGCACTTGTATGAAAGTGGGCAGGGTTTGTGAATTTTGTGTAGCCTCAGAAGAGGGTGCCGCCAACGGCACCCCCTGGCAGGCCAAATATGTGATGTATTTTGATTGGAGTTCAGTCATCTGCTTAGGGGTCCTACAGGCTACTGCAATGAAATTGGGTGGGCTTTCCATGTAAGTAGGGGGGCTAAGGTGGTTGCTTTGTGTTGTTTTTGACTTTGGATTCAGCCATGTGGTCAGGTTAGATAGCTGCACTTGTATGAAAGTGGGCAGGGTTTGCGAATTTTGTGTAGCCTCAGAAGAGGGTGCCGCCAACGGCACCCCCTGGCAGTGCAGATATGTGATGCATTTTACTTGCAGTTCAGTCATCTGGTTAGGGGTCCTACAGGCTACTGGAATGAAATTGGGTGGGCTTTCCATGTAAGTAGGGGGCCTAAGGGGGTTGCTTTGTGTTGTTTTTGACTTTGGATTCAGCCATGTGGTCAGGTTAGATAGCTGCACTTGTATGAAAGTGGGCAGGGTTTGCGAAGTTTGTGTAGCCTCAGAAGAGGGTGCCGCCAACGGCACCCCCTGGCAGTGCAGATATGTGATGCATATTACTTGCAGTTCAGTCATCTGGTTAGGGGTCCTACAGGCTACTGGAATGAAATTGGGTGGGCTTTCCATGTAAGTAGGGGGCCTAAGGTGGTTGCTTTGTGTTGTTTTTGACTTTGGATTCAGCCATGTGGTCAGGTGAGATAGCTGCACTTGTATGAAAGTGGGCAGGGTTTGTGAATTTTGTGTAGCCTCAGAAGAGGGTGCCGCCAACGGCACCCCCTGGCAGTGCAGATATGTGATGCATTTTACTTGCAGTTCAGTCATCTGCTTAGGGGCTCTACAGGCGACTTGAATGAAATTGGGTGGGCTTTCCATGTAAGTAGGGGGCCTAAGGTGGTTGCTTTGTGTTGTTTTTGACTTTGGATTCAGCCATGTGGTCAGGTTAGATAGCTGCACTTGTATGAAAGTGGGCAGGGTTTGTGAATTTTGTGTAGCCTCAGAAGAGGGTGCCGCCAACGGCACCCCCTGGCAGGCCAAATATGTGATGTATTTTGATTGGAGTTCAGTCATCTGCTTAGGGGTCCTACAGGCTACTGCAATGAAATTGGGTGGGCTTTCCATGTAAGTAGGGGGGCTAAGGTGGTTGCTTTGTGTTGTTTTTGACTTTGGATTCAGCCATGTGGTCAGGTTAGATAGCTGCACTTGTATGAAAGTGGGCAGGGTTTGCGAATTTTGTGTAGCCTCAGAAGAGGGTGCCGCCAACGGCACCCCCTGGCAGTGCAGATATGTGATGCATTTTACTTGCAGTTCAGTCATCTGGTTAGGGGTCCTACAGGCTACTGGAATGAAATTGGGTGGGCTTTCCATGTAAGTAGGGGGCCTAAGGGGGTTGCTTTGTGTTGTTTTTGACTTTGGATTCAGCCATGTGGTCAGGTTAGATAGCTGCACTTGTATGAAAGTGGGCAGGGTTTGAGAAGTTTGTGTAGCCTCAGAAGAGGGTGCCGCCAACGGCACCCCCTGGCAGTGCAGATATGTGATGCATTTTACTTGCAGTTCAGTCATCTGGTTAGGGGTCCTACAGGCTACTGGAATGAAATTGGGTGGGCTTTCCATGTAAGTAGGGGGCCTAAGGTGGTTGCTTTGTGTTGTTTTTGACTTTGGATTCAGCCATGTGGTCAGGTGAGATAGCTGCACTTGTATGAAAGTGGGCAGGGTTTGTGAATTTTGTGTAGCCTCAGAAGAGGGTGCCGCCAACGGCACCCCCTGGCAGTGCAGATATGTGATGCATTTTACTTGCAGTTCAGTCATCTGCTTAGGGGCTCTACAGGCGACTTGAATGAAATTGGGTGGGCTTTCCATGTAAGTAGGGGGCCTAAGGTGGTTGCTTTGTGTTGTTTTTGACTTTGGATTCAGCCATGTGGTCAGGTGAGATAGCTGCACTTGTATGAAAGTGGGCAGGGTTTATGAATTTTGTGTAGCCTCAGAAGAGGGTGCCGCCAACGGCACCCCCTGGCAGTGCAGATATGTGATGCATTTTACTTGCAGTTCAGTCATCTGCTTAGGGGCTCTACAGGCGACTTGAATGAAATTGGGTGGGCTTTCCATGTAAGTAGGGGGCCTAAGGTGGTTGCTTTGTGTTGTTTTTGACTTTGGATTCAGCCATGTGGTCAGGTTAGATAGCTGCACTTGTATGAAAGTGGGCAGGGTTTGTGAATTTTGTTTAGCCTCAGAAGAGGGTGCCGCCAACGGCACCCCCCTGGCAGGCCAGATATGTGATGTATTTTGCTTGCAGTTCAGTCATCTGCTTAGGGGCTCTACAGGCGACTTGAATGAAATTGGGTAAGCTTTCCATGTAAGTAGGGGGCCTAAGGTGGTTGCTTTGTGTTGTTTTTGACTTTGGATTCAGCCATCAGGTCAGGTTAGATAGCTGCACTTGTATGAAAGTGGGCAGGGTTTGTGAATTTTGTGTAGCCTCAGAAGAGGGTGCCGCCAACGGCACCCCCTGCCAGGCCAGATATGTGATGTATTTTACTTCCAGTTCAGTGATCTGGTTAGGGGCTCTACACGCGACTTGAATGAAATTGGGTGGGCTTTCCATGTAAGTAAGGGGGCTAAGGTGGTTGCTTTGTGTTGTTTTTGACTTTGGATTCAGCCATGTGGTCAGGTTAGATAGCTGCACTTGTATGAAAGTGGGCAGGGTTTGTGAATTTTGTGTAGCCTCAGAAGAGGGTGCCGCCAACGGCACCCCCTGGCAGGCCAGATATGTGATGTATTTTGCTTGCAGTTCAGTCATCTGCTTAGGGGTCCTACAGGCCACTGGAATGAAATTGGGTGGGCTTTCCATGTAAGTAGGGGGGCTAAGGTGGTTGCTTTGTGTTGTTTTTGACTTTGGATTCAGCCATGTGGTCAGGTTAGATAGCTGCACTTGTATGAAAGTGGGCAGGGTTTGTGAATTTTGTGTAGCCTCAGAAGAGGGTGCCGCCAACGGCACCCCCTGGCAGTGCAGATATGTGATGCATTTTACTTGCAGTTCAGTCATCTGGTTAGGGGACCTACAGGCGACTTGAATGAAATTGGGTGGGCTTTCCATGTAAGTAGGGGGCCTAAGGTGGTTGCTTTGTGTTGTTTTTGACTTTGGATTCAGCCATGTGGTCAGGTTAGATAGCTGCACTTGTATGAAAGTGGGCAGGGTTTGTGAATTTTGTGTAGCCTCAGAAGAGGGTGCCGCCAACGGCACCCCCTGGCAGTGCAGATATGTGATGCATTTTACTTGCAGTTCAGTCATCTGGTTAGGGGCTCTACAGGCGACTTGAATGAAATTGGGTGGGCTTTCCATGTAAGTAGGGGGCCTAAGGGGGTTGCTTTGTGTTGTTTTTGACTTTGGATTCAGCCATGTGGTCAGGTTAGATAGCTGCACTTGTATGAAAGTGGGCAGGGTTTGCGAAGTTTGTGTAGCCTCAGAAGAGGGTGCCGCCAACGGCACCCCCTGGCAGTGCAGATATGTGATGCATTTTACTTGCAGTTCAGTCATCTGGTTAGGGGAACTACAGGCTACTGGAATGAAATTGGGTGGGCTTTCCATGTAAGTAGGGGGCCTAAGGTGGTTGCTTTGTGTTGTTTTTGACTTTGGATTCAGCCATGTGGTCAGGTTAGATAGCTGCACTTGTATGAAAGTGGGCAGGGTTTGTGAATTTTGTGTAGCCTCAGAAGAGGGTGCCGCCAACGGCACCCCCTGGCAGTGCAGATATGTGATGCATTTTACTTGCAGTTCAGTCATCTGCTTAGGGGCTCTACAGGCGACTTGAATGAAATTGGGTGGGCTTTCCATGTAAGTAGGGGGCCTAAGGTGGTTGCTTTGTGTTGTTTTTGACTTTGGATTCAGCCATGTGGTCAGGTTAGATAGCTGCACTTGTATGAAAGTGGGCAGGGTTTGTGAATTTTGTGTAGCCTCAGAAGAGGGTGCCGCCAACGGCACCCCCTGGCAGGCCAAATATGTGATGTATTTTGATTGGAGTTCAGTCATCTGCTTAGGGGTCCTACAGGCTACTGCAATGAAATTGGGTGGGCTTTCCATGTAAGTAGGGGGGCTAAGGTGGTTGCTTTGTGTTGTTTTTGACTTTGGATTCAGCCATGTGGTCAGGTTAGATAGCTGCACTTGTATGAAAGTGGGCAGGGTTTGCGAATTTTGTGTAGCCTCAGAAGAGGGTGCCGCCAACGGCACCCCCTGGCAGTGCAGATATGTGATGCATTTTACTTGCAGTTCAGTCATCTGGTTAGGGGTCCTACAGGCTACTGGAATGAAATTGGGTGGGCTTTCCATGTAAGTAGGGGGCCTAAGGGGGTTGCTTTGTGTTGTTTTTGACTTTGGATTCAGCCATGTGGTCAGGTTAGATAGCTGCACTTGTATGAAAGTGGGCAGGGTTTGCGAAGTTTGTGTAGCCTCAGAAGAGGGTGCCGCCAACGGCACCCCCTGGCAGTGCAGATATGTGATGCATTTTACTTGCAGTTCAGTCATCTGCTTAGGGGCTCTACAGGCGACTTGAATGAAATTGGGTGGGCTTTCCATGTAAGTAGGGGGCCTAAGGTGGTTGCTTTGTGTTGTTTTTGACTTTGGATTCAGCCATGTGGTCAGGTTAGATAGCTGCACTTGTATGAAAGTGGGCAGGGTTTGTGAATTTTGTGTAGCCTCAGAAGAGGGTGCCGCCAACGGCACCCCCTGGCAGGCCAAATATGTGATGTATTTTGATTGGAGTTCAGTCATCTGCTTAGGGGTCCTACAGGCTACTGCAATGAAATTGGGTGGGCTTTCCATGTAAGTAGGGGGCCTAAGGTGGTTGCTTTGTGTTGTTTTTGACTTTGGATTCAGCCATGTGGTCAGGTTAGATAGCTGCACTTGTATGAAAGTGGGCAGGGTTTGCGAATTTTGTGTAGCCTCAGAAGAGGGTGCCGCCAACGGCACCCCCTGGCAGTGCAGATATGTGATGCATTTTACTTGCAGTTCAGTCATCTGGTTAGGGGTCCTACAGGCTACTGGAATGAAATTGGGTGGGCTTTCCATGTAAGTAGGGGGCCTAAGGGGGTTGCTTTGTGTTGTTTTTGACTTTGGATTCAGCCATGTGGTCAGGTTAGATAGCTGCACTTGTATGAAAGTGGGCAGGGTTTGCGAAGTTTGTGTAGCCTCAGAAGAGGGTGCCGCCAACGGCACCCCCTGGCAGTGCAGATATGTGATGCATTTTACTTGCAGTTCAGTCATCTGGTTAGGGGTCCTACAGGCTACTGGAATGAAATTGGGTGGGCTTTCCATGTAAGTAGGGGGCCTAAGGTGGTTGCTTTGTGTTGTTTTTGACTTTGGATTCAGCCATGTGGTCAGGTGAGATAGCTGCACTTGTATGAAAGTGGGCAGGGTTTGTGAATTTTGTGTAGCCTCAGAAGAGGGTGCCGCCAACGGCACCCCCTGGCAGTGCAGATATGTGATGCATTTTACTTGCAGTTCAGTCATCTGCTTAGGGGCTCTACAGGCGACTTGAATGAAATTGGGTGGGCTTTCCATGTAAGTAGGGGGCCTAAGGTGGTTGCTTTGTGTTGTTTTTGACTTTGGATTCAGCCATGTGGTCAGGTGAGATAGTTGCACTTGTATGAAAGTGGGCAGGGTTTATGAATTTTGTGTAGCCTCAGAAGAGGGTGCCGCCAACGGCACCCCCTGGCAGTGCAGATATGTGATGCATTTTACTTGCAGTTCAGTCATCTGCTTAGGGGCTCTACAGGCGACTTGAATGAAATTGGGTGGGCTTTCCATGTAAGTAGGGGGCCTAAGGTGGTTGCTTTGTGTTGTTTTTGACTTTGGATTCAGCCATGTGGTCAGGTTAGATAGCTGCACTTGTATGAAAGTGGGCAGGGTTTGTGAATTTTGTGTAGCCTCAGAAGAGGGTGCCGCCAACGGCACCCCCTGGCAGTGCAGATATGTGATGCATTTTACTTGCAGTTCAGTCATCTGGTTAGGGGCTCTACAGGCGACTTGAATGAAATTGGGTGGGCTTTCCATGTAAGTAGGGGGCCTAAGGGGGTTGCTTTGTGTTGTTTTTGACTTTGGATTCAGCCATGTGGTCAGGTTAGATAGCTGCACTTGTATGAAAGTGGGCAGGGTTTGCGAAGTTTGTGTAGCCTCAGAAGAGGGTGCCGCCAACGGCACCCCCTGGCAGTGCAGATATGTGATGCATTTTACTTGCAGTTCAGTCATCTGCTTAGGGGCTCTACAGGCGACTTGAATGAAATTGGGTGGGCTTTCCATGTAAGTAGGGGGCCTAAGGTGGTTGCTTTGTGTTGTTTTTGACTTTGGATTCAGCCATGTGGTCAGGTTAGATAGCTGCACTTGTATGAAAGTGGGCAGGGTTTGTGAATTTTGTGTAGCCTCAGAAGAGGGTGCCGCCAACGGCACCCCCTGGCAGGCCAAATATGTGATGTATTTTGATTGGAGTTCAGTCATCTGCTTAGGGGTCCTACAGGCTACTGCAATGAAATTGGGTGGGCTTTCCATGTAAGTAGGGGGGCTAAGGTGGTTGCTTTGTGTTGTTTTTGACTTTGGATTCAGCCATGTGGTCAGGTTAGATAGCTGCACTTGTATGAAAGTGGGCAGGGTTTGCGAATTTTGTGTAGCCTCAGAAGAGGGTGCCGCCAACGGCACCCCCTGGCAGTGCAGATATGTGATGCATTTTACTTGCAGTTCAGTCATCTGGTTAGGGGTCCTACAGGCTACTGGAATGAAATTGGGTGGGCTTTCCATGTAAGTAGGGGGCCTAAGGGGGTTGCTTTGTGTTGTTTTTGACTTTGGATTCAGCCATGTGGTCAGGTTAGATAGCTGCACTTGTATGAAAGTGGGCAGGGTTTGCGAAGTTTGTGTAGCCTCAGAAGAGGGTGCCGCCAACGGCACCCCCTGGCAGTGCAGATATGTGATGCATTTTACTTGCAGTTCAGTCATCTGCTTAGGGGCTCTACAGGCGACTTGAATGAAATTGGGTGGGCTTTCCATGTAAGTAGGGGGCCTAAGGTGGTTGCTTTGTGTTGTTTTTGACTTTGGATTCAGCCATGTGGTCAGGTTAGATAGCTGCACTTGTATGAAAGTGGGCAGGGTTTGTGAATTTTGTGTAGCCTCAGAAGAGGGTGCCGCCAACGGCACCCCCTGGCAGGCCAAATATGTGATGTATTTTGATTGGAGTTCAGTCATCTGCTTAGGGGTCCTACAGGCTACTGCAATGAAATTGGGTGGGCTTTCCATGTAAGTAAGGGGGCTAAGGTGGTTGCTTTGTGTTGTTTTTGACTTTGGATTCAGCCATGTGGTCAGGTTAGATAGCTGCACTTGTATGAAAGTGGGCAGGGTTTGCGAATTTTGTGTAGCCTCAGAAGAGGGTGCCGCCAACGGCACCCCCTGGCAGTGCAGATATGTGATGCATTTTACTTGCAGTTCAGTCATCTGGTTAGGGGTCCTACAGGCTACTGGAATGAAATTGGGTGGGCTTTCCATGTAAGTAGGGGGCCTAAGGGGGTTGCTTTGTGTTGTTTTTGACTTTGGATTCAGCCATGTGGTCAGGTTAGATAGCTGCACTTGTATGAAAGTGGGCAGGGTTTGCGAAGTTTGTGTAGCCTCAGAAGAGGGTGCCGCCAACGGCACCCCCTGGCAGTGCAGATATGTGATGCATTTTACTTGCAGTTCAGTCATCTGGTTAGGGGTCCTACAGGCTACTGGAATGAAATTGGGTGGGCTTTCCATGTAAGTAGGGGGCCTAAGGTGGTTGCTTTGTGTTGTTTTTGACTTTGGATTCAGCCATGTGGTCAGGTGAGATAGCTGCACTTGTATGAAAGTGGGCAGGGTTTGTGAATTTTGTGTAGCCTCAGAAGAGGGTGCCGCCAACGGCACCCCCTGGCAGTGCAGATATGTGATGCATTTTACTTGCAGTTCAGTCATCTGCTTAGGGGCTCTACAGGCGACTTGAATGAAATTGGGTGGGCTTTCCATGTAAGTAGGGGGCCTAAGGTGGTTGCTTTGTGTTGTTTTTGACTTTGGATTCAGCCATGTGGTCAGGTGAGATAGCTGCACTTGTATGAAAGTGGGCAGGGTTTATGAATTTTGTGTAGCCTCAGAAGAGGGTGCCGCCAACGGCACCCCCTGGCAGTGCAGATATGTGATGCATTTTACTTGCAGTTCAGTCATCTGCTTAGGGGCTCTACAGGCGACTTGAATGAAATTGGGTGGGCTTTCCATGTAAGTAGGGGGGCTAAGGTGGTTGCTTTGTGTTGTTTTTGACTTTGGATTCAGCCATGTGGTCAGGTTAGATAGCTGCACTTGTATGAAAGTGGGCAGGGTTTGTGAATTTTGTGTAGCCTCAGAAGAGGGTGCCGCCAACGGCACCCCCTGGCAGTGCAGATATGTGATGCATTTTACTTGCAGTTCAGTCATCTGGTTAGGGGCTCTACAGGCGACTTGAATGAAATTGGGTGGGCTTTCCATGTAAGTAGGGGGCCTAAGGGGGTTGCTTTGTGTTGTTTTTGACTTTGGATTCAGCCATGTGGTCAGGTTAGATAGCTGCACTTGTATGAAAGTGGGCAGGGTTTGCGAAGTTTGTGTAGCCTCAGAAGAGGGTGCCGCCAACGGCACCCCCTGGCAGTGCAGATATGTGATGTATTTTGCCTGCAGTTCAGTCATCTGCTTAGGGGCTCTACAGGCGACTTGAATGAAATTGGGTGGGCTTTCCATGTAAGTAGGGGGCCTAAGGTGGTTGCTTTGTGTTGTTTTTGACTTTGGATTCAGCCATGTGGTCAGGTTAGATAGCTGCACTTGTATGAAAGTGGGCAGGGTTTGTGAATTTTGTGTAGCCTCAGAAGAGGGTGCCGCCAACGGCACCCCCTGGCAGGCCAAATATGTGATGTATTTTGATTGGAGTTCAGTCATCTGCTTAGGGGTCCTACAGGCTACTGCAATGAAATTGGGTGGGCTTTCCATGTAAGTAGGGGGGCTAAGGTGGTTGCTTTGTGTTGTTTTTGACTTTGGATTCAGCCATGTGGTCAGGTTAGATAGCTGCACTTGTATGAAAGTGGGCAGGGTTTGCGAATTTTGTGTAGCCTCAGAAGAGGGTGCCGCCAACGGCACCCCCTGGCAGTGCAGATATGTGATGCATTTTACTTGCAGTTCAGTCATCTGGTTAGGGGTCCTACAGGCTACTGGAATGAAATTGGGTGGGCTTTCCATGTAAGTAGGGGGCCTAAGGGGGTTGCTTTGTGTTGTTTTTGACTTTGGATTCAGCCATGTGGTCAGGTTAGATAGCTGCACTTGTATGAAAGTGGGCAGGGTTTGCGAAGTTTGTGTAGCCTCAGAAGAGGGTGCCGCCAACGGCACCCCCTGGCAGTGCAGATATGTGATGCATTTTACTTGCAGTTCAGTCATCTGGTTAGGGGTCCTACAGGCTACTGGAATGAAATTGGGTGGGCTTTCCATGTAAGTAGGGGGCCTAAGGTGGTTGCTTTGTGTTGTTTTTGACTTTGGATTCAGCCATGTGGTCAGGTGAGATAGCTGCACTTGTATGAAAGTGGGCAGGGTTTGTGAATTTTGTGTAGCCTCAGAAGAGGGTGCCGCCAACGGCACCCCCTGGCAGTGCAGATATGTGATGCATTTTACTTGCAGTTCAGTCATCTGGTTAGGGGTCCTACAGGCTACTGGAATGAAATTGGGTGGGCTTTCCATGTAAGTAGGGGGCCTAAGGTGGTTGCTTTGTGTTGTTTTTGACTTTGGATTCAGCCATGTGGTCAGGTGAGATAGCTGCACTTGTATGAAAGTGGGCAGGGTTTGTGAATTTTGTGTAGCCTCAGAAGAGGGTGCCGCCAACGGCACCCCCTGGCAGTGCAGATATGTGATGCATTTTACTTGCAGTTCAGTCATCTGCTTAGGGGCTCTACAGGCGACTTGAATGAAATTGGGTGGGCTTTCCATGTAAGTAGGGGGCCTAAGGTGGTTGCTTTGTGTTGTTTTTGACTTTGGATTCAGCCATGTGGTCAGGTGAGATAGCTGCACTTGTATGAAAGTGGGCAGGGTTTATGAATTTTGTGTAGCCTCAGAAGAGGGTGCCGCCAACGGCACCCCCTGGCAGTGCAGATATGTGATGCATTTTACTTGCAGTTCAGTCATCTGCTTAGGGGCTCTACAGGCGACTTGAATGAAATTGGGTGGGCTTTCCATGTAAGTAGGGGGCCTAAGGTGGTTGCTTTGTGTTGTTTTTGACTTTGGATTCAGCCATGTGGTCAGGTTAGATAGCTGCACTTGTATGAAAGTGGGCAGGGTTTGTGAATTTTGTTTAGCCTCAGAAGAGGGTGCCGCCAACGGCACCCCCCTGGCAGGCCAGATATGTGATGTATTTTGCTTGCAGTTCAGTCATCTGCTTAGGGGCTCTACAGGCGACTTGAATGAAATTGGGTAAGCTTTCCATGTAAGTAGGGGGCCTAAGGTGGTTGCTTTGTGTTGTTTTTGACTTTGGATTCAGCCATCAGGTCAGGTTAGATAGCTGCACTTGTATGAAAGTGGGCAGGGTTTGTGAATTTTGTGTAGCCTCAGAAGAGGGTGCCGCCAACGGCACCCCCTGCCAGGCCAGATATGTGATGTATTTTACTTCCAGTTCAGTGATCTGGTTAGGGGCTCTACAGGCGACTTGAATGAAATTGGGTGGGCTTTCCATGTAAGTAGGGGGGCTAAGGTGGTTGCTTTGTGTTGTTTTTGACTTTGGATTCAGCCATGTGGTCAGGTTAGATAGCTGCACTTGTATGAAAGTGGGCAGGGTTTGTGAATTTTGTGTAGCCTCAGAAGAGGGTGCCGCCAACGGCACCCCCTGGCAGGCCAGATATGTGATGTATTTTGCTTGCAGTTCAGTCATCTGCTTAGGGGTCCTACAGGCCACTGGAATGAAATTGGGTGGGCTTTCCATGTAAGTAGGGGGGCTAAGGTGGTTGCTTTGTGTTGTTTTTGACTTTGGATTCAGCCATGTGGTCAGGTTAGATAGCTGCACTTGTATGAAAGTGGGCAGGGTTTGTGAATTTTGTGTAGCCTCAGAAGAGGGTGCCGCCAACGGCACCCCCTGGCAGTGCAGATATGTGATGCATTTTACTTGCAGTTCAGTCATCTGGTTAGGGGCTCTACAGGCGACTTGAATGAAATTGGGTGGGCTTTCCATGTAAGTAGGGGGCCTAAGGTGGTTGCTTTGTGTTGTTTTTGACTTTGGATTCAGCCATGTGGTCAGGTTAGATAGCTGCACTTGTATGAAAGTGGGCAGGGTTTGTGAATTTTGTGTAGCCTCAGAAGAGGGTGCCGCCAACGGCACCCCCTGGCAGTGCAGATATGTGATGCATTTTACTTGCAGTTCAGTCATCTGGTTAGGGGCTCTACAGGCGACTTGAATGAAATTGGGTGGGCTTTCCATGTAAGTAGGGGGCCTAAGGGGGTTGCTTTGTGTTGTTTTTGACTTTGGATTCAGCCATGTGGTCAGGTTAGATAGCTGCACTTGTATGAAAGTGGGCAGGGTTTGCGAAGTTTGTGTAGCCTCAGAAGAGGGTGCCGCCAACGGCACCCCCTGGCAGTGCAGATATGTGATGCATTTTACTTGCAGTTCAGTCATCTGCTTAGGGGTCCTACAGGCTACTGGAATGAAATTGGGTGGGCTTTCCATGTAAGTAGGGGGCCTAAGGTGGTTGCTTTGTGTTGTTTTTGACTTTGGATTCAGCCATGTGGTCAGGTTAGATAGCTGCACTTGTATGAAAGTGGGCAGGGTTTGTGAATTTTGTGTAGCCTCAGAAGAGGGTGCCGCCAACGGCACCCCCTGGCAGTGCAGATATGTGATGCATTTTACTTGCAGTTCAGTCATCTGCTTAGGGGCTCTACAGGCGACTTGAATGAAATTGGGTGGGCTTTCCATGTAAGTAGGGGGCCTAAGGTGGTTGCTTTGTGTTGTTTTTGACTTTGGATTCAGCCATGTGGTCAGGTTAGATAGCTGCACTTGTATGAAAGTGGGCAGGGTTTGTGAATTTTGTGTAGCCTCAGAAGAGGGTGCCGCCAACGGCACCCCCTGGCAGGCCAAATATGTGATGTATTTTGATTGGAGTTCAGTCATCTGCTTAGGGGTCCTACAGGCTACTGCAATGAAATTGGGTGGGCTTTCCATGTAAGTAGGGGGCCTAAGGTGGTTGCTTTGTGTTGTTTTTGACTTTGGATTCAGCCATGTGGTCAGGTTAGATAGCTGCACTTGTATGAAAGTGGGCAGGGTTTGCGAATTTTGTGTAGCCTCAGAAGAGGGTGCCGCCAACGGCACCCCCTGGCAGTGCAGATATGTGATGCATTTTACTTGCAGTTCAGTCATCTGCTTAGGGGAACTACAGGCTACTTGAATGAAATTGGGTGGGCTTTCCATGTAAGTAGGGGGCCTAAGGGGGTTGCTTTGTGTTGTTTTTGACTTTGGATTCAGCCATGTGGTCAGGTTAGATAGCTGCACTTGTATGAAAGTGGGCAGGGTTTGCGAAGTTTGTGTAGCCTCAGAAGAGGGTGCCGCCAACGGCACCCCCTGGCAGTGCAGATATGTGATGCATTTTACTTGCAGTTCAGTCATCTGCTTAGGGGCTCTACAGGCGACTTGAATGAAATTGGGTGGGCTTTCCATGTAAGTAGGGGGCCTAAGGTGGTTGCTTTGTGTTGTTTTTGACTTTGGATTCAGCCATGTGGTCAGGTTAGATAGCTGCACTTGTATGAAAGTGGGCAGGGTTTGTGAATTTTGTGTAGCCTCAGAAGAGGGTGCCGCCAACGGCACCCCCTGGCAGGCCAAATATGTGATGTATTTTGATTGGAGTTCAGTCATCTGCTTAGGGGTCCTACAGGCTACTGCAATGAAATTGGGTGGGCTTTCCATGTAAGTAGGGGGGCTAAGGTGGTTGCTTTGTGTTGTTTTTGACTTTGGATTCAGCCATGTGGTCAGGTTAGATAGCTGCACTTGTATGAAAGTGGGCAGGGTTTGCGAATTTTGTGTAGCCTCAGAAGAGGGTGCCGCCAACGGCACCCCCTGGCAGTGCAGATATGTGATGCATTTTACTTGCAGTTCAGTCATCTGGTTAGGGGTCCTACAGGCTACTGGAATGAAATTGGGTGGGCTTTCCATGTAAGTAGGGGGCCTAAGGTGGTTGCTTTGTGTTGTTTTTGACTTTGGATTCAGCCATGTGGTCAGGTTAGATAGCTGCACTTGTATGAAAGTGGGCAGGGTTTGCGAAGTTTGTGTAGCCTCAGAAGAGGGTGCCGCCAACGGCACCCCCTGGCAGTGCAGATATGTGATGCATTTTACTTGCAGTTCAGTCATCTGGTTAGGGGTCCTACAGGCTACTGGAATGAAATTGGGTGGGCTTTCCATGTAAGTAGGGGGCCTAAGGTGGTTGCTTTGTGTTGTTTTTGACTTTGGATTCAGCCATGTGGTCAGGTGAGATAGCTGCACTTGTATGAAAGTGGGCAGGGTTTGTGAATTTTGTGTAGCCTCAGAAGAGGGTGCCGCCAACGGCACCCCCTGGCAGTGCAGATATGTGATGCATTTTACTTGCAGTTCAGTCATCTGGTTAGGGGCTCTACAGGCGACTTGAATGAAATTGGGTGGGCTTTCCATGTAAGTAGGGGGCCTAAGGTGGTTGCTTTGTGTTGTTTTTGACTTTGGATTCAGCCATGTGGTCAGGTGAGATAGCTGCACTTGTATGAAAGTGGGCAGGGTTTATGAATTTTGTGTAGCCTCAGAAGAGGGTGCCGCCAACGGCACCCCCTGGCAGTGCAGATATGTGATGCATTTTACTTGCAGTTCAGTCATCTGCTTAGGGGCTCTACAGGCGACTTGAATGAAATTGGGTGGGCTTTCCATGTAAGTAGGGGGCCTAAGGTGGTTGCTTTGTGTTGTTTTTGACTTTGGATTCAGCCATCAGGTCAGGTTGGATAGCTGCACTTGTATGAAAGTGGGCAGGGTTTGTGAATTTTGTGTAGCCTCAGAAGAGGGTGCCGCCAACGGCACCCCCTGGCAGGCCAGATATGTGATGTATTTTACTTCCAGTTCAGTGATCTGGTTAGGGGCTCTACAGGCGACTTGAATGAAATTGGGTGGGCTTTCCATGTAAGTAAGGGGGCTAAGGTGGTTGCTTTGTGTTGTTTTTGACTTTGGATTCAGCCATGTGGTCAGGTGAGATAGCTGCACTTGTATGAAAGTGGGCAGGGTTTGTGAATTTTGTGTAGCCTCAGAAGAGGGTGCCGCCAACGGCACCCCCTGCCGTGCCAGATATGTGATGTATTTTGCTTGCAGTTCAGTCATCTGGTTAGGGGTCCTACAGGCTACTGGAATGAAATTGGGTGGGCTTTCCATGTAAGTAGGGGGCCTAAGGTGGTTGCTTTGTGTTGTTTTTGACTTTGGATTCAGCCATGTGGTCAGGTGAGATAGCTGCACTTGTATGAAAGTGGGCAGGGTTTGTGAATTTTGTGTAGCCTCAGAAGAGGGTGCCGCCAACGGCACCCCCTGGCAGTGCAGATATGTGATGCATTTTACCTGCAGTTCAGTCATCTGCTTAGGGGCTCTACAGGCGACTTGAATGAAATTGGGTGGGCTTTCCATGTAAGTAGGGGCCCTAAGGTGGTTGCTTTGTGTTGTTTTTGACTTTGGATTCAGCCATGTGGTCAGGTTAGATAGCTGCACTTGTATGAAAGTGGGCAGGGTTTGTGAATTTTGTGTAGCCTCAGAAGAGGGTGCCGCCAACGGCACCCCCTGGCAGGCCAAATATGTGATGTATTTTGATTGGAGTTCAGTCATCTGCTTAGGGGTCCTACAGGCTACTCCAATGAAATTGGGTGGGCTTTCCATGTAAGTAGGGGGGCTAAGGTGGTTGCTTTGTGTTGTTTTTGACTTTGGATTCAGCCATGTGGTCAGGTTAGATAGCTGCACTTGTATGAAAGTGGGCAGGGTTTGCGAATTTTGTGTAGCCTCAGAAGAGGGTGCCGCCAACGGCACCCCCTGGCAGTGCAGATATGTGATGCATTTTACTTGCAGTTCAGTCATCTGGTTAGGGGTCCTACAGGCTACTGGAATGAAATTGGGTGGGCTTTCCATGTAAGTAGGGGGCCTAAGGTGGTTGCTTTGTGTTGTTTTTGACTTTGGATTCAGCCATGTGGTCAGGTGAGATAGCTGCACTTGTATGAAAGTGGGCAGGGTTTGTGAATTTTGTGTAGCCTCAGAAGAGGGTGCCGCCAACGGCACCCCCTGGCAGTGCAGATATGTGATGCATTTTACTTGCAGTTCAGTCATCTGCTTAGGGGCTCTACAGGCGACTTGAATGAAATTGGGTGGGCTTTCCATGTAAGTAGGGGGCCTAAGGTGGTTGCTTTGTGTTGTTTTTGACTTTGGATTCAGCCATGTGGTCAGGTTAGATAGCTGCACTTGTATGAAAGTGGGCAGGGTTTATGAATTTTGTGTAGCCTCAGAAGAGGGTGCCGCCAACGGCACCCCCTGGCAGTGCAGATATGTGATGCATTTTACTTGCAGTTCAGTCATCTGCTTAGGGGCTCTACAGGCGACTTGAATGAAATTGGGTGGGCTTTCCATGTAAGTAGGGGGCCTAAGGTGGTTGCTTTGTGTTGTTTTTGACTTTGGATTCAGCCATGTGGTCAGGTGAGATAGCTGCACTTGTATGAAAGTGGGCAGGGTTTGTGAATTTTGTGTAGCCTCAGAAGAGGGTGCCGCCAACGGCACCCCCTGGCAGGCCAAATATGTGATGTATTTTGATTGGAGTTCAGTCATCTGCTTAGGGGTCCTACAGGCTACTGCAATGAAATTGGGTGGGCTTTCCATGTAAGTAAGGGGGCTAAGGTGGTTGCTTTGTGTTGTTTTTGACTTTGGATTCAGCCATGTGGTCAGGTTAGATAGCTGCACTTGTATGAAAGTGGGCAGGGTTTGTGAATTTTGTGTAGCCTCAGAAGAGGGTGCCGCCAACGGCACCCCCTGGCAGTGCAGATATGTGATGCATTTTACTTGCAGTTCAGTCATCTGCTTAGGGGCTCTACAGGCGACTTGAATGAAATTGGGTAAGCTTTCCATGTAAGTAGGGGGCCTAAGGTGGTTGCTTTGTGTTGTTTTTGACTTTGGATTCAGCCATCAGGTCAGGTTGGATAGCTGCACTTGTATGAAAGTGGGCAGGGTTTGTGAATTTTGTGTAGCCTCAGAAGAGGGTGCCGCCAACGGCACCCCCTGGCAAGCCAGATATGTGATGTATTTTACTTCCAGTTCAGTGATCTGGTTAGGGGCTCTACAGGCGACTTGAATGAAATTGGGTGGGCTTTCCATGTAAGTAAGGGGGCTAAGGTGGTTGCTTTGTGTTGTTTTTGACTTTGGATTCAGCCATGTGGTCAGGTGAGATAGCTGCACTTGTATGAAAGTGGGCAGGGTTTGTGAATTTTGTGTAGCCTCAGAAGAGGGTGCCGCCAACGGCACCCCCTGCCGTGCCAGATATGTGATGTATTTTGCTTGCAGTTCAGTCATCTGGTTAGGGGTCCTACAGGCTACTGGAATGAAATTGGGTGGGCTTTCCATGTAAGTAGGGGGCCTAAGGTGGTTGCTTTGTGTTGTTTTTGACTTTGGATTCAGCCATGTGGTCAGGTGAGATAGCTGCACTTGTATGAAAGTGGGCAGGGTTTGTGAATTTTGTGTAGCCTCAGAAGAGGGTGCCGCCAACGGCACCCCCTGCCGTGCCAGATATGTGATGTATTTTGCTTGCAGTTCAGTCATCTGGTTAGGGGTCCTACAGGCTACTGGAATGAAATTGGGTGGGCTTTCCATGTAAGTAGGGGGCCTAAGGTGGTTGCTTTGTGTTGTTTTTGACTTTGGATTCAGCCATGTGGTCAGGTGAGATAGCTGCACTTGTATGAAAGTGGGCAGGGTTTGTGAATTTTGTGTAGCCTCAGAAGAGGGTGCCGCCAACGGCACCCCCTGGCAGTGCAGATATGTGATGCATTTTACTTGCAGTTCAGTCATCTGCTTAGGGGCTCTACAGGCGACTTGAATGAAATTGGGTGGGCTTTCCATGTAAGTAGGGGGCCTAAGGTGGTTGCTTTGTGTTGTTTTTGACTTTGGATTCAGCCATGTGGTCAGGTTAGATAGCTGCACTTGTATGAAAGTGGGCAGGGTTTGTGAATTTTGTGTAGCCTCAGAAGAGGGTGCCGCCAACGGCACCCCCTGGCAATGCAGATATGTGATGCATTTTACTTGCAGTTCAGTCATCTGGTTAGGGGCTCTACAGGCGACTTGAATGAAATTGGGTGGGCTTTCCATGTAAGTAGGGGGCTAAGGTGGTTGCTTTGTGTTGTTTTTGACTTTGGATTCAGCCATGTGGTCAGGTGAGATAGCTGCACTTGTATGAAAGTGGGCAGGGTTTGTGAATTTTGTTTAGCCTCAGAAGAGGGTGCCGCCAACGGCACCCCCCTGGCAGGCCAGATATGTGATGTATTTTGCTTGCAGTTCAGTCATCTGCTTAGGGGCTCTACAGGCGACTTGAATGAAATTGGGTAAGCTTTCCATGTAAGTAGGGGGCCTAAGGTGGTTGCTTTGTGTTGTTTTTGACTTTGGATTCAGCCATCAGGTCAGGTTAGATAGCTGCACTTGTATGAAAGTGGGCAGGGTTTGTGAATTTTGTGTAGCCTCAGAAGAGGGTGCCGCCAACGGCACCCCCTGCCAGGCCAGATATGTGATGTATTTTACTTCCAGTTCAGTGATCTGGTTAGGGGCTCTACAGGCGACTTGAATGAAATTGGGTGGGCTTTCCATGTAAGTAAGGGGGCTAAGGTGGTTGCTTTGTGTTGTTTTTGACTTTGGATTCAGCCATGTGGTCAGGTTAGATAGCTGCACTTGTATGAAAGTGGGCAGGGTTTGTGAATTTTGTGTAGCCTCAGAAGAGGGTGCCGCCAACGGCACCCCCTGGCAGTGCAGATATGTGATGCATTTTACTTGCAGTTCAGTCATCTGGTTAGGGGCTCTACAGGCGACTTGAATGAAATTGGGTGGGCTTTCCATGTAAGTAAGGGGGCTAAGGTGGTTGCTTTGTGTTGTTTTTGACTTTGGATTCAGCCATGTGGTCAGGTTAGATAGCTGCACTTGTATGAAAGTGGGCAGGGTTTGTGAATTTTGTTTAGCCTCAGAAGAGGGTGCCGCCAACGGCACCCCCTGGCAGTGCAGATATGTGATGCATTTTACTTGCAGTTCAGTCATCTGGTTAGGGGTCCTACAGGCTACTGGAATGAAATTGGGTGGGCTTTCCATGTAAGTAGGGGGCCTAAGGTGGTTGCTTTGTGTTGTTTTTGACTTTGGATTCAGCCATGTGGTCAGGTTAGATAGCTGCACTTGTATGAAAGTGGGCAGGGTTTGTTAATTTTGTGTAGCCTCAGAAGAGGGTGCCGCCAACGGCACCCCCTGGCAGTGCAGATATGTGATGCATTTTACTTGCAGTTCAGTCATCTGGTTAGGGGCTCTACAGGCGACTTGAATGAAATTGGGTGGGCTTTCCATGTAAGTAGGGGGCCTAAGGTGGTTGCTTTGTGTTGTTTTTGACTTTGGATTCAGCCATGTGGTCAGGTTAGATAGCTGCACTTGTATGAAAGTGGGCAGGGTTTGTGAATTTTGTGTAGCCTCAGAAGAGGGTGCCGCCAACGGCACCCCCTGGCAGTGCAGATATGTGATGCATTTTACTTGCAGTTCAGTCATCTGGTTAGGGGCTCTACAGGCGACTTGAATGAAATTGGGTGGGCTTTCCATGTAAGTAGGGGGCCTAAGGTGGTTGCTTTGTGTTGTTTTTGACTTTGGATTCAGCCATGTGGTCAGGTTAGATAGCTGCACTTGTATGAAAGTGGGCAGGGTTTGTGAATTTTGTGTAGCCTCAGAAGAGGGTGCCGCCAACGGCACCCCCTGGCAGGCCGGATATGTGATGTATTTTGCTTGCAGTTCAGTCATCTGCTTAGGGGCTCTACAGGCCACTTGAATGAAATTGGGTGGGCTTTCCATGTAAGTAGGGGGCCTAAGGTGGTTGCTTTGTGTTGTTTTTGACTTTGGATTCAGCCATGTGGTCAGGTGAGATAGCTGCACTTGTATGAAAGTGGGCAGGGTTTGTGAATTTTGTGTAGCCTCAGAAGAGGGTGCCGCCAACGGCACCCCCTGGCAATGCAGATATGTGATGCATTTTACTTGCAGTTCAGTCATCTGGTTAGGGGCTCTACAGGCGACTTGAATGAAATTGGGTGGGCTTTCCATGTAAGTAAGGGGGCTAAGGTGGTTGCTTTGTGTTGTTTTTGACTTTGGATTCAGCCATGTGGTCAGGTTAGATAGCTGCACTTGTATGAAAGTGGGCAGGGTTTGTGAATTTTGTGTAGCCTCAGAAGAGGGTGCCGCCAACGGCACCCCCTGGCAGTGCAGATATGTGATGCATTTTACTTGCAGTTCAGTCATCTGCTTAGGGGCTCTACAGGCGACTTGAATGAAATTGGGTAAGCTTTCCATGTAAGTAGGGGGCCTAAGGTGGTTGCTTTGTGTTGTTTTTGACTTTGGATTCAGCCATCAGGTCAGGTTAGATAGCTGCACTTGTATGAAAGTGGGCAGGGTTTGTGAATTTTGTGTAGCCTCAGAAGAGGGTGCCGCCAACGGCACCCCCTGCCAGGCCAGATATGTGATGTATTTTACTTCCAGTTCAGTGATCTGGTTAGGGGCTCTACAGGCGACTTGAATGAAATTGGGTGGGCTTTCCATGTAAGTAAGGGGGCTAAGGTGGTTGCTTTGTGTTGTTTTTGACTTTGGATTCAGCCATGTGGTCAGGTTAGATAGCTGCACTTGTATGAAAGTGGGCAGGGTTTGTGAATTTTGTGTAGCCTCAGAAGAGGGTGCCGCCAACGGCACCCCCTGGCAGGCCAGATATGTGATGTATTTTGCTTGCAGTTCAGTCATCTGCTTAGGGGTCCTACAGGCCACTGGAATGAAATTGGGTGGGCTTTCCATGTAAGTAGGCGGGCTAAGGTGGTTGCTTTGTGTTGTTTTTGACTTTGGATTCAGCCATGTGGTCAGGTTAGATAGCTGCACTTGTATGAAAGTGGGCAGGGTTTGTGAATTTTGTGTAGCCTCAGAAGAGGGTGCCGCCAACGGCACCCCCTGGCAGTGCAGATATGTGATGCATTTTACTTGCAGTTCAGTCATCTGGTTAGGGGCTCTACAGGCGACTTGAATGAAATTGGGTGGGCTTTCCATGTAAGTAGGGGGCCTAAGGTGGTTGCTTTGTGTTGTTTTTGACTTTGGATTCAGCCATGTGGTCAGGTTAGATAGCTGCACTTGTATGAAAGTGGGCAGGGTTTGTGAATTTTGTGTAGCCTCAGAAGAGGGTGCCGCCAACGGCACCCCCTGCCAGGCCAGATATGTGATGCATTTTACTTGCAGTTCAGTCATCTGGTTAGGGGCTCTACAGGCGACTTGAATGAAATTGGGTGGGCTTTCCATGTAAGTAGGGGGCCTAAGGGGGTTGCTTTGTGTTGTTTTTGACTTTGGATTCAGCCATGTGGTCAGGTTAGATAGCTGCACTTGTATGAAAGTGGGCAGGGTTTGCGAAGTTTGTGTAGCCTCAGAAGAGGGTGCCGCCAACGGCACCCCCTGGCAGTGCAGATATGTGATGCATTTTACTTGCAGTTCAGTCATCTGCTTAGGGGCTCTACAGGCGACTTGAATGAAATTGGGTGGGCTTTCCATGTAAGTAGGGGGCCTAAGGTGGTTGCTTTGTGTTGTTTTTGACTTTGGATTCAGCCATGTGGTCAGGTTAGATAGCTGCACTTGTATGAAAGTGGGCAGGGTTTGTGAATTTTGTGTAGCCTCAGAAGAGGGTGCCGCCAACGGCACCCCCTGGCAGGCCAAATATGTGATGTATTTTGATTGGAGTTCAGTCATCTGCTTAGGGGTCCTACAGGCTACTGCAATGAAATTGGGTGGGCTTTCCATGTAAGTAGGGGGGCTAAGGTGGTTGCTTTGTGTTGTTTTTGACTTTGGATTCAGCCATGTGGTCAGGTTAGATAGCTGCACTTGTATGAAAGTGGGCAGGGTTTGCGAATTTTGTGTAGCCTCAGAAGAGGGTGCCGCCAACGGCACCCCCTGGCAGTGCAGATATGTGATGCATTTTACTTGCAGTTCAGTCATCTGGTTAGGGGTCCTACAGGCTACTGGAATGAAATTGGGTGGGCTTTCCATGTAAGTAGGGGGCCTAAGGGGGTTGCTTTGTGTTGTTTTTGACTTTGGATTCAGCCATGTGGTCAGGTTAGATAGCTGCACTTGTATGAAAGTGGGCAGGGTTTGCGAAGTTTGTGTAGCCTCAGAAGAGGGTGCCGCCAACGGCACCCCCTGGCAGTGCAGATATGTGATGCATTTTACTTGCAGTTCAGTCATCTGGTTAGGGGTCCTACAGGCTACTGGAATGAAATTGGGTGGGCTTTCCATGTAAGTAGGGGGCCTAAGGTGGTTGCTTTGTGTTGTTTTTGACTTTGGATTCAGCCATGTGGTCAGGTGAGATAGCTGCACTTGTATGAAAGTGGGCAGGGTTTGTGAATTTTGTGTAGCCTCAGAAGAGGGTGCCGCCAACGGCACCCCCTGGCAGTGCAGATATGTGATGCATTTTACTTGCAGTTCAGTCATCTGCTTAGGGGCTCTACAGGCGACTTGAATGAAATTGGGTGGGCTTTCCATGTAAGTAGGGGGCCTAAGGTGGTTGCTTTGTGTTGTTTTTGACTTTGGATTCAGCCATGTGGTCAGGTGAGATAGCTGCACTTGTATGAAAGTGGGCAGGGTTTATGAATTTTGTGTAGCCTCAGAAGAGGGTGCCGCCAACGGCACCCCCTGGCAGTGCAGATATGTGATGCATTTTGCTTGCAGTTCACTCATCTGGTTAGGGGCTCTACATGCGACTTGAATGAAATTGGGTGGGCTTTCCATGTAAGTAGGGGGCCTAAGGTGGTTGCTTTGTGTTGTTTTTGACTTTGGATTCAGCCATGTGGTCAGGTTAGATAGCTGCACTTGTATGAAAGTGGGCAGGGTTTGTGAATTTTGTTTAGCCTCAGAAGAGGGTGCCGCCAACGGCACCCCCCTGGCAGGCCAGATATGTGATGTATTTTGCTTGCAGTTCAGTCATCTGCTTAGGGGCTCTACAGGCGACTTGAATGAAATTGGGTAAGCTTTCCATGTAAGTAGGGGGCCTAAGGTGGTTGCTTTGTGTTGTTTTTGACTTTGGATTCAGCCATCAGGTCAGGTTAGATAGCTGCACTTGTATGAAAGTGGGCAGGGTTTGTGAATTTTGTGTAGCCTCAGAAGAGGGTGCCGCCAACGGCACCCCCTGCCAGGCCAGATATGTGATGTATTTTACTTCCAGTTCAGTGATCTGGTTAGGGGCTCTACAGGCGACTTGAATGAAATTGGGTGGGCTTTCCATGTAAGTAAGGGGGCTAAGGTGGTTGCTTTGTGTTGTTTTTGACTTTGGATTCAGCCATGTGGTCAGGTTAGATAGCTGCACTTGTATGAAAGTGGGCAGGGTTTGTGAATTTTGTGTAGCCTCAGAAGAGGGTGCCGCCAACGGCACCCCCTGGCAGGCCAGATATGTGATGTATTTTGCTTGCAGTTCAGTCATCTGCTTAGGGGTCCTACAGGCCACTGGAATGAAATTGGGTGGGCTTTCCATGTAAGTAGGGGGGCTAAGGTGGTTGCTTTGTGTTGTTTTTGACTTTGGATTCAGCCATGTGGTCAGGTTAGATAGCTGCACTTGTATGAAAGTGGGCAGGGTTTGTGAATTTTGTGTAGCCTCAGAAGAGGGTGCCGCCAACGGCACCCCCTGGCAGTGCAGATATGTGATGCATTTTACTTGCAGTTCAGTCATCTGGTTAGGGGCTCTACAGGCGACTTGAATGAAATTGGGTGGGCTTTCCATGTAAGTAGGGGGCCTAAGGTGGTTGCTTTGTGTTGTTTTTGACTTTGGATTCAGCCATGTGGTCAGGTTAGATAGCTGCACTTGTATGAAAGTGGGCAGGGTTTGTGAATTTTGTGTAGCCTCAGAAGAGGGTGCCGCCAACGGCACCCCCTGGCAGTGCAGATATGTGATGCATTTTACTTGCAGTTCAGTCATCTGGTTAGGGGCTCTACAGGCGACTTGAATGAAATTGGGTGGGCTTTCCATGTAAGTAGGGGGCCTAAGGTGGTTGCTTTGTGTTGTTTTTGACTTTGGATTCAGCCATGTGGTCAGGTTAGATAGCTGCACTTGTATGAAAGTGGGCAGGGTTTGCGAAGTTTGTGTAGCCTCAGAAGAGGGTGCCGCCAACGGCACCCCCTGGCAGTGCAGATATGTGATGCATTTTACTTGCAGTTCAGTCATCTGGTTAGGGGTCCTACAGGCTACTGGAATGAAATTGGGTGGGCTTTCCATGTAAGTAGGGGGCCTAAGGGGGTTGCTTTGTGTTGTTTTTGACTTTGGATTCAGCCATGTGGTCAGGTGAGATAGCTGCACTTGTATGAAAGTGGGCAGGGTTTGTGAATTTTGTGTAGCCTCAGAAGAGGGTGCCGCCAACGGCACCCCCTGGCAGTGCAGATATGTGATGCATTTTACTTGCAGTTCAGTCATCTGCTTAGGGGCTCTACAGGCGACTTGAATGAAATTGGGTGGGCTTTCCATGTAAGTAGGGGGCCTAAGGTGGTTGCTTTGTGTTGTTTTTGACTTTGGATTCAGCCATGTGGTCAGGTGAGATAGCTGCACTTGTATGAAAGTGGGCAGGGTTTATGAATTTTGTGTAGCCTCAGAAGAGGGTGCCGCCAACGGCACCCCCTGGCAGTGCAGATATGTGATGCATTTTACTTGCAGTTCAGTCATCTGCTTAGGGGCTCTACAGGCGACTTGAATGAAATTGGGTGGGCTTTCCATGTAAGTAGGGGGCCTAAGGTGGTTGCTTTGTGTTGTTTTTGACTTTGGATTCAGCCATGTGGTCAGGTTAGATAGCTGCACTTGTATGAAAGTGGGCAGGGTTTGTGAATTTTGTTTAGCCTCAGAAGAGGGTGCCGCCAACGGCACCCCCCTGGCAGGCCAGATATGTGATGTATTTTGCTTGCAGTTCAGTCATCTGCTTAGGGGCTCTACAGGCGACTTGAATGAAATTGGGTAAGCTTTCCATGTAAGTAGGGGGCCTAAGGTGGTTGCTTTGTGTTGTTTTTGACTTTGGATTCAGCCATCAGGTCAGGTTGGATAGCTGCACTTGTATGAAAGTGGGCAGGGTTTGTGAATTTTGTGTAGCCTCAGAAGAGGGTGCCGCCAACGGCACCCCCTGGCAGGCCAGATATGTGATGTATTTTACTTCCAGTTCAGTGATCTGGTTAGGGGCTCTACAGGCGACTTGAATGAAATTGGGTGGGCTTTCCATGTAAGTAAGGGGGCTAAGGTGGTTGCTTTGTGTTGTTTTTGACTTTGGATTCAGCCATGTGGTCAGGTTAGATAGCTGCACTTGTATGAAAGTGGGCAGGGTTTGTGAATTTTGTGTAGCCTCAGAAGAGGGTGCCGCCAACGGCACCCCCTGGCAGGCCAGATATGTGATGCATTTTACTTGCAGTTCAGTCATCTGCTTAGGGGTCCTACAGGCCACTGGAATGAAATTGGGTGGGCTTTCCATGTAAGTAGGGGGGCTAAGGTGGTTGCTTTGTGTTGTTTTTGACTTTGGATTCAGCCATGTGGTCAGGTTAGATAGCTGCACTTGTATGAAAGTGGGCAGGGTTTGTGAATTTTGTGTAGCCTCAGAAGAGGGTGCCGCCAACGGCACCCCCTGGCAGTGCAGATATGTGATGCATTTTACTTGCAGTTCAGTCATCTGGTTAGGGGCTCTACAGGCGACTTGAATGAAATTGGGTGGGCTTTCCATGTAAGTAGGGGGCCTAAGGTGGTTGCTTTGTGTTGTTTTTGACTTTGGATTCAGCCATGTGGTCAGGTTAGATAGCTGCACTTGTATGAAAGTGGGCAGGGTTTGTGAATTTTGTGTAGCCTCAGAAGAGGGTGCCGCCAACGGCACCCCCTGGCAGTGCAGATATGTGATGCATTTTACTTGCAGTTCAGTCATCTGGTTAGGGGCTCTACAGGCGACTTGAATGAAATTGGGTGGGCTTTCCATGTAAGTAGGGGGCCTAAGGGGGTTGCTTTGTGTTGTTTTTGACTTTGGATTCAGCCATGTGGTCAGGTTAGATAGCTGCACTTGTATGAAAGTGGGCAGGGTTTGCGAAGTTTGTGTAGCCTCAGAAGAGGGTGCCGCCAACGGCACCCCCTGGCAGTGCAGATATGTGATGCATTTTACTTGCAGTTCAGTCATCTGCTTAGGGGCTCTACAGGCGACTTGAATGAAATTGGGTGGGCTTTCCATGTAAGTAGGGGGCCTAAGGTGGTTGCTTTGTGTTGTTTTTGACTTTGGATTCAGCCATGTGGTCAGGTTAGATAGCTGCACTTGTATGAAAGTGGGCAGGGTTTGTGAATTTTGTGTAGCCTCAGAAGAGGGTGCCGCCAACGGCACCCCCTGGCAGGCCAAATATGTGATGTATTTTGATTGGAGTTCAGTCATCTGCTTAGGGGTCCTACAGGCTACTGCAATGAAATTGGGTGGGCTTTCCATGTAAGTAGGGGGGCTAAGGTGGTTGCTTTGTGTTGTTTTTGACTTTGGATTCAGCCATGTGGTCAGGTTAGATAGCTGCACTTGTATGAAAGTGGGCAGGGTTTGCGAATTTTGTGTAGCCTCAGAAGAGGGTGCCGCCAACGGCACCCCCTGGCAGTGCAGATATGTGATGCATTTTACTTGCAGTTCAGTCATCTGGTTAGGGGTCCTACAGGCTACTGGAATGAAATTGGGTGGGCTTTCCATGTAAGTAGGGGGCCTAAGGGGGTTGCTTTGTGTTGTTTTTGACTTTGGATTCAGCCATGTGGTCAGGTTAGATAGCTGCACTTGTATGAAAGTGGGCAGGGTTTGCGAAGTTTGTGTAGCCTCAGAAGAGGGTGCCGCCAACGGCACCCCCTGGCAGTGCAGATATGTGATGCATTTTACTTGCAGTTCAGTCATCTGCTTAGGGGCTCTACAGGCGACTTGAATGAAATTGGGTGGGCTTTCCATGTAAGTAGGGGGCCTAAGGGGGTTGCTTTGTGTTGTTTTTGACTTTGGATTCAGCCATGTGGTCAGGTTAGATAGCTGCACTTGTATGAAAGTGGGCAGGGTTTGTGAATTTTGTGTAGCCTCAGAAGAGGGTGCCGCCAACGGCACCCCCTGGCAGTGCAGATATGTGATGCATTTTACTTGCAGTTCAGTCATCTGGTTAGGGGCTCTACAGGCGACTTGAATGAAATTGGGTGGGCTTTCCATGTAAGTAGGGGGCCTAAGGTGGTTGCTTTGTGTTGTTTTTGACTTTGGATTCAGCCATGTGGTCAGGTTAGATAGCTGCACTTGTATGAAAGTGGGCAGGGTTTGTGAATTTTGTGTAGCCTCAGAAGAGGGTGCCGCCAACGGCACCCCCTGGCAGTGCAGATATGTGATGCATTTTACTTGCAGTTCAGTCATCTGGTTAGGGGCTCTACAGGCGACTTGAATGAAATTGGGTGGGCTTTCCATGTAAGTAGGGGGCCTAAGGGGGTTGCTTTGTGTTGTTTTTGACTTTGGATTCAGCCATGTGGTCAGGTTAGATAGCTGCACTTGTATGAAAGTGGGCAGGGTTTGCGAAGTTTGTGTAGCCTCAGAAGAGGGTGCCGCCAACGGCACCCCCTGGCAGTGCAGATATGTGATGCATTTTACTTGCAGTTCAGTCATCTGGTTAGGGGTCCTACAGGCTACTGGAATGAAATTGGGTGGGCTTTCCATGTAAGTAGGGGGCCTAAGGTGGTTGCTTTGTGTTGTTTTTGACTTTGGATTCAGCCATGTGGTCAGGTGAGATAGCTGCACTTGTATGAAAGTGGGCAGGGTTTGTGAATTTTGTGTAGCCTCAGAAGAGGGTGCCGCCAACGGCACCCCCTGGCAGTGCAGATATGTGATGCATTTTACTTGCAGTTCAGTCATCTGCTTAGGGGCTCTACAGGCGACTTGAATGAAATTGGGTGGGCTTTCCATGTAAGTAGGGGGCCTAAGGTGGTTGCTTTGTGTTGTTTTTGACTTTGGATTCAGCCATGTGGTCAGGTGAGATAGCTGCACTTGTATGAAAGTGGGCAGGGTTTATGAATTTTGTTTAGCCTCAGAAGAGGGTGCCGCCAACGGCACCCCCTGGCAGTGCAGATATGTGATGCATTTTACTTGCAGTTCAGTCATCTGCTTAGGGGCTCTACAGGCGACTTGAATGAAATTGGGTGGGCTTTCCATGTAAGTAGGGGGCCTAAGGTGGTTGCTTTGTGTTGTTTTTGACTTTGGATTCAGCCATCAGGTCAGGTTGGATAGCTGCACTTGTATGAAAGTGGGCAGGGTTTGTGAATTTTGTGTAGCCTCAGAAGAGGGTGCCGCCAACGGCACCCCCTGGCAGGCCAGATATGTGATGTATTTTGCTTGCAGTTCAGTCATCTGGTTAGGGGTCCTACAGGCCACTGGAATGAAATTGGGTGGGCTTTCCATGTAAGTAGGGGGGCTAAGGTGGTTGCTTTGTGTTGTTTTTGACTTTGGATTCAGCCATGTGGTCAGGTTAGATAGCTGCACTTGTATGAAAGTGGGCAGGGTTTGTGAATTTTGTGTAGCCTCAGAAGAGGGTGCCGCCAACGGCACCCCCTGGCAGTGCAGATATGTGATGCATTTTACTTGCAGTTCAGTCATCTGGTTAGGGGCTCTACAGGCGACTTGAATGAAATTGGGTGGGCTTTCCATGTAAGTAGGGGGCCTAAGGTGGTTGCTTTGTGTTGTTTTTGACTTTGGATTCAGCCATGTGGTCAGGTTAGATAGCTGCACTTGTATGAAAGTGGGCAGGGTTTGTGAATTTTGTGTAGCCTCAGAAGAGGGTGCCGCCAACGGCACCCCCTGGCAGTGCAGATATGTGATGCATTTTACTTGCAGTTCAGTCATCTGGTTAGGGGCTCTACAGGCGACTTGAATGAAATTGGGTGGGCTTTCCATGTAAGTAGGGGGCCTAAGGGGGTTGCTTTGTGTTGTTTTTGACTTTGGATTCAGCCATGTGGTCAGGTTAGATAGCTGCACTTGTATGAAAGTGGGCAGGGTTTGCGAAGTTTGTGTAGCCTCAGAAGAGGGTGCCGCCAACGGCACCCCCTGGCAGTGCAGATATGTGATGCATTTTACTTGCAGTTCAGTCATCTGGTTAGGGGTCCTACAGGCTACTGGAATGAAATTGGGTGGGCTTTCCATGTAAGTAGGGGGCCTAAGGTGGTTGCTTTGTGTTGTTTTTGACTTTGGATTCAGCCATGTGGTCAGGTGAGATAGCTGCACTTGTATGAAAGTGGGCAGGGTTTGTGAATTTTGTGTAGCCTCAGAAGAGGGTGCCGCCAACGGCACCCCCTGGCAGTGCAGATATGTGATGCATTTTACTTGCAGTTCAGTCATCTGCTTAGGGGCTCTACAGGCGACTTGAATGAAATTGGGTGGGCTTTCCATGTAAGTAGGGGGCCTAAGGTGGTTGCTTTGTGTTGTTTTTGACTTTGGATTCAGCCATGTGGTCAGGTTAGATAGCTGCACTTGTATGAAAGTGGGCAGGGTTTGAGAATTTTGTGTAGCCTCAGAAGAGGGTGCCGCCAACGGCACCCCCTGGCAGGCCAAATATGTGATGTATTTTGATTGGAGTTCAGTCATCTGCTTAGGGGTCCTACAGGCTACTGCAATGAAATTGGGTGGGCTTTCCATGTAAGTAGGGGGGCTAAGGTGGTTGCTTTGTGTTGTTTTTGACTTTGGATTCAGCCATGTGGTCAGGTTAGATAGCTGCACTTGTATGAAAGTGGGCAGGGTTTGCGAATTTTGTGTAGCCTCAGAAGAGGGTGCCGCCAACGGCACCCCCTGGCAGTGCAGATATGTGATGCATTTTACTTGCAGTTCAGTCATCTGGTTAGGGGTCCTACAGGCTACTGGAATGAAATTGGGTGGGCTTTCCATGTAAGTAGGGGGCCTAAGGGGGTTGCTTTGTGTTGTTTTTGACTTTGGATTCAGCCATGTGGTCAGGTTAGATAGCTGCACTTGTATGAAAGTGGGCAGGGTTTGCGAAGTTTGTGTAGCCTCAGAAGAGGGTGCCGCCAACGGCACCCCCTGGCAGTGCAGATATGTGATGCATTTTACTTGCAGTTCAGTCATCTGCTTAGGGGCTCTACAGGCGACTTGAATGAAATTGGGTGGGCTTTCCATGTAAGTAGGGGGCCTAAGGTGGTTGCTTTGTGTTGTTTTTGACTTTGGATTCAGCCATGTGGTCAGGTTAGATAGCTGCACTTGTATGAAAGTGGGCAGGGTTTGTGAATTTTGTGTAGCCTCAGAAGAGGGTGCCGCCAACGGCACCCCCTGCCAGGCCAAATATGTGATGTATTTTGATTGGAGTTCAGTCATCTGCTTAGGGGTCCTACAGGCTACTGCAATGAAATTGGGTGGGCTTTCCATGTAAGTAGGGGGGCTAAGGTGGTTGCTTTGTGTTGTTTTTGACTTTGGATTCAGCCATGTGGTCAGGTGAGATAGCTGCACTTGTATGAAAGTGGGCAGGGTTTGTGAATTTTGTGTAGCCTCAGAAGAGGGTGCCGCCAACGGCACCCCCTGGCAGTGCAGATATGTGATGCATTTTACTTGCAGTTCAGTCATCTGGTTAGGGGCTCTACAGGCGACTTGAATGAAATTGGGTGGGCTTTCCATGTAAGTAGGGGGCCTAAGGTGGTTGCTTTGTGTTGTTTTTGACTTTGGATTCAGCCATGTGGTCAGGTGAGATAGCTGCACTTGTATGAAAGTGGGCAGGGTTTATGAATTTTGTGTAGCCTCAGAAGAGGGTGCCGCCAACGGCACCCCCTGGCAGTGCAGATATGTGATGCATTTTACTTGCAGTTCAGTCATCTGCTTAGGGGCTCTACAGGCGACTTGAATGAAATTGGGTGGGCTTTCCATGTAAGTAGGGGGCCTAAGGTGGTTGCTTTGTGTTGTTTTTGACTTTGGATTCAGCCATCAGGTCAGGTTGGATAGCTGCACTTGTATGAAAGTGGGCAGGGTTTGTGAATTTTGTGTAGCCTCAGAAGAGGGTGCCGCCAACGGCACCCCCTGGCAGGCCAGATATGTGATGTATTTTACTTCCAGTTCAGTGATCTGGTTAGGGGCTCTACAGGCGACTTGAATGAAATTGGGTGGGCTTTCCATGTAAGTAAGGGGGCTAAGGTGGTTGCTTTGTGTTGTTTTTGACTTTGGATTCAGCCATGTGGTCAGGTGAGATAGCTGCACTTGTATGAAAGTGGGCAGGGTTTGTGAATTTTGTGTAGCCTCAGAAGAGGGTGCCGCCAACGGCACCCCCTGCCGTGCCAGATATGTGATGTATTTTGCTTGCAGTTCAGTCATCTGGTTAGGGGTCCTACAGGCTACTGGAATGAAATTGGGTGGGCTTTCCATGTAAGTAGGGGGCCTAAGGTGGTTGCTTTGTGTTGTTTTTGACTTTGGATTCAGCCATGTGGTCAGGTGAGATAGCTGCACTTGTATGAAAGTGGGCAGGGTTTGTGAATTTTGTGTAGCCTCAGAAGAGGGTGCCGCCAACGGCACCCCCTGGCAGTGCAGATATGTGATGCATTTTACTTGCAGTTCAGTCATCTGCTTAGGGGCTCTACAGGCGACTTGAATGAAATTGGGTGGGCTTTCCATGTAAGTAGGGGGCCTAAGGTGGTTGCTTTGTGTTGTTTTTGACTTTGGATTCAGCCATGTGGTCAGGTTAGATAGCTGCACTTGTATGAAAGTGGGCAGGGTTTGTGAATTTTGTGTAGCCTCAGAAGAGGGTGCCGCCAACGGCACCCCCTGGCAGGCCAAATATGTGATGTATTTTGATTGGAGTTCAGTCATCTGCTTAGGGGTCCTACAGGCTACTGCAATGAAATTGGGTGGGCTTTCCATGTAAGTAGGGGGGCTAAGGTGGTTGCTTTGTGTTGTTTTTGACTTTGGATTCAGCCATGTGGTCAGGTGAGATAGCTGCACTTGTATGAAAATGGGCAGGGTTTGTGAATTTTGTGTAGCCTCAGAAGAGGGTGCCGCCAACGGCACCCCCTGGCAGTGCAGATATGTGATGCATTTTACTTGCAGTTCAGTCATCTGGTTAGGGGTCCTACAGGCTACTGGAATGAAATTGGGTGGGCTTTCCATGTAAGTAGGGGGCCTAAGGTGGTTGCTTTGTGTTGTTTTTGACTTTGGATTCAGCCATGTGGTCAGGTTAGATAGCTGCACTTGTATGAAAGTGGGCAGGGTTTGTGAATTTTGTGTAGCCTCAGAAGAGGGTGCCGCCAACGGCACCCCCTGGCAGTGCAGATATGTGATGCATTTTACTTGCAGTTCAGTCATCTGCTTAGGGGCTCTACAGGCGACTTGAATGAAATTGGGTGGGCTTTCCATGTAAGTAGGGGGCCTAAGGTGGTTGCTTTGTGTTGTTTTTGACTTTGGATTCAGCCATGTGGTCAGGTGAGATAGCTGCACTTGTATGAAAGTGGGCAGGGTTTGTGAATTTTGTGTAGCCTCAGAAGAGGGTGCCGCCAACGGCACCCCCTGGCAGGCCAAATATGTGATGCATTTTACTTGCAGTTCAGTCATCTGCTTAGGGGCTCTACAGGCGACTTGAATGAAATTGGGTGGGCTTTCCATGTAAGTAGGGGGCCTAAGGGGGTTGCTTTGTGTTGTTTTTGACTTTGGATTCAGCCATGTGGTCAGGTTAGATAGCTGCACTTGTATGAAAGTGGGCAGGGTTTGCGAAGTTTGTGTAGCCTCAGAAGAGGGTGCCGCCAACGGCACCCCCTGGCAGTGCAGATATGTGATGCATTTTACTTGCAGTTCAGTCATCTGGTTAGGGGTCCTACAGGCTACTGGAATGAAATTGGGTGGGCTTTCCATGTAAGTAGGGGGCCTAAGGTGGTTGCTTTGTGTTGTTTTTGACTTTGGATTCAGCCATGTGGTCAGGTTAGATAGCTGCACTTGTATGAAAGTGGGCAGGGTTTGTGAATTTTGTGTAGCCTCAGAAGAGGGTGCCGCCAACGGCACCCCCTGGCAGTGCAGATATGTGATGCATTTTACTTGCAGTTCAGTCATCTGCTTAGGGGCTCTACAGGCGACTTGAATGAAATTGGGTGGGCTTTCCATGTAAGTAGGGGGCCTAAGGTGGTTGCTTTGTGTTGTTTTTGACTTTGGATTCAGCCATCAGGTCAGGTTGGATAGCTGCACTTGTATGAAAGTGGGCAGGGTTTGTGAATTTTGTGTAGCCTCAGAAGAGGGTGCCGCCAACGGCACCCCCTGGCAGGCCAGATATGTGATGTATTTTACTTCCAGTTCAGTGATCTGGTTAGGGGCTCTACAGGCGACTTGAATGAAATTGGGTGGGCTTTCCATGTAAGTAAGGGGGCTAAGGTGGTTGCTTTGTGTTGTTTTTGACTTTGGATTCAGCCATGTGGTCAGGTGAGATAGCTGCACTTGTATGAAAGTGGGCAGGGTTTGTGAATTTTGTGTAGCCTCAGAAGAGGGTGCCGCCAACGGCACCCCTTGGCAGTGCAGATATGTGATGCATTTTTCTTGCAGTTCAGTCATCTGCTTAGGGGCTCTACAGGCGACTTGAATGAAATTGGGTGGGCTTTCCATGTAAGTAGGGGGCCTAAGGTGGTTGCTTTGTGTTGTTTTTGACTTTGGATTCAGCCATGTGGTCAGGTGAGATAGCTGCACTTGTATGAAAGTGGGCAGGGTTTATGAATTTTGTGTAGCCTCAGAAGAGGGTGCCGCCAAGGGCACCCCCTGGCAGGCCAGATATGTGATGTATTTTACTTCCAGTTCAGTGATCTGGTTAGGGGCTCTACAGGCGACTTGAATGAAATTGGGTGGGCTTTCCATGTAAGTAAGGGGGCTAAGGTGGTTGCTTTGTGTTGTTTTTGACTTTGGATTCAGCCATGTGGTCAGGTGAGATAGCTGCACTTGTATGAAAGTGGGCAGGGTTTGTGAATTTTGTGTAGCCTCAGAAGAGGGTGCCGCCAACGGCACCCCCTGGCAATGCAGATATGTGATGCATTTTACTTGCAGTTCAGTCATCTGGTTAGGGGCTCTACAGGCGACTTGAATGAAATTGGGTGGGCTTTCCATGTAAGTAGGGGGCCTAAGGTGGTTGCTTTGTGTTGTTTTTGACTTTGGATTCAGCCATGTGGTCAGGTTAGATAGCTGCACTTGTATGAAAGTGGGCAGGGTTTGCGAATTTTGTGTAGCCTCAGAAGAGGGTGCCGCCAACGGCACCCCCTGGCAATGCAGATATGTGATGCATTTTACTTGCAGTTCAGTCATCTGGTTAGGGGCTCTACAGGCGACTTGAATGAAATTGGGTGGGCTTTCCATGTAAGTAGGGGGGCTAAGGTGGTTGCTTTGTGTTGTTTTTGACTTTGGATTCAGCCATGTGGTCAGGTTAGATAGCTGCACTTGTATGAAAGTGGGCAGGGTTTGTGAATTTTGTTTAGCCTCAGAAGAGGGTGCCGCCAACGGCACCCCCCTGGCAGGCCAGATATGTGATGTATTTTGCTTGCAGTTCAGTCATCTGCTTAGGGGCTCTACAGGCGACTTGAATGAAATTGGGTAAGCTTTCCATGTAAGTAGGGGGCCTAAGGTGGTTGCTTTGTGTTGTTTTTGACTTTGGATTCAGCCATCAGGTCAGGTTAGATAGCTGCACTTGTATGAAAGTGGGCAGGGTTTGTGAATTTTGTGTAGCCTCAGAAGAGGGTGCCGCCAACGGCACCCCCTGCCAGGCCAGATATGTGATGTATTTTACTTCCAGTTCAGTGATCTGGTTAGGGGCTCTACAGGCGACTTGAATGAAATTGGGTGGGCTTTCCATGTAAGTAAGGGGGCTAAGGTGGTTGCTTTGTGTTGTTTTTGACTTTGGATTCAGCCATGTGGTCAGGTTAGATAGCTGCACTTGTATGAAAGTGGGCAGGGTTTGTGAATTTTGTGTAGCCTCAGAAGAGGGTGCCGCCAACGGCACCCCCTGGCAGGCCAGATATGTGATGTATTTTGCTTGCAGTTCAGTCATCTGCTTAGGGGTCCTACAGGCCACTGGAATGAAATTGGGTGGGCTTTCCATGTAAGTAGGCGGGCTAAGGTGGTTGCTTTGTGTTGTTTTTGACTTTGGATTCAGCCATGTGGTCAGGTTAGATAGCTGCACTTGTATGAAAGTGGGCAGGGTTTGTGAATTTTGTGTAGCCTCAGAAGAGGGTGCCGCCAACGGCACCCCCTGGCAGTGCAGATATGTGATGCATTTTACTTGCAGTTCAGTCATCTGGTTAGGGGCTCTACAGGCGACTTGAATGAAATTGGGTGGGCTTTCCATGTAAGTAGGGGGCCTAAGGTGGTTGCTTTGTGTTGTTTTTGACTTTGGATTCAGCCATGTGGTCAGGTTAGATAGCTGCACTTGTATGAAAGTGGGCAGGGTTTGTGAATTTTGTGTAGCCTCAGAAGAGGGTGCCGCCAACGGCACCCCCTGGCAATGCAGATATGTGATGCATTTTACTTGCAGTTCAGTCATCTGGTTAGGGGCTCTACAGGCGACTTGAATGAAATTGGGTGGGCTTTCCATGTAAGTAGGGGGCCTAAGGGGGTTGCTTTGTGTTGTTTTTGACTTTGGATTCAGCCATGTGGTCAGGTTAGATAGCTGCACTTGTATGAAAGTGGGCAGGGTTTGCGAAGTTTGTGTAGCCTCAGAAGAGGGTGCCGCCAACGGCACCCCCTGGCAGTGCAGATATGTGATGCATTTTACTTGCAGTTCAGTCATCTGGTTAGGGGTCCTACAGGCTACTGGAATGAAATTGGGTGGGCTTTCCATGTAAGTAGGGGGCCTAAGGTGGTTGCTTTGTGTTGTTTTTGACTTTGGATTCAGCCATGTGGTCAGGTTAGATAGCTGCACTTGTATGAAAGTGGGCAGGGTTTGTGAATTTTGTGTAGCCTCAGAAGAGGGTGCCGCCAACGGCACCCCCTGGCAGTGCAGATATGTGATGCATTTTACTTGCAGTTCAGTCATCTGCTTAGGGGCTCTACAGGCGACTTGAATGAAATTGGGTGGGCTTTCCATGTAAGTAGGGGGCCTAAGGTGGTTGCTTTGTGTTGTTTTTGACTTTGGATTCAGCCATGTGGTCAGGTGAGATAGCTGCACTTGTATGAAAGTGGGCAGGGTTTGTGAATTTTGTGTAGCCTCAGAAGAGGGTGCCGCCAACGGCACCCCCTGGCAGTGCAGATATGTGATGAATTTTACTTGCAGTTCAGTCATCTGCTTAGGGGCTCTACAGGCGACTTGAATGAAATTGGGTGGGCTTTCCATGTAAGTAGGGGGCCTAAGGTGGTTGCTTTGTGTTGTTTTTGACTTTGGATTCAGCCATCAGGTCAGGTTAGATAGCTGCACTTGTATGAAAGTGGGCAGGGTTTGTGAATTTTGTGTAGCCTCAGAAGAGGGTGCCGCCAACGGCACCCCCTGCCAGGCCAGATATGTGATGTATTTTACTTCCAGTTCAGTGATCTGGTTAGGGGCTCTACAGGCGACTTGAATGAAATTGGGTGGGCTTTCCATGTAGGTAAGGGGGCTAAGGTGGTTGCTTTGTGTTGTTTTTGACTTTGGATTCAGCCATGTGGTCAGGTTAGATAGCTGCACTTGTATGAAAGTGGGCAGGGTTTGTGAATTTTGTGTAGCCTCAGAAGAGGGTGCCGCCAACGGCACCCCCTGGCAGGCCAGATATGTGATGTATTTTGCTTGCAGTTCAGTCATCTGGTTAGGGGCTCTACAGGCGACTTGAATGAAATTGGGTGGGCTTTCCATGTAAGTAGGGGGGCTAAGGTGGTTGCTTTGTGTTGTTTTTGACTTTGGATTCAGCCATGTGGTCAGGTTAGATAGCTGCACTTGTATGAAAGTGGGCAGCGTTTGTGAATTTTGTGTAGCCTCAGAAGAGGGTGCCGCCAACGGCACCCCCTGGCAGTGCAGATATGTGATGCATTTTACTTGCAGTTCAGTCATCTGGTTAGGGGTCCTACAGGCTACTGGAATGAAATTGGGTGGGCTTTCCATGTAAGTAGGGGGCCTAAGGTGGTTGCTTTGTGTTGTTTTTGACTTTGGATTCAGCCATGTGGTCAGGTTAGATAGCTGCACTTGTATGAAAGTGGGCAGGGTTTGTGAATTTTGTGTAGCCTCAGAAGAGGGTGCCGCCAACGGCACCCCCTGGCAGTGCAGATATGTGATGCATTTTACTTGCAGTTCAGTCATCTGGTTAGGGGTCCTACAGGCTACTGGAATGAAATTGGGTGGGCTTTCCATGTAAGTAGGGGGCCTAAGGTGGTTGCTTTGTGTTGTTTTTGACTTTGGATTCAGCCATGTGGTCAGGTTAGATAGCTGCACTTGTATGAAAGTGGGCAGGGTTTGTGAATTTTGTGTAGCCTCAGAAGAGGGTGCCGCCAACGGCACCCCCTGGCAGTGCAGATATGTGATGCATTTTACTTGCAGTTCAGTCATCTGCTTAGGGGCTCTACAGGCGACTTGAATGAAATTGGGTGGGCTTTCCATGTAAGTAGGGGGCCTAAGGTGGTTGCTTTGTGTTGTTTTTGACTTTGGATTCAGCCATGTGGTCAGGTGAGATAGCTGCACTTGTATGAAAGTGGGCAGGGTTTGTGAATTTTGTGTAGCCTCAGAAGAGGGTGCCGCCAACGGCACCCCCTGGCAGTGCAGATATGTGATGCATTTTACTTGCAGTTCAGTGATCTGGTTAGGGGCTCTACAGGCGCCTTGAATGAAATTGGGTGGGCTTTCCATGTAAGTAGGGGGCCTAAGGTGGTTGCTTTGTGTTGTTTTTGACTTTGGATTCAGCCATCAGGTCAGGTTAGATAGCTGCACTTGTATGAAAGTGGGCAGGGTTTGTGAATTTTGTGTAGCCTCAGAAGAGGGTGCCGCCAACGGCACCCCCTGCCAGACCAGATATGTGATGTATTTTACTTCCAGTTCAGTGATCTGGTTAGGGGCTCTACAGGCGACTTGAATGAAATTGGGTGGGCTTTCCATGTAGGTAAGGGGGCTAAGGTGGTTGCTTTGTGTTGTTTTTGACTTTGGATTCAGCCATGTGGTCAGGTTAGATAGCTGCACTTGTATGAAAGTGGGCAGGGTTTGTGAATTTTGTGTAGCCTCAGAAGAGGGTGCCGCCAACGGCACCCCCTGGCAGTGCAGATATGTGATGCATTTTACTTGCAGTTCAGTCATCTGCTTAGGGGCTCTACAGGCGACTTGAATGAAATTGGGTGGGCTTTCCATGTAAGTAGGGGGCCTAAGGGGGTTGCTTTGTGTTGTTTTTGACTTTGGATTCAGCCATGTGGTCAGGTTAGATAGCTGCACTTGTATGAAAGTGGGCAGGGTTTGCGAAGTTTGTGTAGCCTCAGAAGAGGGTGCCGCCAACGGCACCCCCTGGCAGTGCAGATATGTGATGCATTTTACTTGCAGTTCAGTCATCTGGTTAGGGGTCCTACAGGCTACTGGAATGAAATTGGGTGGGCTTTCCATGTAAGTAGGGGGCCTAAGGTGGTTGCTTTGTGTTGTTTTTGACTTTGGATTCAGCCATGTGGTCAGGTTAGATAGCTGCACTTGTATGAAAGTGGGCAGGGTTTGTGAATTTTGTGTAGCCTCAGAAGAGGGTGCCGCCAACGGCACCCCCTGGCAGTGCAGATATGTGATGCATTTTACTTGCAGTTCAGTCATCTGCTTAGGGGCTCTACAGGCGCCTTGAATGAAATTGGGTGGGCTTTCCATGTAAGTAGGGGGCCTAAGGTGGTTGCTTTGTGTTGTTTTTGACTTTGGATTCAGCCATCAGGTCAGGTTAGATAGCTGCACTTGTATGAAAGTGGGCAGGGTTTGTGAATTTTGTGTAGCCTCAGAAGAGGGTGCCGCCAACGGCACCCCCTGCCAGACCAGATATGTGATGTATTTTACTTCCAGTTCAGTGATCTGGTTAGGGGCTCTACAGGCGACTTGAATGAAATTGGGTGGGCTTTCCATGTAGGTAAGGGGGCTAAGGTGGTTGCTTTGTGTTGTTTTTGACTTTGGATTCAGCCATGTGGTCAGGTTAGATAGCTGCACTTGTATGAAAGTGGGCAGGGTTTGTGAATTTTGTGTAGCCTCAGAAGAGGGTGCCGCCAACGGCACCCCCTGCCAGTGCAGATATGTGATGCATTTTACTTGCAGTTCAGTCATCTGCTTAGGGGCTCTACAGGCGACTTGAATGAAATTGGGTGGGCTTTCCATGTAAGTAGGGGGCCTAAGGTGGTTGCTTTGTGTTGTTTTTGACTTTGGATTCAGCCATGTGGTCAGGTGAGATAGCTGCACTTGTATGAAAGTGGGCAGGGTTTGTGAATTTTGTGTAGCCTCAGAAGAGGGTGCCGCCAACGGCACCCCCTGGCAGTGCAGATATGTGATGCATTTTACTTGCAGTTCAGTCATCTGCTTAGGGGCTCTACAGGCGACTTGAATGAAATTGGGTGGGCTTTCCATGTAAGTAGGGGGCCTAAGGTGGTTGCTTTGTGTTGTTTTTGACTTTGGATTCAGCCATCAGGTCAGGTTAGATAGCTGCACTTGTATGAAAGTGGGCAGGGTTTGTGAATTTTGTGTAGCCTCAGAAGAGGGTGCCGCCAACGGCACCCCCTGCCAGGCCAGATATGTGATGTATTTTACTTCCAGTTCAGTGATCTGGTTAGGGGCTCTACAGGCGACTTGAATGAAATTGGGTGGGCTTTCCATGTAGGTAAGGGGGCTAAGGTGGTTGCTTTGTGTTGTTTTTGACTTTGGATTCAGCCATGTGGTCAGGTTAGATAGCTGCACTTGTATGAAAGTGGGCAGGGTTTGTGAATTTTGTGTAGCCTCAGAAGAGGGTGCCGCCAACGGCACCCCCTGGCAGGCCAAATATGTGATGTATTTTGATTGGAGTTCAGTCATCTGCTTAGGGGTCCTACAGGCTACTGCAATGAAATTGGGTGGGCTTTCCATGTAAGTAGGGGGCCTAAGGTGGTTGCTTTGTGTTGTTTTTGACTTTGGATTCAGCCATCAGGTCAGGTTAGATAGCTGCACTTGTATGAAAGTGGGCAGGGTTTGTGAATTTTGTGTAGCCTCAGAAGAGGGTGCCGCCAACGGCACCCCCTGCCAGGCCAGATATGTGATGTATTTTACTTCCAGTTCAGTGATCTTGTTAGGGGCTCTACAGGCGACTTGAATGAAATTGGGTGGGCTTTCCATGTAAGTAAGGGGGCTAAGGTGGTTGCTTTGTGTTGTTTTTGACTTTGGATTCAGCCATGTGGTCAGGTTAGATAGCTGCACTTGTATGAAAGTGGGCAGGGTTTGTGAATTTTGTGTAGCCTCAGAAGAGGGTGCCGCCAACGGCACCCCCTGGCAGGCCAGATATGTGATGTATTTTGCTTGCAGTTCAGTCATCTGCTTAGGGGTCCTACAGGCCACTGGAATGAAATTGGGTGGGCTTTCCATGTAAGTAGGGGGCCTAAGGTGGTTGCTTTGTGTTGTTTTTGACTTTGGATTCAGCATTGTGGTCAGGTTAGATAGCTGCACTTGTATGAAAGTGGGCAAGGTTTGTGAATTTTGTGTAGCCTCAGAAGAGGGTGCCGCCAACGGCACCCCCTGGCAGTGCAGATATGTGATGCATTTTACTTGCAGTTCAGTCATCTGGTTAGGGGCTCTACAGGCGACTTGAATGAAATTGGGTGGGCTTTCCATGTAAGTAGGGGGCCTAAGGTGGTTGCTTTGTGTTGTTTTTGACTTTGGATTCAGCCATGTGGTCAGGTTAGATAGCTGCACTTGTATGAAAGTGGGCAGGGTTTGTGAATTTTGTGTAGCCTCAGAAGAGGGTGCCGCCAACGGCACCCCCTGGCAGTGCAGATATGTGATGCATTTTACTTGCAGTTCAGTCATCTGGTTAGGGGCTCTACAGGCGACTTGAATGAAATTGGGTGGGCTTTCCATGTAAGTAGGGGGCCTAAGGGGGTTGCTTTGTGTTGTTTTTGACTTTGGATTCAGCCATGTGGTCAGGTGAGATAGCTGCACTTGTATGAAAGTGGGCAGGGTTTGCGAAGTTTGTGTAGCCTCAGAAGAGGGTGCCGCCAACGGCACCCCCTGGCAGTGCAGATATGTGATGCATTTTACTTGCAGTTCAGTCATCTGGTTAGGGGTCCTACAGGCTACTGGAATGAAATTGGGTGGGCTTTCCATGTAAGTAGGGGGCCTAAGGTGGTTGCTTTGTGTTGTTTTTGACTTTGGATTCAGCCATGTGGTCAGGTTAGATAGCTGCACTTGTATGAAAGTGCGCAGGGTTTGTGAATTTTGTGTAGCCTCAGAAGAGGGTGCCGCCAACGGCACCCCCTGGCAGTGCAGATATGTGATGCATTTTACTTGCAGTTCAGTCATCTGCTTAGGGGCTCTACAGGCGACTTGAATGAAATTGGGTGGGCTTTCCATGTAAGTAGGGGGCCTAAGGTGGTTGCTTTGTGTTGTTTTTGACTTTGGATTCAGCCATGTGGTCAGGTGAGATAGCTGCACTTGTATGAAAGTGGGCAGGGTTTGTGAATTTTGTGTAGCCTCAGAAGAGGGTGCCGCCAACGGCACCCCCTGGCAGTGCAGATATGTGATGCATTTTACTTGCAGTTCAGTCATCTGCTTAGGGGCTCTACAGGCGCCTTGAATGAAATTGGGTGGGCTTTCCATGTAAGTAGGGGGCCTAAGGTGGTTGCTTTGTGTTGTTTTTGACTTTGGATTCAGCCATCAGGTCAGGTTAGATAGCTGCACTTGTATGAAAGTGGGCAGGGTTTGTGAATTTTGTGTAGCCTCAGAAGAGGGTGCCGCCAACGGCACCCCCTGCCAGACCAGATATGTGATGTATTTTACTTCCAGTTCAGTGATCTGGTTAGGGGCTCTACAGGCGACTTGAATGAAATTGGGTGGGCTTTCCATGTAGGTAAGGGGGCTAAGGTGGTTGCTTTGTGTTGTTTTTGACTTTGGATTCAGCCATGTGGTCAGGTTAGATAGCTGCACTTGTATGAAAGTGGGCAGGGTTTGTGAATTTTGTGTAGCCTCAGAAGAGGGTGCCGCCAACGGCACCCCCTGGCAGTGCAGATATGTGATGCATTTTACTTGCAGTTCAGTCATCTGCTTAGGGGCTCTACAGGCGACTTGAATGAAATTGGGTGGGCTTTCCATGTAAGTAGGGGGCCTAAGGTGGTTGCTTTGTGTTGTTTTTGACTTTGGATTCAGCCATGTGGTCAGGTGAGATAGCTGCACTTGTATGAAAGTGGGCAGGGTTTGTGAATTTTGTGTAGCCTCAGAAGAGGGTGCCGCCAACGGCACCCCCTGGCAGTGCAGATATGTGATGCATTTTACTTGCAGTTCAGTCATCTGCTTAGGGGCTCTACAGGCGACTTGAATGAAATTGGGTGGGCTTTCCATGTAAGTAGGGGGCCTAAGGTGGTTGCTTTGTGTTGTTTTTGACTTTGGATTCAGCCATCAGGTCAGGTTAGATAGCTGCACTTGTATGAAAGTGGGCAGGGTTTGTGAATTTTGTGTAGCCTCAGAAGAGGGTGCCGCCAACGGCACCCCCTGCCAGGCCAGATATGTGATGTATTTTACTTCCAGTTCAGTGATCTGGTTAGGGGCTCTACAGGCGACTTGAATGAAATTGGGTGGGCTTTCCATGTAGGTAAGGGGGCTAAGGTGGTTGCTTTGTGTTGTTTTTGACTTTGGATTCAGCCATGTGGTCAGGTTAGATAGCTGCACTTGTATGAAAGTGGGCAGGGTTTGTGAATTTTGTGTAGCCTCAGAAGAGGGTGCCGCCAACGGCACCCCCTGGCAGGCCAGATATGTGATGTATTTTGCTTGCAGTTCAGTCATCTGGTTAGGGGCTCTACAGGCGACTTGAATGAAATTGGGTGGGCTTTCCATGTAAGTAGGGGGGCTAAGGTGGTTGCTTTGTGTTGTTTTTGACTTTGGATTCAGCCATGTGGTCAGGTTAGATAGCTGCACTTGTATGAAAGTGGGCAGCGTTTGTGAATTTTGTGTAGCCTCAGAAGAGGGTGCCGCCAACGGCACCCCCTGGCAGGCCAAATATGTGATGTATTTTGATTGGAGTTCAGTCATCTGCTTAGGGGTCCTACAGGCTACTGCAATGAAATTGGGTGGGCTTTCCATGTAAGTAGGGGGCCTAAGGTGGTTGCTTTGTGTTGTTTTTGACTTTGGATTCAGCCATGTGGTCAGGTTAGATAGCTGCACTTGTATGAAAGTGGGCAGGGTTTGTGAATTTTGTGTAGCCTCAGAAGAGGGTGCCGCCAACAGCACCCCCTGCCGTACCAGATATGTGATGTATTTTGCTTGCAGTTCAGTCATCTGGTTAGGGGCTCTACAGGCGACTTGAATGAAATTGGGTGGGCTTTCCATGTAAGTAGGGGGCCTAAGGTGGTTGCTTTGTGTTGTTTTTGACTTTGGATTCAGCCATGTGGTCAGGTTAGATAGCTGCACTTGTATGAAAGTGGGCAGGGTTTGTGAATTTTGTGTAGCCTCAGAAGAGGGTGCCGCCAACGGCACCCCCTGGCAATGCAGATATGTGATGCATTTTACTTGCAGTTCAGTCATCTGGTTAGGGGCTCTACAGGCGACTTGAATGAAATTGGGTGCGCTTTCCATGTAAGTAGGGGGGCTAAGGTGGTTGCTTTGTGTTGTTTTTGACTTTGGATTCAGCCATGTGGTCAGGTTAGATAGCTGCACTTGTATGAAAGTGGGCAGCGTTTGTGAATTTTGTGTAGCCTCAGAAGAGGGTGCCGCCAACGGCACCCCCTGGCAATGCAGATATGTGATGCATTTTACTTGCAGTTCAGTCATCTGGTTAGGGGCTCTACAGGCGACTTGAATGAAATTGGGTGGGCTTTCCATGTAAGTAGGGGGGCTAAGGTGGTTGCTTTGTGTTGTTTTTGACTTTGGATTCAGCCATGTGGTCAGGTTAGATAGCTGCACTTGTATGAAAGTGGGCAGGGTTTGTGAATTTTGTGTAGCCTCAGAAGAGGGTGCCGCCAACGGCACCCCCTGGCAATGCAGATATGTGATGCATTTTACTTGCAGTTCAGTCATCTGGTTAGGGGCTCTACAGGCGACTTGAATGAAATTGGGTGGGCTTTCCATGTAAGTAGGGGGGCTAAGGTGGTTGCTTTGTGTTGTTTTTGACTTTGGATTCAGCCATGTGGTCAGGTTAGATAGCTGCACTTGTATGAAAGTGGGCAGGGTTTGTGAATTTTGTGTAGCCTCAGAAGAGGGTGCCGCCAACGGCACCCCCTGGCAGTGCAGATATGTGATGCATTTTCCTTGCAGTTCAGTCATCTGGTTAGGGGCTCTACATGCGACTTGAATGAAATTGGGTGGGCTTTCCATGTAAGTAGGGGGCCTAAGGTGGTTGCTTTGTGTTGTTTTTGACTTTGGATTCAGCCATGTGGTCAGGTTAGATAGCTGCACTTGTATGAAAGTGGGCAGGGTTTGTGAATTTTGTGTAGCCTCAGAAGAGGGTGCCGCCAACGGCACCCCCTGCCAGGCCAGATATGTGATGTATTTTGCTTGCAGTTCAGTCATCTGCTTAGGGGTCCTACAGGCGACTGGAATGAAATTGGGTGGGCTTTCCATGTAAGTAGGGGGCCTAAGGTGGTTGCTTTGTGTTGTTTTTGACTTTGGATTCAGCCATGTGGTCAGGTTAGATAGCTGCACTTGTATGAAAGTGGGCAGGGTTTGTGAATTTTGTGTAGCCTCAGAAGAGGGTGCCGCCAACGGCACCCCCTGGCAGGCAAGATATGTGATGTATTTTGCTTGCAGTTCAGTCATCTGCTTATGGGTCCTACAGGCCACTGGAATGAAATTGGGTGGGCTTTCCATGTAAGTAGGGGGGCTACGGTGGTTGCTTTGTGTTGTTTTTGACTTTGGATTCAGCCATGTGGTCAGGTGAGATAGCTGCACTTGTATGAAAGTGGGCAGGGTTTGTGAATTTTGTGTAGCCTCAGAAGAGGGTGCCGCCAACGGCACCCCCTGCCAGGCCAGATATGTGATGTATTTTGCTTGCAGTTCAGTCATCTGGTTAGGGGTCCTACAGGCGACTGGAATGAAATTGGGTGGGCTTTCCATGTAAGTAGGGGGCCTAAGGTGGTTGCTTTGTGTTGTTTTTGACTTTGGATTCAGCCATGTGGTCAGGTGAGATAGCTGCACTTGTATGAAAGTGGGCAGGGTTTGTGAATTTTGTGTAGCCTCAGAAGAGGGTGCCGCCAACGGCACCCCCTGGCAGTGCAGATATGTGATGCATTTTACTTGCAGTTCAGTCATCTGCTTAGGGGCCCTACAGGCGACTTGAATGAAATTGGGTGGGCTTTCCATGTAAGTAGGGGGCCTAAGGTGGTTGCTTTGTGTTGTTTTTGACTTTGGATTCAGCCATGTGGTCAGGTGAGATAGCTGCACTTGTATGAAAGTGGGCAGGGTTTGTGAATTTTGTGTAGCCTCAGAAGAGGGTGCCGCCAACGGCACCCCCTGGCAGTGCAGATATGTGATGCATTTTACTTGCAGTTCAGTCATCTGCTTAGGGGCCCTACAGGTGACTTGAATGAAATTGGGTGGGCTTTCCATGTAAGTAGGGGGCCTAAGGTGGTTGCTTTGTGTTGTTTTTGACTTTGGATTCAGCCATCAGGTCAGGTTAGATAGCTGAACTTGTATGAAAGTGCGTAGGGTTTGTGAATTTTGTGTAGCCTCAGAAGAGGGTGCCGCCAACGGCACCACCTGGCAGGCCAGATATGTGATGTATTTTGCTTGCAGTTCAGTCATCTGGTTAGGGGCTCTACAGGCGACTTGAATGAAATTGGGTGGCTTTCCATGTAAGTAGGGGGCCTAAGGTGGTTGCTTTGTGTTGTTTTTGACTTTGGATTCAGCCATGTGGTCAGGTGAGATAGCTGCACTTGTATGAAAGTGCGTAGGGTTTGTGAATTTTGTGTAGCCTCAGAAGAGGGTGCCGCCAACGGCACCCCCTGCCAGGCCAGATATGTGATGTATTTTGCTTGCAGTTCAGTCATCTGGTTAGGGGTCCTACAGGCTACTGGAATGAAATTGGGTGGGCTTTCCATGTAAGTAGGGGGCCTAAGGTGGTTGCTTTGTGTTGTTTTTGACTTTGGATTCAGCCATGTGGTCAGGTCAGATAGCTGCACTTGTATGAAAGTGGGCAGGGTTTGTGAATTTTGTGTAGCCTCAGAAGAGGGTGCCGCCAACGGCACCCCCTGGCAGTGCAGATATGTGATGCATTTTCCTTGCAGTTCAGTCATCTGGTTAGGGGCTCTACATGCGACTTGAATGAAATTGGGTGGGCTTTCCATGTAAGTAGGGGGCCTAAGGTGGTTGCTTTGTGTTGTTTTTGACTTTGGATTCAGCCATGTGGTCAGGTTAGATAGCTGCACTTGTATGAAAGTGGGCAGGGTTTGTGAATTTTGTGTAGCCTCAGAAGAGGGTGCCGCCAACGGCACCCCCTGGCAGGCTAGATATGTGATGCATTTTACTTGCAGTTCAGTCATCTGGTTAGGGGCTCTACAGGCGACTTGAATGAAATTGGGTGGGCTTTCCATGTAAGTAGGGGGCCTAAGGTGGTTGCTTTGGGTTGTTTTGACTTTGGATTCAGCCATGTGGTCAGGTTAGATAGCTGCACTTGTATGAAAGTGGGTTGGGTTTGTGAATTTTGTGTAGCCTCAGAAGAGGGTGCCTCCAACGGAACCCCCTGGCAGTGCAGATATGTGATGTATTTTGCTTGCAGTTCAGTCATCTGGTTAGGGGCTCTACAGGCGACTTGAATGAAATTGGGTGGGCTTTCCATGTAAGTAGGGGGGCTAAGGTGGTTGCTTTGTGTTGTTTTTGACTTTGGATTCAGCCATGTGGTCAGGTTAGATAGCTGCACTTGTATGAAAGTGGGCAAGGTTTGTGAATTTTGTGTAGCCTCAGAAGAGGGTGCCGCCAACGGCACCCCCTGGCAGGCCAGATATGTGATGCATTTTACTTCCAGTTCAGTCATCTGGTTAGGGGCTCTACAGGCGACTTGAATGAAATTGGGTGGGCTTTCCATGTAAGTAGGGGGGCTAAGGTGGTTGCTTTGTGTTGTTTTTGACTTTGGATTCAGCCATGTGGTCAGGTTAGATAGCTGCACTTGTATGAAAGTGGGCAGGGTTTGTGAATTTTGTGTAGCCTCAGAAGAGGGTGCCGCCAACGGCACCCCCTGGCAATGCAGATATGTGATGCATTTTACTTGCAGTTCAGTCATCTGGTTAGGGGCTCTACAGGCGACTTGAATGAAATTGGGTGGGCTTTCCATGTAAGTAGGGGGCCTAAGGTGGTTGCTTTGTGTTGTTTTTGACTTTGGATTCAGCCATCAGGTCAGGTTAGATAGCTGAACTTGTATGAAAGTGCGTAGGGTTTGTGAATTTTGTGTAGCCTCAGAAGAGGGTGCCGCCAACGGCACCCCCTGGCAGGCCAGATATGTGATGTATTTTGCTTGCAGTTCAGTCATCTGGTTAGGGGCTCTACAGGCGACTTGAATGAAATTGGGTGGGCTTTCCATGTAAGTAGGGGGGCTAAGGTGGTTGCTTTGTGTTGTTTTTGACTTTGGATTCAGCCATGTGGTCAGGTGAGATAGCTGCACTTGTATGAAAGTGGGCAGGGTTTGTGAATTTTGTGTAGCCTCAGAAGAGGGTGCCGCCAACAGCACCCCCTGGCAGTGCAGATATGTGATGCATTTTACTTGCAGTTCAGTCATCTGGTTAGGGGCTCTATAGGCGACTTGAATGAAATTGGGTGGGCTTTCCATGTAAGTAGGGGGCCTAAGGTGGTTGCTTTGTGTTGTTTTTGACTTTGGATTCAGCCATGTGGTCAGGTTAGATAGCTGAACTTGTATGAAAGTGCATAGGGTTTGTGAATTTTGTGTAGCCTCAGAAGAGGGTGCCGCCAACGGCACCCCCTGGCAGGCCAGATATGTGATGTATTTTGCTTGCAGTTCAGTCATCTGGTTAGGGGCTCTACAGGCGACTTGAATGAAATTGGGTGGGCTTTCCATGTAAGTAGGGGGCCTAAGAGGGTTGCATTGTGTTGTTTTTGACTTTGGATTCAGCCATGTGGTCAGGTTAGATAGCTGCACTTGTATGAAAGTGGGCAGGGTTTCTGAATTTTGTGTAGCCTCAGAAGAGGGTGCCGCCAACGGCACCCCCTGGCAGGCCAGATATGTGATGTATTTTGCTTGCAGTTCAGTCATCTGCTTAGGGGTCCTACAGGCCACTGGAATGAAATTGGGTGGGCTTTCCATGTAAGTAGGGGGGCTAAGGTGGTTGCTTTGTGTTGTTTTTGACTTTGGATTCAGCCATGTGGTCAGGTTAGATAGCTGCACTTGTATGAAAGTGGGCAGGGTTTGTGAATTTTGTGTAGCCTCAGAAGAGGGTGCCGCCAACGGCACCCCCTGCCGTGCCAGATATGTGATGTATTTTGCTTGCAGTTCAGTCATCTGGTTAGGGGTCCTACAGGCTACTGGAATGAAATTGGGTGGGCTTTCCATGTAAGTAGGGGGCCTAAGGTGGTTGCTTTGTGTTGTTTTTGACTTTGGATTCAGCCATGTGGTCAGGTGAGATAGCTGCACTTGTATGAAAGTGGGCAGGGTTTGTGAATTTTGTGTAGCCTCAGAAGAGGGTGCCGCCAACGGCACCCCCTGGCAGTGCAGATATGTGATGCATTTTACTTGCAGTTCAGTCATCTGCTTAGGGGCCCTACAGGCGACTTGAATGAAATTGGGTGGGCTGTCCATGTAAGTAGGGGGCCTAAGGTGGTTGCTTTGTGTTGTTTTTGACTTTGGATTCAGCCATCAGGTCAGGTTAGATAGCTGAACTTGTATGAAAGTGCGCAGGGTTTGTGAATTTTGTGTAGCCTCAGAAGAGGGTGCCGCCAACGGCACCCCCTGGCAGGCCAGATATGTGATGTATTTTGCTTGCAGTTCAGTCATCTGGTTAGGGGCTCTACAGGCGACTTGAATGAAATTGGGTGGGCTTTCCATGTAAGTAGGGGGCCTAAGGTGGTTGCTTTGTGTTGTTTTTGACTTTGGATTCAGCCATGTGGTCAGGTTAGATAGCTGCACTTGTATGAAAGTGGGCAGGGTTTGTGAATTTTGTGTAGCCTCAGAAGAGGGTGCCGCCAACGGCACCCCCTGGCAATGCAGATATGTGATGCATTTTACTTGCAGTTCAGTCATCTGGTTAGGGGCTCTACAGGCGACTTGAATGAAATTGGGTGGGCTTTCCATGTAAGTAGGGGGCCTAAGGTGGTTGCTTTGTGTTGGTTTTGACTTTGGATTCAGCCATGTGGTCAGGTGAGATAGCTGCACTTGTATGAAAGTGGGCAGGGTTTGTGAATTTTGTGTAGCCTCAGAAGAGGGTGCCGCCAATGGCACCCCCTGCCAGGCCAGATATGTGATGTATTTTGCTTGCAGTTCAGTCATCTGGTTAGGGGCTCTACAGGCGACTTGAATGAAATTTGGTGGGCTTTCCATGTAAGTAGGGGGCCTAAGGTGGTTGCTTTGTGTTGTTTTTGACTTTGGATTCAGCCATCAGGTCAGGTTAGATAGCTGCACTTGTATGAAAGTGGGCAGGGTTTGTGAATTTTGTGTAGCCTCAGAAGAGGGTGCCGCCAACGGCACCCCCTGGCAGGCCAGATATGTGATGTATTTTGCTTGCAGTTCAGTCATCTGGTTAGGGGTCCTACAGGCTACTGGAATGAAATTGGGTGGGCTTTCCATGTAAGTAGGGGGCCTAAGGTGGTTGCTTTGTGTTGTTTTTGACTTTGGATTCAGCCATGTGGTCAGGTGAGATAGCTGCACTTGTATGAAAGTGGGCAGGGTTTGTGAATTTCGTGTAGCCTCAGAAGAGGGTGCCGCCAACGGCACCCCCTGGCAGTGCAGATATGTGATGCATTTTACTTGCAGTTCAGTCATCTGCTTAGGGGCTCTACAGGCGACTTGAATGAAATTGGGTGGGCTTTCCATGTAAGTAGGGGGCCTAAGGTGGTTGCTTTGTGTTGTTTTTGACTTTGGATTCAGCCATGTGGTCAGGTTAGATAGCTGAACTTGTATGAAAGTGCGTAGGGTTTGTGAATTTTGTGTAGCCTCAGAAGAGGGTGCCGCCAACGGCACCCCCTGGCAGGCCAGATATGTGATGTATTTTGCTTGCAGTTCAGTCATCTGCTTAGGGGCTCTACAGGCGACTTGAATGAAATTGGGTGGGCTTTCCATGTAAGTAGGGGGCCTAAGGGGGTTGCTTTGTGTTGTTTTTGACTTTGGATTCAGCCATGTGGTCAGGTTAGATAGCTGCACTTGTATGAAAGTGGGCAGGGTTTGTGAATTTTGTGTAGCCTCAGAAGAGGGTGCCGCCAACGGCACCCCCTGGCAGTGCAGATATGTGATGCATTTTACTTGCAGTTCAGTCATCTGCTTAGGGGCCCTACAGGCGACTTGAATGAAATTGGGTGGGCTTTCCATGTAAGTAGGGGGCCTAAGGTGGTTGCTTTGTGTTGTTTTTGACTTTGGATTCAGCCATGTGGTCAGGTGAGATAGCTGCACTTGTATGAAAGTGGGCAGGGTTTGTGAATTTTGTGTAGCCTCAGAAGAGGGTGCCGCCAACGGCACCCCCTGGCAGTGCAGATATGTGATGCATTTTACTTGCAGTTCAGTCATCTGCTTAGGGGCCCTACAGGCGACTTGAATGAAATTGGGTGGGCTTTCCATGTAAGTAGGGGGCCTAAGGTGGTTGCTTTGTGTTGTTTTTGACTTTGGATTCAGCCATCAGGTCAGGTTAGATAGCTGAACTTGTATGAAAGTGCGTAGGGTTTGTGAATTTTGTGTAGCCTCAGAAGAGGGTGCCGCCAACGGCACCACCTGGCAAGCCAGATATGTGATGTATTTTGCTTGCAGTTCAGTCATCTGGTTAGGGGCTCTACAGGCGACTTGAATGAAATTGGGTGGCTTTCCATGTAAGTAGGGGGCCTAAGGTGGTTGCTTTGTGTTGTTTTTGACTTTGGATTCAGCCATGTGGTCAGGTGAGATAGCTGCACTTGTATGAAAGTGGGCAGGGTTTGTGAATTTTGTGTAGCCTCAGAAGAGGGTGCCGCCAACGGCACCCCCTGGCAGTGCAGATATGTGATGCATTTTCCTTGCAGTTCAGTCATCTGGTTAGGGGTCCTACAGGCTACTGGAATGAAATTGGGTGGGCTTTCCATGTAAGTAGGGGGCCTAAGGTGGTTGCTTTGTGTTGTTTTTGACTTTGGATTCAGCCATGTGGTCAGGTTAGATAGCTGCACTTGTATGAAAGTGGGCAGGGTTTGTGAATTTTGTGTAGCCTCAGAAGAGGGTGCCGCCAACGGCACCCCCTGGCAGTGCAGATATGTGATGCATTTTCCTTGCAGTTCAGTCATCTGGTTAGGGGCTCTACATGCGACTTGAATGAAATTGGGTGGGCTTTCCATGTAAGTAGGGGGCCTAAGGTGGTTGCTTTGTGTTGTTTTTGACTTTGGATTCAGCCATGTGGTCAGGTTAGATAGCTGCACTTGTATGAAAGTGGGCAGGGTTTGTGAATTTTGTGTAGCCTCAGAAGAGGGTGCCGCCAACGGCACCCCCTGGCAGGCTAGATATGTGATGCATTTTACTTGCAGTTCAGTCATCTGGTTAGGGGCTCTACAGGCGACTTGAATGAAATTGGGTGGGCTTTCCATGTAAGTAGGGGGCCTAAGGTGGTTGCTTTGGGTTGTTTTGACTTTGGATTCAGCCATGTGGTCAGGTTAGATAGCTGCACTTGTATGAAAGTGGGTTGGGCTTGTGAATTTTGTGTAGCCTCAGAAGAGGGTGCCTCCAACGGAACCCCCTGGCAGTGCAGATATGTGATGTATTTTGCTTGCAGTTCAGTCATCTGGTTAGGGGCTCTACAGGCGACTTGAATGAAATTGGGTGGGCTTTCCATGTAAGTAGGGGGGCTAAGGTGGTTGCTTTGTGTTGTTTTTGACTTTGGATTCAGCCATGTGGTCAGGTTAGATAGCTGCACTTGTATGAAAGTGGGCAAGGTTTGTGAATTTTGTGTAGCCTCAGAAGAGGGTGCCGCCAACGGCACCCCCTGGCAGGCCAGATATGTGATGCATTTTACTTGCAGTTCAGTCATCTGGTTAGGGGCTCTACAGGCGACTTGAATGAAATTGGGTGGGCTTTCCATGTAAGTAGGGGGGCTAAGGTGGTTGCTTTGTGTTGTTTTTGACTTTGGATTCAGCCATGTGGTCAGGTTAGATAGCTGCACTTGTATGAAAGTGGGCAGGGTTTGTGAATTTTGTGTAGCCTCAGAAGAGGGTGCCGCCAACGGCACCCCCTGGCAATGCAGATATGTGATGCATTTTACTTGCAGTTCAGTCATCTGGTTAGGGGCTCTACAGGCGACTTGAATGAAATTGGGTGGGCTTTCCATGTAAGTAGGGGGCCTAAGGTGGTTGCTTTGTGTTGTTTTTGACTTTGGATTCAGCCATCAGGTCAGGTTAGATAGCTGAACTTGTATGAAAGTGCGTAGGGTTTGTGAATTTTGTGTAGCCTCAGAAGAGGGTGCCGCCAACGGCACCCCCTGGCAGGCCAGATATGTGATGTATTTTGCTTGCAGTTCAGTCATCTGGTTAGGGGCTCTACAGGCGACTTGAATGAAATTGGGTGGGCTTTCCATGTAAGTAGGGGGCCTAAGGTGGTTGCTTTGTGTTGTTTTTGACTTTGGATTCAGCCATCAGGTCAGGTTAGATAGCTGAACTTGTATGAAAGTGCGTAGGGTTTGTGAATTTTGTGTAGCCTCAGAAGAGGGTGCCGCCAACGGCACCCCCTGGTAGTGCAGATATGTGATGCATTTTACTTGCAGTTCAGTCATCTGCTTAGGGGCTCTACAGGCGACTTGAATGAAATTGGGTGGGCTTTCCATGTAAGTAGGGGGCCTAAGGTGGTTGCTTTGTGTTGTTTTTGACTTTGGATTCAGCCATCAGGTCAGGTTAGATAGCTGAACTTGTATGAAAGTGCGTAGGGTTTGTGAATTTTGTGTAGCCTCAGAAGAGGGTGCCGCCAACGGCACCCCCTGGTAGTGCAGATATGTGATGCATTTTACTTGCAGTTCAGTCATCTGCTTAGGGGCTCTACAGGCGACTTGAATGAAATTGGGTGGGCTTTCCATGTAAGTAGGGGGCCTAAGGTGGTTGCTTTGTGTTGTTTTTGACTTTGGATTAAGCCATCAGGTCAGGTTAGATAGCTGAACTTGTATGAAAGTGCGTAGGGTTTGTGAATTTTGTGTAGCCTCAGAAGAGGGTGCCGCCAACGGCACCCCCTGGCAGGCCAGATATGTGATGTATTTTGCTTGCAGTTCAGTCATCTGGTTAGGGGCTCTACAGGCGACTTGAATGAAATTGGGTGGGCTTTCCATGTAAGTAGGGGGCCTAAGGGGGTTGCTTTGTGTTGTTTTTGACTTTGGATTCAGCCATGTGGTCAGGTTAGATAGCTGCACTTGTATGAAAGTGGGCAGGGTTTGTGAATTTTGTGTAGCCTCAGAAGAGGGTGCCGCCAATGGCACCCCCTGCCAGGCCAGATATGTGATGTATTTTGCTTGCAGTTCAGTCATCTGGTTAGGGGTCCTACAGGCTACTGGAATGAAATTGGGTGGGCTTTCCATGTAAGTAGGGGGCCTAAGGTGGTTGCTTTGTGTTGTTTTTGACTTTGGATTCAGCCATGTGGTCAGGTGAGATAGCTGCACTTGTATGAAAGTGGGCAGGGTTTGTGAATTTCGTGTAGCCTCAGAAGAGGGTGCCGCCAACGGCACCCCCTGGCAGTGCAGATATGTGATGCATTTTACTTGCAGTTCAGTCATCTGCTTAGGGGCTCTACAGGCGACTTGAATGAAATTGGGTGGGCTTTCCATGTAAGTAGGGGGCCTAAGGTGGTTGCTTTGTGTTGTTTTTGACTTTGGATTCAGCCATGTGGTCAGGTTAGATAGCTGAACTTGTATGAAAGTGCGTAGGGTTTGTGAATTTTGTGTAGCCTCAGAAGAGGGTGCCGCCAACGGCACCCCCTGGCAGGCCAGATATGTGATGTATTTTGCTTGCAGTTCAGTCATCTGCTTAGGGGCTCTACAGGCGACTTGAATGAAATTGGGTGGGCTTTCCATGTAAGTAGGGGGCCTAAGGTGGTTGCTTTGTGTTGTTTTTGACTTTGGATTCAGCCATGTGGTCAGGTTAGATAGCTGAACTTGTATGAAAGTGCGTAGGGTTTGTGAATTTTGTGTAGCCTCAGAAGAGGGTGCCGCCAACGGCACCCCCTGGCAGGCCAGATATGTGATGTATTTTGCTTGCAGTTCAGTCATCTGCTTAGGGGCTCTACAGGCGACTTGAATGAAATTGGGTGGGCTTTCCATGTAAGTAGGGGGCCTAAGGTGGTTGCTTTGTGTTGTTTTTGACTTTGGATTCAGCCATCAGGTCAGGTTAGATAGCTGAACTTGTATGAAAGTGCGTAGGGTTTGTGAATTTTGTGTAGCCTCAGAAGAGGGTGCCGCCAACGGCACCACCTGGCAAGCCAGATATGTGATGTATTTTGCTTGCAGTTCAGTCATCTGGTTAGGGGCTCTACAGGCGACTTGAATGAAATTGGGTGGCTTTCCATGTAAGTAGGGGGCCTAAGGTGGTTGCTTTGTGTTGTTTTTGACTTTGGATTCAGCCATGTGGTCAGGTCAGATAGCTGCACTTGTATGAAAGTGGGCAGGGTTTGTGAATTTTGTGTAGCCTCAGAAGAGGGTGCCGCCAACGGCACCCCCTGCCAGGCCAGATATGTGATGTATTTTGCTTGCAGTTCAGTCATCTGGTTAGGGGTCCTACAGGCTACTGGAATGAAATTGGGTGGGCTTTCCATGTAAGTAGGGGGCCTAAGGTGGTTGCTTTGTGTTGTTTTTGACTTTGGATTCAGCCATGTGGTCAGGTCAGATAGCTGCACTTGTATGAAAGTGGGCAGGGTTTGTGAATTTTGTGTAGCCTCAGAAGAGGGTGCCGCCAACGGCACCCCCTGGCAGTGCAGATATGTGATGCATTTTCCTTGCAGTTCAGTCATCTGGTTAGGGGCTCTACATGCGACTTGAATGAAATTGGGTGGGCTTTCCATGTAAGTAGGGGGCCTAAGGTGGTTGCTTTGTGTTGTTTTTGACTTTGGATTCAGCCATGTGGTCAGGTTAGATAGCTGCACTTGTATGAAAGTGGGCAGGGTTTGTGAATTTTGTGTAGCCTCAGAAGAGGGTGCCGCCAACGGCACCCCCTGGCAGGCTAGATATGTGATGCATTTTACTTGCAGTTCAGTCATCTGGTTAGGGGCTCTACAGGCGACTTGAATGAAATTGGGTGGGCTTTCCATGTAAGTAGGGGGCCTAAGGTGGTTGCTTTGGGTTGTTTTGACTTTGGATTCAGCCATGTGGTCAGGTTAGATAGCTGCACTTGTATGAAAGTCGGTTGGGTTTGTGAATTTTGTGTAGCCTCAGAAGAGGGTGCCTCCAACGGAACCCCCTGGCAGTGCAGATATGTGATGTATTTTGCTTGCAGTTCAGTCATCTGGTTAGGGGCTCTACAGGCGACTTGAATGAAATTGGGTGGGCTTTCCATGTAAGTAGGGGGGCTAAGGTGGTTGCTTTGTGTTGTTTTTGACTTTGGATTCAGCCATGTGGTCAGGTTAGATAGCTGCACTTGTATGAAAGTGGGCAAGGTTTGTGAATTTTGTGTAGCCTCAGAAGAGGGTGCCGCCAACGGCACCCCCTGGCAGGCCAGATATGTGATGCATTTTACTTCCAGTTCAGTCATCTGGTTAGGGGCTCTACAGGCGACTTGAATGAAATTGGGTGGGCTTTCCATGTAAGTAGGGGGGCTAAGGTGGTTGCTTTGTGTTGTTTTTGACTTTGGATTCAGCCATGTGGTCAGGTTAGATAGCTGCACTTGTATGAAAGTGGGCAGGGTTTGTGAATTTTGTGTAGCCTCAGAAGAGGGTGCCGCCAACGGCACCCCCTGGCAATGCAGATATGTGATGCATTTTACTTGCAGTTCAGTCATCTGGTTAGGGGCTCTACAGGCGACTTGAATGAAATTGGGTGGGCTTTCCATGTAAGTAGGGGGCCTAAGGTGGTTGCTTTGTGTTGTTTTTGACTTTGGATTCAGCCATCAGGTCAGGTTAGATAGCTGAACTTGTATGAAAGTGCGTAGGGTTTGTGAATTTTGTGTAGCCTCAGAAGAGGGTGCCGCCAACGGCACCCCCTGGCAGGCCAGATATGTGATGTATTTTGCTTGCAGTTCAGTCATCTGGTTAGGGGCTCTACAGGCGACTTGAATGAAATTGGGTGGGCTTTCCATGTAAGTAGGGGGCCTAAGGGGGTTGCTTTGTGTTGTTTTTGACTTTGGATTCAGCCATGTGGTCAGGTTAGATAGCTGCACTTGTATGAAAGTGGGCAGGGTTTGTGAATTTTGTGTAGCCTCAGAAGAGGGTGCCGCCAACGGCACCCCCTGGCAGGCCAGATATGTGATGTATTTTGCTTGCAGTTCAGTCATCTGGTTAGGGGTCCTACAGGCTACTGGAATGAAATTGGGTGGGCTTTCTATGTAAGTAGGGGGGCTAAGGTGGTTGCTTTGTGTTGTTTTTGACTTTGGATTCAGCCATCAGGTCAGGTTAGATAGCTGAACTTGTATGAAAGTGCGTAGGGTTTGTGAATTTTGTGTAGCCTCAGAAGAGGGTGCCGCCAACGGCACCCCCTGGCAGGCCAGATATGTGATGTATTTTGCTTGCAGTTCAGTCATCTGGTTAGGGGCTCTACAGGCGACTTGAATGAAATTGGGTGGGCTTTCCATGTAAGTAGGGGGCCTAAGGGGGTTGCTTTGTGTTGTTTTTGACTTTGGATTCAGCCATGTGGTCAGGTGAGATAGCTGCATTTGTATGAAAGTGGGCAGGGTTTGTGAATTTTGTGTAGCCTCAGAAGAGGGTGCCGCCAACGGCACCCCCTGGCAGGCCAGATATGTGATGTATTTTGCTTGCAGTTCAGTCATCTGCTTAGGGGTCCTACAGGCCACTGGAATGAAATTGGGTGGGCTTTCCATGTAAGTAGGGGGCCTAAGGTGGTTGCTTTGTGTTGTTTTTGACTTTGGATTCAGCCATGTGGTCAGGTGAGATAGCTGCACTTGTATGAAAGTGGGCAGGGTTTGTGAATTTTGTGTAGCCTCAGAAGAGGGTGCCGGCAACGGCACCCCCTGGCAGTGCAGATATGTGATGCATTTTACTTACAGTTCAGTCATCTGGTTAGGGGCTCTACATGCGACTTGAATGAAATTGGGTGGGCTTTCCATGTAAGTAGGGGGCCTAAGGTGGTTGCTTTGTGTTGTTTTTGACTTTGGATTCAGCCATGTGGTCAGGTGAGATAGCTGCACTTGTATGAAAGTGGGCAGGGTTTCTGAATTTTGTGTAGCCTCAGAAGAGGGTGCCGCCAACGGCACCCCCTGGCAGTGCAGATATGTGATGTATTTTGCTTGCAGTTCAGTCATCTGGTTAGGGGTCCTACAGGCTACTGGAATGAAATTGGGTGGGCTTTCCATGTAAGTAGGGGGCCTAAGGTGGTTGCATTGTGTTGTTTTTGACTTTGGATTCAGCCATGTGGTCAGGTTAGATAGCTGCACTTGTATGAAAGTGGGCAGGGTTTCTGAATTTTGTGTAGCCTCAGAAGAGGGTGCCGCCAACGGCACCCCCTGGCAGGCCAGATATGTGATGTATTTTGCTTGCAGTTCAGTCATCTGGTTAGGGGTCCTACAGGCTACTGGAATGAAATTGGGTGGGCTTTCCATGTAAGTAGGGGGCCTAAGGTGGTTGCTTTGTGTTGTTTTTGACTTTGGATTCAGCCATGTGGTCAGGTGAGATAGCTGCACTTGTATGAAAGTGGGCAGGGTTTGTGAATTTTGTGTAGCCTCAGAAGAGGGTGCCGCCAACGGCACCCCCTGCCAGGCCAGATATGTGATGTATTTTACTTCCAGTTCAGTGATCTGGTTAGGGGCTCTACAGGCGACTTGAATGAAATTGGGTGGGCTTTCCATGTAAGTAAGGGGGCTAAGGTGGTTGCTTTGTGTTGTTTTTGACTTTGGATTCAGCCATGTGGTCAGGTTAGATAGCTGCACTTGTATGAAAGTGGGCAGGGTTTGTGAATTTTGTGTAGCCTCAGAAGAGGGTGCCGCCAACGGCACCCCCTGGCAGGCCAGATATGTGATGTATTTTGCTTGCAGTTCAGTCATCTGGTTAGGGGCTCTACAGGCGACTTGAATGAAATTGGGTGGCTTTCCATGTAAGTAGGGGGCCTAAGGTGGTTGCTTTGTGTTGTTTTTGACTTTGGATTCAGCCATCAGGTCAGGTTAGATAGCTGCACTTGTATGAAAGTGGGCAGGGTTTGTGAATTTTGTGTAGCCTCAGAAGAGGGTGCCGCCAACGGCACCCCCTGGCAGGCCAGATATGTGATGTATTTTGCTTGCAGTTCAGTCATCTGGTTAGGGGTCCTACAGGCTACTGGAATGAAATTGGGTGGGCTTTCCATGTAAGTAGGGGGCCTAAGGTGGTTGCTTTGTGTTGTTTTTGACTTTGGATTCAGCCATGTGGTCAGGTGAGATAGCTGCACTTGTATGAAAGTGGGCAGGGTTTGTGAATTTTGTGTAGCCTCAGAAGAGGGTGCCGCCAATGGCACCCCCTGCCAGGCCAGATATGTGATGTATTTTGCTTGCAGTTCAGTCATCTGGTTAGGGGCTCTACAGGCGACTTGAATGAAATTGGGTGGGCTTTCCATGTAAGTAGGGGGCCTAAGGTGGTTGCTTTGTGTTGTTTTTGACTTTGGATTCAGCCATGTGGTCAGGTTAGATAGCTGCACTTGTATGAAAGTGGGCAGGGTTTCTGAATTTTGTGTAGCCTCAGAAGAGGGTGCCGCCAACGGCACCCCCTGGCAGGCCAGATATGTGATGTATTTTGCTTGCAGTTCAGTCATCTGGTTAGGGGCTCTACAGGCGACTTGAATGAAATTGGGTGGGCTTTCCATGTAAGTAGGGGGCCTAAGGTGGTTGCTTTGTGTTGTTTTTGACTTTGGATTCAGCCATCAGGTCAGGTTAGATAGCTGAACTTGTATGAAAGTGCGTAGGGTTTGTGAATTTTGTGTAGCCTCAGAAGAGGGTGCCGCCAACGGCACCCCCTGGTAGTGCAGATATGTGATGCATTTTACTTGCAGTTCAGTCATCTGCTTAGGGGCTCTACAGGCGACTTGAATGAAATTGGGTGGGCTTTCCATGTAAGTAGGGGGCCTAAGGTGGTTGCTTTGTGTTGTTTTTGACTTTGGATTCAGCCATCAGGTCAGGTTAGATAGCTGAACTTGTATGAAAGTGCGTAGGGTTTGTGAATTTTGTGTAGCCTCAGAAGAGGGTGCCGCCAACGGCACCCCCTGGCAGGCCAGATATGTGATGTATTTTGCTTGCAGTTCAGTCATCTGGTTAGGGGCTCTACAGGCGACTTGAATGAAATTGGGTGGGCTTTCCATGTAAGTAGGGGGCCTAAGGGGGTTGCTTTGTGTTGTTTTTGACTTTGGATTCAGCCATGTGGTCAGGTTAGATAGCTGCACTTGTATGAAAGTGGGCAGGGTTTGTGAATTTTGTGTAGCCTCAGAAGAGGGTGCCGCCAATGGCACCCCCTGCCAGGCCAGATATGTGATGTATTTTGCTTGCAGTTCAGTCATCTGGTTAGGGGTCCTACAGGCTACTGGAATGAAATTGGGTGGGCTTTCCATGTAAGTAGGGGGCCTAAGGTGGTTGCTTTGTGTTGTTTTTGACTTTGGATTCAGCCATGTGGTCAGGTGAGATAGCTGCACTTGTATGAAAGTGGGCAGGGTTTGTGAATTTTGTGTAGCCTCAGAAGAGGGTGCCGCCAACGGCAGCCCCTGGTAGTGCAGATATGTGATGCATTTTACTTGCAGTTCAGTCATCTGCTTAGGGGCCCTACAGGCGACTTGAATGAAATTGGGTGGGCTTTCCATGTAAGTAGGGGGCCTAAGGTGGTTGCTTTGTGTTGTTTTTGACTTTGGATTCAGCCATGTGGTCAGGTGAGATAGCTGCACTTGTATGAAAGTGGGCAGGGTTTGTGAATTTTGTGTAGCCTCAGAAGAGGGTGCCGCCAACGGCACCCCTTGGCAGTGCAGATATGTGATGCATTTTACTTGCAGTTCAGTCATCTGGTTAGGGGTCCTACAGGCTACTGGAATGAAATTGGGTGGGCTTTCCATGTAAGTAGGGGGCCTAAGGGGGTTGCTTTGTGTTGTTTTTGACTTTGGATTCAGCCATGTGGTCAGGTTAGATAGCTGCACTTGTATGAAAGTGGGCAGGGTTTGTGAATTTTGTGTAGCCTCAGAAGAGGGTGCCGCCAACGGCACCCCCTGGCAGGCCAGATATGTGATGTATTTTGCTTGCAGTTCAGTCATCTGGTTAGGGGCTCTACAGGCGACTTGAATGAAATTGGGTGGGCTTTCCATGTAAGTAGGGGGCCTAAGGTGGTTGCATTGTGTTGTTTTTGACTTTGGATTCAGCCATGTGGTCAGGTTAGATAGCTGCACTTGTATGAAAGTGGGCAGGGTTTCTGAATTTTGTGTAGCCTCAGAAGAGGGCGCCGCCAACGGCACCCCCTGGCAGGCCAGATATGTGGTGTATTTTGCTTGCAGTTCAGTCATCTGCTTAGGGGTCCTACAGGCCACTGGAATGAAATTGGGTGGGCTTTCCATGTAAGTAGGGGGGCTAAGGTGGTTGCTTTGTGTTGTTTTTGACTTTGGATTCAGCCATGTGGTCAGGTTAGATAGCTGCACTTGTATGAAAGTGGGCAGGGTTTGTGAATTTTGTGTAGCCTCAGAAGAGGGTGCCGCCAACGGCACCCCCTGCCGTGCCAGATATGTGATGTATTTTGCTTGCAGTTCAGTCATCTGGTTAGGGGTCCTACAGGCTACTGGAATGAAATTGGGTGGGCTTTCCATGTAAGTAGGGGGCCTAAGGTGGTTGCTTTGTGTTGTTTTTGACTTTGGATTCAGCCATGTGGTCAGGTGAGATAGCTGCACTTGTATGAAAGTGGGCAGGGTTTGTGAATTTTGTGTAGCCTCAGAAGAGGGTGCCGCCAACAGCACCCCCTGGCAGTGCAGATATGTGATGCATTTTACTTGCAGTTCAGTCATCTGCTTAGGGGCCCTACAGGCGACTTGAATGAAATTGGGTGGGCTGTCCATGTAAGTAGGGGGCCTAAGGTGGTTGCTTTGTGTTGTTTTTGACTTTGGATTCAGCCATCAGGTCAGGTTAGATAGCTGAACTTGTATGAAAGTGCGCAGGGTTTGTGAATTTTGTGTAGCCTCAGAAGAGGGTGCCGCCAACGGCACCCCCTGGCAGGCCAGATATGTGATGTATTTTGCTTGCAGTTCAGTCATCTGGTTAGGGGCTCTACAGGCGACTTGAATGAAATTGGGTGGCTTTCCATGTAAGTAGGGGGCCTAAGGTGGTTGCTTTGTGTTGTTTTTGACTTTGGATTCAGCCATCAGGTCAGGTTAGATAGCTGCACTTGTATGAAAGTGGGCAGGGTTTGTGAATTTTGTGTAGCCTCAGAAGAGGGTGCCGCCAACGGCACCCCCTGCCAGGCCAGATATGTGATGTATTTTGCTTGCAGTTCAGTCATCTGGTTAGGGGTCCTACAGGCTACTGGAATGAAATTGGGTGGGCTTTCCATGTAAGTAGGGGGCCTAAGGTGGTTGCTTTGTGTTGTTTTTGACTTTGGATTCAGCCATGTGGTCAGGTGAGATAGCTGCACTTGTATGAAAGTGGGCAGGGTTTGTGAATTTTGTGTAGCCTCAGAAGAGGGTGCCGCAAACGGCACCCCCTGGCAGTGCAGATATGTGATGCATTTTCCTTGCAGTTCAGTCATCTGGTTAGGGGCTCTACATGCGACTTGAATGAAATCGGGTGGGCTTTCCATGTAAGTAGGGGGGCTAAGGTGGTTGCTTTGTGTTGTTTTTGACTTTGGATTCAGCCATGTGGTCAGGTTAGATAGCTGCACTTGTATGAAAGTGGGCAGGGTTTGTGAATTTTGTGTAGCCTCAGAAGAGGGTGCCGCCAACGGCACCCCCTGGCAGGCCAGATATGTGATGCATTTTACTTGCAGTTCAGTCATCTGGTTAGGGGCTCTACAGGCGACTTGAATGAAATTGGGTGGGCTTTCCATGTAAGTAGGGGGCCTAAGGTGGTTGCTTTGGGTTGTTTTGACTTTGGATTCAGCCATGTGGTCAGGTTAGATAGCTGCACTTGTATGAAAGTGGGCTGGGTTTGTGAATTTTGTGTAGCCTCAGAAGAGGGTGCCGCCAACGGCACCCCCTGGCAGGCCAGATATGTGATGCATTTTACTTCCAGTTCAGTCATCTAGTTAGGGGCTCTACAGGCGACTTGAATGAAATTGGGTGGGCTTTCCATGTAAGTAGGAGGCCTAAGGTGGTTGCTTTGTGTTGTTTTTGACTTTGGATTCAGCCATCAGGTCAGGTTAGATAGCTGCACTTGTATGAAAGTGGGCAGGGTTTGTGAATTTTGTGTAGCCTCAGAGGAGGGTGCCCCCAACGGCACCCCCTGGCAGGCCAGATATGTGATGTATTTTGCTTGCAGTTCAGTCATCTGGTTAGGGGTCCTACAGGCGACTGGAATGAAATTGGGTGGGCTTTCCATGTAAGTAGGGGGCCTAAGGTGGTTGCTTTGTGTTGTTTTTGACTTTGGATTCAGCCATGTGGTCAGGTGAGATAGCTGCACTTGTATGAAAGTGGGCAGGGTTTGTGAATTTTGTGTAGCCTCAGAAGAGGGTGCCGCCAACAGCACCCCCTGCCGTGCCAGATATGTGATGTATTTTGCTTGCAGTTCAGTCATCTGGTTAGGGGTCCTACAGGCTACTGGAATGAAATTGGGTGGGCTTTCCATGTAAGTAGGGGGCCTAAGGTGGTTGCTTTGTGTTGTTTTTGACTTTGGATTCAGCCATCAGGTCAGGTTAGATAGCTGCACTTGTATGAAAGTGCGCAGGGTTTGTGAATTTTGTGTAGCCTCAGAAGAGGGTGCCGCCAACGGCACCCCCTGGCAGGCCAGATATGTGATGTATTTTGCTTGCAGTTCAGTCATCTGGTTAGGGGCTCTACAGGCGACTTGAATGAAATTGGGTGGGCTTTCCATGTAAGTAGGGGGCCTAAGGGGGTTGCATTGTGTTGTTTTTGACTTTGGATTCAGCCATGTGGTCAGGTTAGATAGCTGCACTTGTATGAAAGTGGGCAGGGTTTGTGAATTTTGTGTAGCCTCAGAAGAGGGTGCCGCCAACGGCACCCCCTGGCAGGCCAGATATGTGATGTATTTTGCTTGCAGTTCAGTCATCTGCTTAGGGGTCCTACAGGCCACTGGAATGAAATTGGGTGGGCTTTCCATGTAAGTAGGGGGGCTAAGGTGGTTGCTTTGTGTTGTTTTTGACTTTGGATTCAGCCATGTGGTCAGGTGAGATAGCTGCACTTGTATGAAAGTGGGCAGGGTTTGTGAATTTTGTGTAGCCTCAGAAGAGGGTGCCGCCAACGGCACCCCCTGCCGTGCCAGATATGTGATGTATTTTGCTTGCAGTTCAGTCATCTGGTTAGGGGTCCTACAGGCTACTGGAATGAAATTGGGTGGGCTTTCCATGTAAGTAGGGGGCCTAAGGTGGTTGCTTTGTGTTGTTTTTGACTTTGGATTCAGCCATGTGGTCAGGTGAGATAGCTGCACTTGTATGAAAGTGGGCAGGGTTTGTGAATTTTGTGTAGCCTCAGAAGAGGGTGCCGCCAACGGCACCCCCTGCCGTGCCAGATATGTGATGTATTTTGCTTGCAGTTCAGTCATCTGGTTAGGGGTCCTACAGGCTACTTGAATGAAATTGGGTGGGCTTTCCATGTAAGTAGGGGGCCTAAGGTGGTTGCTTTGTGTTGTTTTTGACTTTGGATTCAGCCATGTGGTCAGGTTAGATAGCTGCACTTGTATGAAAGTGCGCAGGGTTTGTGAATTTTGTGTAGCCTCAGAAGAGGGTGCCGCCAACGGCACCCCCTGGCAGGCCAGATATGTGATGTATTTTGCTTGCAGTTCAGTCATCTGGTTAGGGGCTCTACAGGCGACTTGAATGAAATTGGGTGGGCTTTCCATGTAAGTAGGGGGCCTAAGGGGGTTGCATTGTGTTGTTTTTGACTTTGGATTCAGCCATGTGGTCAGGTTAGATAGCTGCACTTGTATGAAAGTGGGCAGGGTTTGTGAATTTTGTGTAGCCTCAGAAGAGGGTGCCGCCAACGGCACCCCCTGGCAGGCCAGATATGTGATGTATTTTGCTTGCAGTTCAGTCATCTGCTTAGGGGTCCTACAGGCCACTGGAATGAAATTGGGTGGGCTTTCCATGTAAGTAGGGGGGCTAAGGTGGTTGCTTTGTGTTGTTTTTGACTTTGGATTCAGCCATGTGGTCAGGTGAGATAGCTGCACTTGTATGAAAGTGGGCAGGGTTTGTGAATTTTGTGTAGCCTCAGAAGAGGGTGCCGCCAACGGCACCCCCTGCCGTGCCAGATATGTGATGTATTTTGCTTGCAGTTCAGTCATCTGGTTAGGGGTCCTACAGGCTACTGGAATGAAATTGGGTGGGCTTTCCATGTAAGTAGGGGGCCTAAGGTGGTTGCTTTGTGTTGTTTTTGACTTTGGATTCAGCCATGTGGTCAGGTGAGATAGCTGCACTTGTATGAAAGTGGGCAGGGTTTGTGAATTTTGTGTAGCCTCAGAAGAGGGTGCCGCCAACGGCACCCCCTGCCGTGCCAGATATGTGATGTATTTTGCTTGCAGTTCAGTCATCTGGTTAGGGGTCCTACAGGCTACTTGAATGAAATTGGGTGGGCTTTCCATGTAAGTAGGGGGCCTAAGGTGGTTGCTTTGTGTTGTTTTTGACTTTGGATTCAGCCATGTGGTCAGGTTAGATAGCTGCACTTGTATGAAAGTGCGCAGGGTTTGTGAATTTTGTGTAGCCTCAGAAGAGGGTGCCGCCAACGGCACCCCCTGGCAGGCCAGATATGTGATGTATTTTGCTTGCAGTTCAGTCATCTGGTTAGGGGCTCTACAGGCGACTTGAATGAAATTGGGTGGGCTTTCCATGTAAGTAGGGGGCCTAAGGGGGTTGCATTGTGTTGTTTTTGACTTTGGATTCAGCCATGTGGTCAGGTTAGATAGCTGCACTTGTATGAAAGTGGGCAGGGTTTGTGAATTTTGTGTAGCCTCAGAAGAGGGTGCCGCCAACGGCACCCCCTGGCAGGCCAGATATGTGATGTATTTTGCTTGCAGTTCAGTCATCTGCTTAGGGGTCCTACAGGCCACTGGAATGAAATTGGGTGGGCTTTCCATGTAAGTAGGGGGGCTAAGGTGGTTGCTTTGTGTTGTTTTTGACTTTGGATTCAGCCATGTGGTGAAGTTAGATAGCTGCACTTGTATGAAAGTGGGCAGGGTTTGTGAATTTTGTGTAGCCTCAGAAGAGGGTGCCGCCAACGGCACCCCCTGCCGTGCCAGATATGTGATGTATTTTGCTTGCAGTTCAGTCATCTGGTTAGGGGTCCTACAGGCTACTGGAATGAAATTGGGTGGGCTTTCCATGTAAGTAGGGGGCCTAAGGTGGTTGCTTTGTGTTGTTTTTGACTTTGGATTCAGCCATGTGGTCAGGTGAGATAGCTGCACTTGTATGAAAGTGGGCAGGGTTTGTGAATTTTGTGTAGCCTCAGAAGAGGGTGCCGCCAACAGCACCCCCTGGCAGTGCAGATATGTGATGCATTTTACTTGCAGTTCAGTCATCTGCTTAGGGGCTCTACAGGCGACTTGAATGAAATTGGGTGGGCTTTCCATGTAAGTAGGGGGCCTAAGGTGGTTGCTTTGTGTTGTTTTTGACTTTGGATTCAGCCATCAGGTCAGGTTAGATAGCTGCACTTGTATGAAAGTGGGCAGGGTTTGTGAATTTTGTGTAGCCTCAGAAGAGGGTGCCGCCAACGGCACCCCCTGGCAGGCCAGATATGTGATGCATTTTACTTGCAGTTCAGTCATCTGGTTAGGGGCTCTACAGGCGACTTGAATGAAATTGGGTGGGCTTTCCATGTAAGTAGGGGGCCTAAGGTGGTTGCTTTGGGTTGTTTTGACTTTGGATTCAGCCATGTGGTCAGGTTAGATAGCTGCACTTGTATGAAAGTGGGCTGGGTTTGTGAATTTTGTTTAGCCTCAGAAGAGGGTGCCTCCAACGGAACCCCCTGGCAGTGCAGATATGTGATTTTTTTTATTTGCAGTTCAGTCATCTGGTTAGGGGTCCTACAGGCTACTGGAATGAAATTGGGTGGGCTTTCCATGTAAGTAGGGGGCCTAAGGTGGTTGCTTTGTGTTGTTTTTGACTTTGGATTCAGCCATGTGGTCAGGTTAGATAGCTGCACTTGTATGAAAGTGGGCAGGGTTTGTGAATTTTGTGTAGCCTCAGAAGAGGGTGCCGCCAACGGCACCCCCTGGCAGGCCAGATATGTGATGCATTTTACTTCCAGTTCAGTCATCTGGTTAGTGGCTCTACAGGCGACTTGAATGAAATTGGGTGGGCTTTCCATGTAAGTAGGGGGGCTAAGGTGGTTGCTTTGTGTTGTTTTTGACTTTGGATTCAGCCATGTGGTCAGGTTAGATAGCTGCACTTGTATGAAAGTGGGCAGGGTTTGTGAATTTTGTGTAGCCTCAGAAGAGGCTGCCGCCAACGGCACCCCCTGGCAGGCCAGATATGTGATGTATTTTGCTTGCAGTTCAGTCATCTGCTTAGGGGTCCTACAGGCCACTGGAATGAAATTGGGTGGGCTTTCCATGTAAGTAGGGGGCCTAAGGTGGTTGCTTTGTGTTGTTTTTGACTTTGGATTCAGCCATGTGGTCAGGTGAGATAGCTGCACTTGTATGAAAGTGGGCAGGGTTTGTGAATTTTGTGTAGCCTCAGAAGAGGGTGCCGCCAACGGCACCCCCTGGCAGTGCAGATATGTGATGCATTTTACTTGCAGTTCAGTCATCTGCTTAGGGGCCCTACAGGCGACTTGAATGAAATTGGGTGGGCTTTCCATGTAAGTAGGGGGCCTAAGGTGGTTGCTTTGTGTTGTTTTTGACTTTGGATTCAGCCATCAGGTCAGGTTAGATGGCTGCACTTGTATGAAAGTGCGCAGGGTTTGTGAATTTTGTGTAGCCTCAGAAGAGGGTGCCGCCAACGGCACCCCCTAGCAGGCCAGATATGTGATGTATTTTGCTTGCAGTTCAGTCATCTGGTTAGGGGCTCTACAGGCGACTTGAATGAAATTGGGTGGCTTTCCATGTAAGTAGGGGGCCTAAGGTGGTTGCTTTGTGTTGTTTTTGACTTTGGATTCAGCCATGTGGTCAGGTTAGATAGCTGCACTTGTATGAAAGTGGGCAGGGTTTGTGAATTTTGTGTAGCCTCAGAAGAGGGTGCCGCCAACGGCACCCCCTGGCAGGCCAGATATGTGATGTATTTTGCTTGCAGTTCAGTCATCTGCTTAGGGGTCCTACAGGCCACTGGAATGAAATTGGGTGGGCTTTCCATGTAAGTAGGGGGCCTAAGGTGGTTGCTTTGTGTTGTTTTTGACTTTGGATTCAGCCATGTGGTCAGGTGAGATAGCTGCACTTGTATGAAAGTGGGCAGGGTTTGTGAATTTTGTGTAGCCTCAGAAGAGGGTGCCGCCAACGGCACCCCCTGGCAGTGCAGATATGTGATGCATTTTACTTGCAGTTCAGTCATCTGCTTAGGGGCCCTACAGGCGACTTGAATGAAATTGGGTGGGCTTTCCATGTAAGTAGGGGGCCTAAGGTGGTTGCTTTGTGTTGTTTTTGACTTTGGATTCAGCCATCAGGTCAGGTTAGATGGCTGCACTTGTATGAAAGTGGGCAGGGTTTGTGAATTTTGTTTAGCCTCAGAAGAGGGTGCCTCCAACGGAACCCCCTGGCAGTGCAGATATGTGATTTTTTTTATTTGCAGTTCAGTTATCTGGTTAGGGGCTCTACAGGCGACTTGAATGAAATTGGGTGGGCTTTCCATGTAAGTAGGGGGCCTAAGGTGGTTGCTTTGTGTTGTTTTTGACTTTGGATTCAGCCATGTGGTCAGGTTAGATAGCTGCACTTGTATGAAAGTGGGCAGGGTTTGTGAATTTTGTGTAGCCTCAGAAGAGGGTGCCGCCAACGGCACCCCCTGCCAGGCCAGATATGTGATGTATTTTGCTTGCAGTTCAGTCATCTGGTTAGGGGTCCTACAGGCTACTGGAATGAAATTGGGTGGGCTTTCCATGTAAGTAGGGGGCCTAAGGTGGTTGCTTTGTGTTGTTTTTGACTTTGGATTCAGCCATGTGATCAGGTGAGATAGCTGCACTTGTATGAAAGTGGGCAGGGTTTGTGAATTTTGTGTAGCCTCAGAAGAGGGTGCCGCGAACTTCACCCCCTGGCAGTGCAGATATGTGATGCATTTTACTTGCAGTTCAGTCATCTGGTTAGGGGCTCTACATGCGACTTGAATGAAATTGGGTGGGCTTTCCATGTAAGTAGGGGGCCTAAGGTGGTTGCTTTGTGTTGTTTTTGACTTTGGATTCAGCCATGTGGTCAGGTGAGATAGCTGCACTTGTATGAAAGTGGGCAGGGTTTGTGAATTTTGTGTAGCCTCAGAAGAGGGTGCCGCCAACGGCACCCCCTGGCAGTGCAGATATGTGATGCATTTTACTTGCAGTTCAGTCATCTGGTTAGGGGCTCTACAGGCGACTTGAATGAAATTGGGTGGGCTTTCCATGTAAGTAGGGGGCCTAAGGTGGTTGCTTTGTGTTGTTTTTGACTTTGGATTCAGCCATCAGGTCAGGTTAGATAGCTGAACTTGTATGAAAGTGCGTAGGGTTTGTGAATTTTGTGTAGCCTCAGAAGAGGGTGCCGCCAACGGCACCCCCTGGCAGGCCAGATATGTGATGTATTTTGCTTGCAGTTCAGTCATCTGGTTAGGGGCTCTACAGGCGACTTGAACGAAATTGGGTGGGCTTTCCATGTAAGTAGGGGGCCTAAGGGGGTTGCTTTGTGTTGTTTTTGACTTTGGATTCAGCCATGTGGTCAGGTTAGATAGCTGCACTTGTATGAAAGTGGGCAGGGTTTGTGAATTTTGTGTAGCCTCAGAAGAGGGTGCCGCCAACGGCACCCCCTGGCAGGCCAGATATGTGATGTATTTTGCTTGCAGTTCAGTCATCTGGTTAGGGGTCCTACAGGCTATTGGAATGAAATTGGGTGGGCTTTCCATGTAAGTAGGGGGCCTAAGGTGGTTGCTTTGTGTTGTTTTTGACTTTGGATTCAGCCATGTGGTCAGGTTAGATAGCTGCACTTGTATGAAAGTGGGCAGCGTTTGTGAATTTTGTGTAGCCTCAGAAGAGGGTGCCGCCAACGGCACCCCCTGGCAGTGCAGATATGTGATGCATTTTACTTGCAGTTCAGTCATCTGGTTAGGGGCTCTACAGGCGACTTGAATGAAATTGGGTGGGCTTTCCATGTAAGTAGGGGGCCTAAGGTGGTTGCTTTGTGTTGTTTTTGACTTTGGATTCAGCCATCAGGTCAGGTTAGATAGCTGCACTTGTATGAAAGTGGGCAGGGTTTGTGAATTTTGTGTAGCCTCAGAAGAGGGTGCCGCCAACGGCACCCCCTGGCAATGCAGATATGTGATGCATTTTACTTGCAGTTCAGTCATCTGGTTAGGGGCTCTACAGGCGACTTGAATGAAATTGGGTAAGCTTTCCATGTAAGTAGGGGGCCTAAGGTGGTTGCTTTGTGTTGTTTTTGACTTTGGATTCAGCCATGTGGTCAGGTTAGATAGCTGCACTTGTATGAAAGTGGGCAGGGTTTGTGAATTTTGTGTAGCCTCAGAAGAGGGTGCCGCCAACGGCACCCCCTGGCAGTGCAGATATGTGATGCATTTTACTTGCAGTTCAGTCATCTGGTTAGGGGCTCTACAGGCGACTTGAATGAAATTGGGTGGGCTTTCCATGTAAGTAGGGGGCCTAAGGTGGTTGCTTTGTGTTGTTTTTGACTTTGGATTCAGCCATGTGGTCAGGTGAGATAGCTGCACTTGTATGAAAGTGGGCAGGGTTTGTGAATTTTGTGTAGCCTCAGAAGAGGGTGCCGCCAACGGCACCCCCTGGCAGGCCAGATATGTGATGTATTTTGCTTGCAGTTCAGTCATCTGGTTAGGGGCTCTACAGGCGACTTGAATGAAATTGGGTGGGCTTTCCATGTAAGTAGGGGGCCTAAGGGGGTTGCTTTGTGTTGTTTTTGACTTTGGATTCAGCCATGTGGTTAGGTTCGATAGCCGCACTTGTATGAAAGTGGGCAGGGTTTGTGAATTTTGTGTAGCCTCAGAAGAGGGTGCCGCCAACGGCACCCCCTGGCAGGCCAGATATGTGATGTATTTTGCTTGCAGTTCAGTCATCTGCTTAAGGGTCCTACAGGCCACTGGAATGAAATTGGGTGGGCTTTCCATGTAAGTAGGGGGGCTAAGGTGGTTGCTTTGTGTTGTTTTTGACTTTGGATTCAGCCATGTGGTCAGGTGAGATAGCTGCACTTGTATGAAAGTGGGCAGGGTTTGTGAATTTTGTGTAGCCTCAGAAGAGGGTGCCGCCAACGGCACCCCCTGCCGTGCCAGATATGTGATGTATTTTGCTTGCAGTTCAGTCATCTGGTTAGGGGTCCTACAGGCTACTGGAATGAAATTGGGTGGGCTTTCCATGTAAGTAGGGGGCCTAAGGTGGTTGCTTTGTGTTGTTTTTGACTTTGGATTCAGCCATGTGGTCAGGTGAGATAGCTGCACTTGTATGAAAGTGGGCAGGGTTTGTGAATTTTGTGTAGCCTCAGAAGAGGGTGCCGCCAACAGCACCCCCTGGCAGTGCAGATATGTGATGCATTTTACTTGCAGTTCAGTCATCTGCTTAGGGGCTCTACAGGCGACTTGAATGAAATTGGGTGGGCTTTCCATGTAAGTAGGGGGCCTAAGGTGGTTGCTTTGTGTTGTTTTTGACTTTGGATTCAGCCATGTGGTCAGGTGAGATAGCTGCACTTGTATGAAAGTGGGCAGGGTTTGTGAATTTTGTGTAGCCTCAGAAGAGGGTGCCGCCAACGGCACCCCCTGCCGTGCCAGATATGTGATGTATTTTGCTTGCAGTTCAGTCATCTGGTTAGGGGTCCTACAGGCTACTGGAATGAAATTGGGTGGGCTTTCCATGTAAGTAGGGGGCCTAAGGTGGTTGCTTTGTGTTGTTTTTGACTTTGGATTCAGCCATGTGGTCAGGTGAGATAGCTGCACTTGTATGAAAGTGGGCAGGGTTTGTGAATTTTGTGTAGCCTCAGAAGAGGGTGCCGCCAACAGCACCCCCTGGCAGTGCAGATATGTGATGCATTTTACTTGCAGTTCAGTTATCTGCTTAGGGGCTCTACAGGCGACTTGAATGAAATTGGGTGGGCTTTCCATGTAAGTAGGGGGCCTAAGGTGGTTGCTTTGTGTTGTTTTTGACTTTGGATTCAGCCATCAGGTCAGGTTAGATAGCTGAACTTGTATGAAAGTGCGCAGGGTTTGTGAATTTTGTGTAGCCTCAGAAGAGGGTGCCGCCAACGGAACCGCCTGGCAGGCCAGATATGTGATGTATTTTGCTTGCAGTTCAGTCATCTGCTTAGGGGTCCTACAGGCTACGCGAATGAAATTGGGTGGGCTTTCCATGTAAGTAGGGGGCCTAAGGTGGTTGCTTTGTGTTGTTTTTGACTTTGGATTCAGCCATGTGGTCAGGTTAGATAGCTGCACTTGTATGAAAGTGGGCAGGGTTTGTGAATTTTGTGTAGCCTCAGAAGAGGGTGCCGCCAACGGCACCCCCTGGCAGGCCAGATATGTGATGCATTTTACTTGCAGTTCAGTCATCTGGTTAGGGGCTCTACATGCGACTTGAATGAAATTGGGTGGGCTTTCCATGTAAGTAGGGGGCCTAAGGTGGTTGCTTTGTGTTGTTTTTGACTTTGGATTCAGCCATGTGGTCAGGTTAGATAGCTGCACTTGTATGAAAGTGGGCAGGGTTTGTGAATTTTGTGTAGCCTCAGAAGAGGGTGCCGCCAACGGCACCCCCTGGCAGTGCAGATATGTGATGCATTTTACTTGCAGTTCAGTCATCTGGTTAGGGGCTCTACAGGCGACTTGAATGAAATTGGGTGGGCTTTCCATGTAAGTAGGGGGCCTAAGGTGGTTGCTTTGTGTTGTTTTTGACTTTGGATTCAGCCATGTGGTCAGGTTAGATAGCTGCACTTGTATGAAAGTGGGCAGGGTTTGTGAATTTTGTGTAGCCTCAGAAGAGGGTGCCGCCAACGGCACCCCCTGGCAGTGCAGATATGTGATGCATTTTACTTGCAGTTCAGTCATCTGGTTAGGGCTCTACAGGCGACTTGAATGAAATTGGGTGGGCTTTCCATGTAAGTAGGGGGCCTAAGGTGGTTGCTTTGTGTTGTTTTTGACTTTGGATTCAGCCATGTGGTCAGGTGAGATAGCTGCACTTGTATGAAAGTGGGCAGGGTTTGTGAATTTTGTGTAGCCTCAGAAGAGGGTGCCGCCAACGGCACCCCCTGGCAGTGCAGATATGTGATGCATTTTACTTGCAGTTCAGTCATCTGGTTAGGGGCTCTACAGGCGACTTGAATGAAATTGGGTGGGCTTTCCATGTAAGTAGGGGGCCTAAGGTGGTTGCTTTGTGTTGTTTTTGACTTTGGATTCAGCCATCAGGTCAGGTTAGATAGCTGAACTTGTATGAAAGTGCGTAGGGTTTGTGAATTTTGTGTAGCCTCAGAAGAGGGTGCCGCCAACGGCACCCCCTGGCAGGCCAGATATGTGATGTATTTTGCTTGCAGTTCAGTCATCTGGTTAGGGGCTCTACAGGCGACTTGAATGAAATTGGGTGGGCTTTCCATGTAAGTAGGGGGCCTAAGGGGGTTGCTTTGTGTTGTTTTTGACTTTGGATTCAGCCATGTGATCAGGTTAGATAGCTGCACTTGTATGAAAGTGGGCAGGGTTTGTGAATTTTGTGTAGCCTCAGAAGAGGGTGCCGCCAACGGCACCCCCTGGCAGGCCAGATATGTGATGTATTTTGCTTGCAGTTCAGTCATCTGGTTAGGGGCTCTACAGGCGACTTGAACGAAATTGGGTGGGCTTTCCATGTAAGTAGGGGGCCTAAGGGGGTTGCTTTGTGTTGTTTTTGACTTTGGATTCAGCCATGTGGTCAGGTTAGATAGCTGCACTTGTATGAAAGTGGGCAGCGTTTGTGAATTTTGTGTAGCCTCAGAAGAGGGTGCCGCCAACGGCACCCCCTGGCAGGCCAGATATGTGATGTATTTTGCTTGCAGTTCAGTCATCTGGTTAGGGGTCCTACAGGCTATTGGAATGAAATTGGGTGGGCTTTCCATGTAAGTAGGGGGCCTAAGGTGGTTGCTTTGTGTTGTTTTTGACTTTGGATTCAGCCATGTGGTCAGGTTAGATAGCTGCACTTGTATGAAAGTGGGCAGCGTTTGTGAATTTTGTGTAGCCTCAGAAGAGGGTGCCGCCAACGGCACCCCCTGGCAGGCCAGATATGTGATGTATTTTGCTTGCAGTTCAGTCATCTGGTTAGGGGTCCTACAGGCTATTGGAATGAAATTGGGTGGGCTTTCCATGTAAGTAGGGGGCCTAAGGTGGTTGCTTTGTGTTGTTTTTGACTTTGGATTCAGCCATGTGGTCAGGTTAGATAGCTGCACTTGTATGAAAGTGGGCAGCGTTTGTGAATTTTGTGTAGCCTCAGAAGAGGGTGCCGCCAACGGCACCCCCTGGCAGTGCAGATATGTGATGCATTTTACTTGCAGTTCAGTCATCTGGTTAGGGGCTCTACAGGCGACTTGAATGAAATTGGGTGGGCTTTCCATGTAAGTAGGGGGCCTAAGGTGGTTGCTTTGTGTTGTTTTTGACTTTGGATTCAGCCATCAGGTCAGGTTAGATAGCTGAACTTGTATGAAAGTGCGTAGGGTTTGTGAATTTTGTGTAGCCTCAGAAGAGGGTGCCGGCAACGGCACCCCCTGGCAGGCCAGATATGTGATGTATTTTGCTTGCAGTTCAGTCATCTGGTTAGGGGCTCTACAGGCGACTTGAATGAAATTGGGTGGGCTTTCCATGTAAGTAGGGGGCCTAAGGGGGTTGCTTTGTGTTGTTTTTGACTTTGGATTCAGCCATGTGATCAGGTTAGATAGCTGCACTTGTATGAAAGTGGGCAGGGTTTGTGAATTTTGTGTAGCCTCAGAAGAGGGTGCCGCCAACGGCACCCCCTGGCAGGCCAGATATGTGATGTATTTTGCTTGCAGTTCAGTCATCTGCTTAGGGGTCCTACAGGCCACTGGAATGAAATTGGGTGGGCTTTCCATGTAAGTAGGGGGGCTAAGGTGGTTGCTTTGTGTTGTTTTTGACTTTGGATTCAGCCATGTGGTCAGGTGAGATAGCTGCACTTGTATGAAAGTGGGCAGGGTTTGTGAATTTTGTGTAGCCTCAGAAGAGGGTGCCGCCAACGGCACCCCCTGGTAGTGCAGATATGTGATGCATTTTACTTGCAGTTCAGTCCTCTGCTTAGGGGCTCTACAGGCGACTTGAATGAAATTGGGTGGGCTTTCCATGTAAGTAGGGGGGCTAAGGTGGTTGCTTTGTGTTGTTTTTGACTTTGGATTCAGCCATCAGGTCAGGTTAGATAGCTGAACTTGTATGAAAGTGCGTAGGGTTTGTGAATTTTGTGTAGCCTCAGAAGAGGGTGCCGCCAACGGCACCCCCTGGCAGGCCAGATATGTGATGTATTTTGCTTGCAGTTCAGTCATCTGGTTAGGGGCTCTACAGGCGACTTGAATGAAATTGGGTGGGCTTTCCATGTAAGTAGGGGGGCTAAGGTGGTTGCTTTGTGTTGTTTTTGACTTTGGATTCAGCCATCAGGTCAGGTTAGATAGCTGCACTTGTATGAAAGTGGGCAGGGTTTGTGAATTTTGTGTAGCCTCAGAGGAGGGTGCCGCCAACGGCACCCCCTACCAGGCCAGATATGTGATGTATTTTGCTTGCAGTTCAGTCATCTGGTTAGGGGTCCTACAGGCTACTGGAATGAAATTGGGTGGGCTTTCCATGTAAGTAGGGGGCCTAAGGTGGTTGCTTTGTGTTGTTTTTGACTTTGGATTCAGCCATGTGGTCAGGTTAGATAGCTGCACTTGTATGAAAGTGGGCAGGGTTTGTGAATTTTGTGTAGCCTCAGAAGAGGGTGCCGCCAACGGCACCCCCTGGCAGTGCAGATATGTGATGCATTTTACTTGCAGTTCAGTCATCTGGTTAGGGGCTCTACAGGCGACTTGAATGAAATTGGGTGGGCTTTCCATGTAAGTAGGGGGCCTAAGGTGGTTGCTTTGTGTTGTTTTTGACTTTGGATTCAGCCATGTGGTCAGGTTAGATAGCTGCACTTGTATGAAAGTGGGCAGGGTTTGTGAATTTTGTGTAGCCTCAGAAGAGGGTGCCGCCAACGGCACCCCCTGGCAGTGCAGATATGTGATGCATTTTACTTGCAGTTCAGTCATCTGGTTAGGGGCTCTACAGGCGACTTGAATGAAATTGGGTGGGCTTTCCATGTAAGTAGGGGGCCTAAGGTGGTTGCTTTGTGTTGTTTTTGACTTTGGATTCAGCCATGTGGTGAAGTTAGATAGCTGCACTTGTATGAAAGTGGGCAGGGTTTGTGAATTTTGTGTTGCCTCAGAAGAGGGTGCCGCCAGCGGCACCCCCTGCCAGGCCAGATATGTGATGTATTTTGATTGCAGTTCAGTCATCTGCTTAGGGGTCCTACAGGCTACTGGAATGAAATTGGGTGGGCTTTCCATGTAAGTAGGGGGGCTAAGGTGGTTGCTTTGTGTTGTTTTTGACTTTGGATTCAGCCATGTGGTCAGGTTAGATAGCTGCACTTGTATGAAAGTGGCAGGGTTTGTGAATTTTGTGTAGCCTCAGAAGACGGTGCCGCCAACGCACCCCCCGGCAGGCCAGATATGTGATGTATTTTGATTGCAGTTCAGTCATCTGGTTAGGGGCTCTACAGGCGACTTGAATGAAATTGGGTGGGCTTTCCATGTAAGTAGGGGGCCTAAGGTGGTTGCTTTGTGTTGTTTTTGACTTTGGATTCAGCCATGTGGTCAGGTTAGATAGCTGCACTTGTATGAAAGTGGGCAGGGTTTGTGAATTTTGTGTAGCCTCAGAAGAGGGTGCCGCCAACGGCACCCTCTGCCAGGCCAGATATATGATGCATTTTGCTTGCAGTTCACTCATCTGGTTAGGGGCTCTACAGGCGACTTGAATGAAATTGGGTGGGCTTTCCATGTAAGTAGGGGGCCTAAGGTGGTTGCTTTGTGTTGTTTTTGACTTTGGATTCAGCCATGTGGTCAGGTTAGATAGCTGCACTTGTATGAAAGTGGACAAGGTTTGTGAATTTTGTGTAGCCTCAGAAGAGGGTGCCGCCAACGGGACCCCCTGGCAGGCCAGATATGTGATGTATTTTGCTTGCAGTTCAGTCATCTGCTTAGGGGTCCTACAGGCTACTGGAATGAAATTGGGTGGGCTTTCCATGTAAGTAGGGGGCCTAAGGTGGTTGCTTTGTGTTGTTTTTGACTTTGGATTCAGCCATGTGGTCAGGTTAGATAGCTGCACTTGTATGAAAGTGGGCAGGGTTTGTGAATTTTGTGTAGCCTCAGAAGAGGGTGCCGCCAACGGCACCCCCTGCCAGGCCAGATATGTGATGCATTTTACTTGCAGTTCAGTCATCTGCTTAGGGGCTCTACAGGGGACTTGAATGAAATTGGGTGGGCTTTCCATGTAAGTAGGGGGCCTAAGGTGGTTGCTTTGTGTTGTTTTTGACTTTGGATTCAGCCATCAGGTCAGGTTAGATAGCTGCACTTGTATGAAAGTGGGCAGGGTTTGTGAATTTTGTGTAGCCTCAGAAGAGGGTGCCGCCAACGGCACCCCCTGCCAGGCCAGATATGTGATGCATTTTACTTGCAGTTCAGTCATCTGCTTAGGGGCTCTACAGGGGACTTGAATGAAATTGGGTGGGCTTTCCATGTAAGTAGGGGGCCTAAGGTGGTTGCTTTGTGTTGTTTTTGACTTTGGATTCAGCCATGTGGTCAGGTTAGATAGCTGCACTTGTATGAAAGTGGGCAGTGTTTGTGAATTTTGTGTAGCCTCAGAAGAGGGTGCCGCCAACGGGACCCCCTGGCAGGCCAGATATGTGATGTATTTTGCTTGCAGTTCAGTCATCTGCTTAGGGGTCCTACAGGCTACTGGAATGAAATTGGGTGGGCTTTCCATGTAAGTAGGGGGCGTAAGGTGGTTGCTTTGTGTTGTTTTTGACTTTGGATTCAGCCATGTGGTCAGGTTAGATAGCTGCACTTGTATGAAAGTGCGCAGGGTTTGTGAATTTTGTGTAGCCTCAGAAGAGGGTGCCGCCAACGGCACCCCCTGGCAGTGCAGATATGTGATGCATTTTACTTGCAGTTCAGTCATCTGCTTAGGGGCTCTACAGGCGACTTGAATGAAATTGGGTGGGCTTTCCATGTAAGTAGGGGGCCTAAGGTGGTTCCTTTGTGTTGTTTTTGACTTTGGATTCAGCCATGTGGTCAGGTTAGATAGCTGCACTTGTATGAAAGTGGACAAGGTTTGTGAATTTTGTGTAGCCTCAGAAGAGGGTGCCGCCAACGGCAGCCCCTGGCAGGCCAGATATGTGCTGTATTTTGCTTGCAGTTCAGTCATCTGCTTAGGGGTCCTACAGGCTACTGGAATGAAATTGGGTGGGCTTTCCATGTAAGTAGGGGGCCTAAGGTGGTTGCTTTGTGTTGTTTTTGACTTTGGATTCAGCCATGTGGTCAGGTTAGATAGCTGCACTTGTATGAAAGTGGGCAGGGTTTGTGAATTTTGTGTAGCCTCAGAAGAGGGTGCCGCCAACGGCACCCTCTGCCAGGCCAGATATATGATGCATTTTACTTGCAGTTCAGTAATCTGGTTAGGGGCTCTACAGGCGACTTGAATGAAATTGGGTGGGCTTTCCATGTAAGTAGGGGGGCTAAGGTGGTTGCTTTGTGTTGTTTTTGACTTTGGATTCAGCCATGTGGTCAGGTTAGATAGCTGCACTTGTATGAAAGTGGGCAGTGTTTGTGAATTTTGTGTAGCCTTAGAAGAGGGTGCCGCCAACGGAACCCCCTGGCAGGCCAGATATGTGCTGTATTTTGCTTGCAGTTCAGTCATCTGCTTAGGGGTCCTACAGGCTACTGGAATGAAATTGGGTGGGCTTTCCATGTAAGTAGGGGGCCTAAGGTGGTTGCTTTGTGTTGTTTTTGACTTTGGATTCAGCCATCAGGTCAGGTTAGATAGCTGAACTTGTATGAAAGTGCGTAGGGTTTGTGAATTTTGTGTAGCCTCAGAAGAGGGTGCCGCCAACGGCACCCCCTGGCAGGCCAGATATGTGATGTATTTTGCTTGCAGTTCAGTCATCTGGTTAGGGGCTCTACAGGCGACTTGAATGAAATTGGGTGGGCTTTCCATGTAAGTAGGGGGCCTAAGGGGGTTGCTTTGTGTTGTTTTTGACTTTGGATTCAGCCATGTGGTCAGGTTAGATAGCTGCACTTGTATGAAAGTGGGCAAGGTTTGTGAATTTTGTGTAGCCTCAGAAGAGGGTGCCGCCAACGGCACCCCCTGGCAGGCCAGATATGTGATGCATTTTACTTGCAGTTCAGTCATCTGGTTAGGGGCTCTACAGGGGACTTGAATGAAATTGGGTGGGCTTTCCATGTAAGTAGGGGGCCTAAGGTGGTTGCTTTGTGTTGTTTTTGACTTTGGATTCAGCCATGTGGTCAGGTTAGATAGCTGCACTTGTATGAAAGTGGGCAGGGTTTGGGAATTTTGTGTAGCCTCAGAAGAGGGTGCCGCCAACGGCACCCCCTGGCAGGCCAGATATGTGATGCATTTTACTTGCAGTTCAGTCATCTGGTTAGGGGCTCTACAGGCGACTTGAATGAAATTGGGTGGGCTTTCCATGTAAGTAGGGGGCCTAAGGTGGTTCCTTTGTGTTGTTTTTGACTTTGGATTCAGCCATGTGGTCAGGTTAGATAGCTGCACTTGTATGAAAGTGGGCAGGGTTTGTGAATTTTGTGTAGCCTCAGAAGAGGGTGCCGCCAACGGCACCCCCTGGCAGTGCAGATATGTGATGCATTTTACTTGCAGTTCAGTCATCTGGTTAGGGGCTCTACAGGCGACTTGAATGAAATTGGGTGGGCTTTCCATGTAAGTAGGGGGCCTAAGGGGGTTGCTTTGTGTTGTTTTTGACTTTGGATTCAGCCATGTGGTCAGGTTAGATAGCTGCACTTGTATGAAAGTGGGCAGGGTTTGCGAAGTTTGTGTAGCCTCAGAAGAGGGTGCCGCCAACGGCACCCCCTGGCAGTGCAGATATGTGATGCATTTTACTTGCAGTTCAGTCATCTGGTTAGGGGTCCTACAGGCTACTGGAATGAAATTGGGTGGGCTTTCCATGTAAGTAGGGGGCCTAAGGTGGTTGCTTTGTGTTGTTTTTGACTTTGGATTCAGCCATGTGGTCAGGTTAGATAGCTGCACTTGTATGAAAGTGGGCAGGGTTTGTGAATTTTGTGTAGCCTCAGAAGAGGGTGCCGCCAACGGAACCCCCTGGCAGGCCAGATATGTGATGTATTTTGCTTGCAGTTCAGTCATCTGCTTAGGGGTCCTACAGGCCACTGGAATGAAATTGGGTGGGCTTTCCATGTAAGTAGGGGGGCTAAGGTGGTTGCTTTGTGTTGTTTTTGACTTTGGATTCAGCCATGTGGTCAGGTGAGATAGCTGCACTTGTATGAAAGTGGGCTGGGTTTGTGAATTTTGTGTAGCCTCAGAAGAGGGTGCCGCCAACAGCACCCCATGGCAGTGCAGATATGTGATGCATTTTACTTGCAGTTCAGTCATCTGGTTAGGGGCTCTACAGGCGACTTGAATGAAATTGGGTGGGCTTTCCATGTAAGTAGGGGGCCTAAGGTGGTTGCTTTGTGTTGTTTTTGACTTTGGATTCAGCCATCAGGTCAGGTTAGATAGCTGAACTTGTATGAAAGTGCGTAGGGTTTGTGAATTTTGTGTAGCCTCAGAAGAGGGTGCCGCCAACGGCACCCCCTGGCAGGCCAGATATGTGATGTATTTTGCTTGCAGTTCAGTCATCTGCTTAGGGGCTCTACAGGCGACTTGAATGAAATTGGGTGGGCTTTCCATGTAAGTAGGGGGCCTAAGGGGGTTGCATTGTGTTGTTTTTGACTTTGGATTCAGCCATGTGGTCAGGTTAGATAGCTGCACTTGTATGAAAGTGGGCAGGGTTTGTGAATTTTGTGTAGCCTCAGAAGAGGGTGCCGCCAACGGCACCCCCTGGCAGGCCAGATATGTGATGTATTTTGCTTGCAGTTCAGTCATCTGCTTAGGGGTCCTACACGCCACTGGAATGAAATTGGGTGGGCTTTCCATGTAAGTAGGGGGGCTAAGGTGGTTGCTTTGTGTTGTTTTTGACTTTGGATTCAGCCATGTGGTCAGGTGAGATAGCTGCACTTGTATGAAAGTGGGCAGGGTTTGTGAATTTTGTGTAGCCTCAGAAGAGGGTGCCGCCAACGGCACCCCCTGGCACTGCAGATATGTGATGCATTTTACTTGCAGTTCAGTCATCTGCTTAGGGGCTCTACAGGCGACTTGAATGAAATTGGGTGGGCTTTCCATGTAAGTAGGGGGCCTAAGGTGGTTGCTTTGTGTTGTTTTTGACTTTGGATTCAGCCATCAGGTCAGGTTAGATAGCTGAACTTGTATGAAAGTGCGCAGGGTTTGTGAATTTTGTGTAGCCTCAGAAGAGGGTGCCGCCAACGGCACCCCCTGGCAGGCCAGATATGTGATGTATTTTGCTTGCAGTTCAGTCATCTGGTTAGGGGCTCTACAGGCGACTTGAATGAAATTGGGTGGCTTTCCATGTAAGTAGGGGGCCTAAGGTGGTTGCTTTGTGTTGTTTTTGACTTTGGATTCAGCCATCAGGTCAGGTTAGATAGCTGCACTTGTATGAAAGTGGGCAGGGTTTGTGAATTTTGTGTAGCCTCAGAAGAGGGTGCCGCCAACGGCACCCCCTGCCAGGCCAGATATGTGATGTATTTTGCTTGCAGTTCAGTCATCTGGTTAGGGGTCCTACAGGCTACTGGAATGAAATTGGGTGGGCTTTCCATGTAAGTAGGGGGCCTAAGGTGGTTGCTTTGTGTTGTTTTTGACTTTGGATTCAGCCATGTGGTCAGGTGAGATAGCTGCACTTGTATGAAAGTGGGCAGGGTTTGTGAATTTTGTGTAGCCTCAGAAGAGGGTGCCGCCAACGGCACCCCCTGGCAGGCCAGATATGTGATGCATTTTACTTCCAGTTCAGTCATCTGGTTAGGGGCTCTACAGGCGACTTGAATGAAATTGGGTGGGCTTTCCATGTAAGTAGGGGGGCTAAGGTGGTTGCTTTGTGTTGTTTTTGACTTTGGATTCAGCCATGTGGTCAGGTTAGATAGCTGCACTTGTATGAAAGTGGGCAGGGTTTGTGAATTTTGTGTAGCCTCAGAAGAGGGTGCCGCCAACGGCACCCCCTGGCAATGCAGATATGTGATGCATTTTACTTGCAGTTCAGTCATCTGGTTAGGGGCTCTACAGGCGACTTGAATGAAATTGGGTGGGCTTTCCATGTAAGTAGGAGGCCTAAGGTGGTTGCTTTGTGTTGTTTTTGACTTTGGATTCAGCCATCAGGTCAGGTTAGATAGCTGCACTTGTATGAAAGTGGGCAGGGTTTGTGAATTTTGTGTAGCCTCAGAGGAGGGTGCCGCCAACGGCACCCCCTGCCAGGCCAGATATGTGATGTATTTTGCTTGCAGTTCAGTCATCTGGTTAGGGGTCCTACACGCAACTGGAATGAAATTGGGTGGGCTTTCCATGTAAGTAGGGGGCCTAAGGTGGTTGCTTTGTGTTGTTTTTGACTTTGGATTCAGCCATGTGGTCAGGTGAGATAGCTGCACTTGTATGAAAGTGGGCAGGGTTTGTGAATTTTGTGTAGCCTCAGAAGAGGGTGCCGCCAACGGCACCCCCTGGCAGTGCAGATATGTGATGCATTTTACTTGCAGTTCAGTCATCTGCTTAGGGGCCCTACAGGCGACTTGAATGAAATTGGGTGGGCTTTCCATGTAAGTAGGGGGCCTAAGGTGGTTGCTTTGTGTTGTTTTTGACTTTGGATTCAGCCATCAGGTCAGGTTAGATAGCTGAACTTGTATGAAAGTGCGTAGGGTTTGTGAATTTTGTGTAGCCTCAGAAGAGGGTGCCGCCAACGGCACCCCCTGGCAGGCCAGATATGTGATGTATTTTGCTTGCAGTTCAGTCATCTGCTTAGGGGCTCTACATGCGACTTGAATGAAATTGGGTGGGCTTTCCATGTAAGTAGGGGGCCTAAGGGGGTTGCTTTGTGTTGTTTTTGACTTTGGATTCAGCCATGTGGTCAGGTTAGATAGCTGCACTTGTATGAAAGTGGGCAGGGTTTGTGAATTTTGTGTAGCCTCAGAAGAGGGTGCCGCCAACGGCACCCCCTGGCAGGCAAGATATGTGATGTATTTTGCTTGCAGTTCAGTCATCTGCTTATGGGTCCTACAGGCCACTGGAATGAAATTGGGTGGGCTTTCCATGTAAGTAGGGGGGCTAAGGTGGTTGCTTTGTGTTGTTTTTGACTTTGGATTCAGCCATGTGGTCAGGTGAGATAGCTGCACTTGTATGAAAGTGGGCAGGGTTTGTGAATTTTGTGTAGCCTCAGAAGAGGGTGCCGCCAACGGCACCCCCTGCCAGGCCAGATATGTGATGTATTTTGCTTGCAGTTCAGTCATCTGGTTAGGGGTCCTACAGGCGACTGGAATGAAATTGGGTGGGCTTTCCATGTAAGTAGGGGGCCTAAGGTGGTTGCTTTGTGTTGTTTTTGACTTTGGATTCAGCCATGTGGTCAGGTGAGATAGCTGCACTTGTATGAAAGTGGGCAGGGTTTGTGAATTTTGTGTAGCCTCAGAAGAGGGTGCCGCCAACGGCACCCCCTGGCAGTGCAGATATGTGATGCATTTTACTTGCAGTTCAGTCATCTGCTTAGGGGCCCTACAGGCGACTTGAATGAAATTGGGTGGGCTTTCCATGTAAGTAGGGGGGCTAAGGTGGTTGCTTTGTGTTGTTTTTGACTTTGGATTCAGCCATGTGGTCAGGTTAGATAGCTGCACTTGTATGAAAGTGGGCAAGGTTTGTGAATTTTGTGTAGCCTCAGAAGAGGGTGCCGCCAACGGCACCCCCTGGCAGGCCAGATATGTGATGCATTTTACTTCCAGTTCAGTCATCTGGTTAGGGCTCTACAGGCGACTTGAATGAAATTGGGTGGGCTTTCCATGTAAGTAGGGGGGCTAAGGTGGTTGCTTTGTGTTGTTTTTGACTTTGGATTCAGCCATGTGGTCAGGTTAGATAGCTGCACTTGTATGAAAGTGGGCAAGGTTTGTGAATTTTGTGTAGCCTCAGAAGAGGGTGCCGCCAACGGCACCCCCTAGCAATGCAGATATGTGATGCATTTTACTTCCAGTTCAGTCATCTGGTTAGGGGCTCTACAGGCGACTTGAATGAAATTGGGTGGGCTTTCCATGTAAGTAGGGGGCCTAAGGTGGTTGCTTTGTGTTGTTTTTGACTTTGGATTCAGCCATCAGGTCAGGTTAGATAGCTGAACTTGTATGAAAGTGCGTAGGGTTTGTGAATTTTGTGTAGCCTCAGAAGAGGGTGCCGCCAACGGCACCCCCTGGCAGGCCAGATATGTGATGTATTTTGCTTGCAGTTCAGTCATCTGGTTAGGGGCTCTACAGGCGACTTGAATGAAATTGGGTGGGCTTTCCATGTAAGTAGGGGGGCTAAGGTGGTTGCTTTGTGTTGTTTTTGACTTTGGATTCAGCCATGTGGTCAGGTGAGATAGCTGCACTTGTATGAAAGTGGGCAGGGTTTGTGAATTTTGTGTAGCCTCAGAAGAGGGTGCCGCCAACAGCACCCCCTGGCAGTGCAGATATGTGATGCATTTTACTTGCAGTTCAGTCATCTGGTTAGGGGCTCTACAGGCGACTTCAATGAAATTGGGTGGGCTTTCCATGTAAGTAGGGGGCCTAAGGTGGTTGCTTTGTGTTGTTTTTGACTTTGGATTCAGCCATCAGGTCAGGTTAGATAGCTGAACTTGTATGAAAGTGCGTAGGGTTTGTGAATTTTGTGTAGCCTCAGAAGAGGGTGCCGCCAACGGCACCCCCTGGCAGGCCAGATATGTGATGTATTTTGCTTGCAGTTCAGTCATCTGGTTAGGGGTCCTACAGGCTACTGGAATGAAATTGGGTGGGCTTTCCATGTAAGTAGGGGGCCTAAGGTGGTTGCTTTGTGTTGTTTTTGACTTTGGATTCAGCCATGTGGTCAGGTGAGATAGCTGCACTTGTATGAAAGTGGGCAGGGTTTGTGAATTTTGTGTAGCCTCAGAAGAGGGTGCCGCCAACGGCACCCCCTGGCAGGCCAGATATGTGATGTATTTTGCTTGCAGTTCAGTCATCTGCTTAGGGGTCCTACAGGCCACTGGAATGAAATTGGGTGGGCTTTCCATGTAAGTAGGGGGGCTAAGGTGGTTGCTTTGTGTTGTTTTTGACTTTGGATTCAGCCATGTGGTCAGGTTAGATAGCTGCACTTGTATGAAAGTGGGCAGGGTTTGTGAATTTTGTGTAGCCTCAGAAGAGGGTGCCGCCAACGGCACCCCCTGCCGTGCCAGATATGTGATGTATTTTGCTTGCAGTTCAGTCATCTGGTTAGGGGTCCTACAGGCTACTGGAATGAAATTGGGTGGGCTTTCCATGTAAGTAGGGGGCCTAAGGTGGTTGCTTTGTGTTGTTTTTGACTTTGGATTCAGCCATCAGGTCAGGTTAGATAGCTGAACTTGTATGAAAGTGCGTAGGGTTTGTGAATTTTGTGTAGCCTCAGAAGAGGGTGCCGCCAACGGCACCCCCTGGCAGGCCAGATATGTGATGTATTTTGCTTGCAGTTCAGTCATCTGCTTATGGGTCCTACAGGCCACTGGAATGAAATTGGGTGGGCTTTCCATGTAAGTAGGGGGGCTAAGGTGGTTGCTTTGTGTTGTTTTTGACTTTGGATTCAGCCATGTGGTCAGGTGAGATAGCTGCACCTGTATGAAAGTGGGCAGGGTTTGTGAATTTTGTGTAGCCTCAGAAGAGGGTGCCGCCAACGGCACCCCCTGCCAGGCCAGATATGTGATGTATTTTGCTTGCAGTTCAGTCATCTGGTTAGGGGTCCTACAGGCGACTGGAATGAAATTGGGTGGGCTTTCCATGTAAGTAGGGGGCCTAAGGTGGTTGCTTTGTGTTGTTTTTGACTTTGGATTCAGCCATGTGGTCAGGTGAGATAGCTGCACTTGTATGAAAGTGGGCAGGGTTTGTGAATTTCGTGTAGCCTCAGAAGAGGGTGCCGCCAACGGCACCCCCTGGCAGTGCAGATATGTGATGCATTTTACTTGCAGTTCAGTCATCTGCTTAGGGGCTCTACAGGCGACTTGAATGAAATTGGGTGGGCTTTCCATGTAAGTAGGGGGCCTAAGGTGGTTGCTTTGTGTTGTTTTTGACTTTGGATTCAGCCATCAGGTCAGGTTAGATAGCTGAACTTGTATGAAAGTGCGTAGGGTTTGTGAATTTTGTGTAGCCTCAGAAGAGGGTGCCGCCAACGGCACCCCCTGGCAGGCCAGATATGTGATGTATTTTGCTTGCAGTTCAGTCATCTGCTTAGGGGCTCTACAGGCGACTTGAATGAAATTGGGTGGGCTTTCCATGTAAGTAGGGGGCCTAAGGGGGTTGCTTTGTGTTGTTTTTGACTTTGGATTCAGCCATGTGGTCAGGTTAGATAGCTGCACTTGTATGAAAGTGGGCAGGGTTTGTGAATTTTGTGTAGCCTCAGAAGAGGGTGCCGCCAACGGCACCCCCTGGCAGGCAAGATATGTGATGTATTTTGCTTGCAGTTCAGTCATCTGCTTATGGGTCCTACAGGCCACTGGAATGAAATTGGGTGGGCTTTCCATGTAAGTAGGGGGGCTAAGGTGGTTGCTTTGTGTTGTTTTTGACTTTGGATTCAGCCATGTGGTCAGGTGAGATAGCTGCACCTGTATGAAAGTGGGCAGGGTTTGTGAATTTTGTGTAGCCTCAGAAGAGGGTGCCGCCAACGGCACCCCCTGCCAGGCCAGATATGTGATGTATTTTGCTTGCAGTTCAGTCATCTGGTTAGGGGTCCTACAGGCGACTGGAATGAAATTGGGTGGGCTTTCCATGTAAGTAGGGGGCCTAAGGTGGTTGCTTTGTGTTGTTTTTGACTTTGGATTCAGCCATGTGGTCAGGTGAGATAGCTGCACTTGTATGAAAGTGGGCAGGGTTTGTGAATTTTGTGTAGCCTCAGAAGAGGGTGCCGCCAACGGCACCCCCTGGCAGTGCAGATATGTGATGCATTTTACTTGCAGTTCAGTCATCTGCTTAGGGGCCCTACAGGCGACTTGAATGAAATTGGGTGGGCTTTCCATGTAAGTAGGGGGCCTAAGGTGGTTGCTTTGTGTTGTTTTTGACTTTGGATTCAGCCATGTGGTCAGGTTAGATAGCTGCACTTGTATGAAAGTGGACAAGGTTTGTGAATTTTGTGTAGCCTCAGAAGAGGGTGCCGCCAACGGGACCCCCTGGCAGGCCAGATATGTGATGTATTTTGCTTGCAGTTCAGTCATCTGCTTAGGGGTCCTACAGGCTACTGGAATGAAATTGGGTGGGCTTTCCATGTAAGTAGGGGGCCTAAGGTGGTTGCTTTGTGTTGTTTTTGACTTTGGATTCAGCCATGTGGTCAGGTTAGATAGCTGCACTTGTATGAAAGTGGGCAGGGTTTGTGAATTTTGTGTAGCCTCAGAAGAGGGTGCCGCCAACGGCACCCCCTGCCAGGCCAGATATGTGATGTATTTTGCTTGCAGTTCAGTAATCTGGTTAGGGGTCCTACAGGCTACTGGAATGAAATTGGGTGGGCTTTCCATGTAAGTAGGGGGCCTAAGGTGGTTGCTTTGTGTTGTTTTTGACTTTGGATTCAGCCATGTGGTCAGGTCAGATAGCTGCACTTGTATGAAAGTGGGCAGGGTTTGTGAATTTTGTGTAGCCTCAGAAGAGGGTGCCGCCAACGGCACCCCCTGGCAGTGCAGATATGTGATGCATTTTCCTTGCAGTTCAGTCATCTGGTTAGGGGCTCTACATGCGACTTGAATGAAATTGGGTGGGCTTTCCATGTAAGTAGGGGGCCTAAGGTGGTTGCTTTGTGTTGTTTTTGACTTTGGATTCAGCCATGTGGTCAGGTTAGATAGCTGCACTTGTATGAAAGTGGGCAGGGTTTGTGAATTTTGTGTAGCCTCAGAAGAGGGTGCCGCCAACGGCACCCCCTGGCAGGCTAGATATGTGATGCATTTTACTTGCAGTTCAGTCATCTGGTTAGGGGCTCTACAGGCGACTTGAATGAAATTGGGTGGGCTTTCCATGTAAGTAGGGGGCATAAGGTGGTTGCTTTGGGTTGTTTTGACTTTGGATTCAGCCATGTGGTCAGGTTAGATAGCTGCACTTGTATGAAAGTGGGTTGGGTTTGTGAATTTTGTGTAGCCTCAGAAGAGGGTGCCTCCAACGGAACCCCCTGGCAGTGCAGATATGTGATGTATTTTGCTTGCAGTTCAGTCATCTGGTTAGGGGCTCTACAGGCGACTTGAATGAAATTGGGTGGGCTTTCCATGTAAGTAGGGGGGCTAAGGTGGTTGCTTTGTGTTGTTTTTGACTTTGGATTCAGCCATGTGGTCAGGTTAGATAGCTGCACTTGTATGAAAGTGGGCAAGGTTTGTGAATTTTGTGTAGCCTCAGAAGAGGGTGCCGCCAACGGCACCCCCTGGCAGGCCAGATATGTGATGCATTTTACTTCCAGTTCAGTCATCTGGTTAGGGGCTCTACAGGCGACTTGAATGAAATTGGGTGGGCTTTCCATGTAAGTAGGGGGGCTAAGGTGGTTGCTTTGTGTTGTTTTTGACTTTGGATTCAGCCATGTGGTCAGGTTAGATAGCTGCACTTGTATGAAAGTGGGCAGGGTTTGTGAATTTTGTGTAGCCTCAGAAGAGGGTGCCGCCAACGGCACCCCCTGGCAGTGCAGATATGTGATGCATTTTCCTTGCAGTTCAGTCATCTGGTTAGGGGCTCTACATGCGACTTGAATGAAATTGGGTGGGCTTTCCATGTAAGTAGGGGGGCTAAGGTGGTTGCTTTGTGTTGTTTTTGACTTTGGATTCAGCCATGTGGTCAGGTTAGATAGCTGCACTTGTATGAAAGTGGGCAAGGTTTGTGAATTTTGTGTAGCCTCAGAAGAGGGTGCCGCCAACGGCACCCCCTGGCAGGCCAGATATGTGATGCATTTTACTTCCAGTTCAGTCATCTGGTTAGGGGCTCTACAGGCGACTTGAATGAAATTGGGTGGGCTTTCCATGTAAGTAGGGGGCCTAAGGTGGTTGCTTTGTGTTGTTTTTGACTTTGGATTCAGCCATGTGGTCAGGTTAGATAGCTGCACTTGTATGAAAGTGGGCAGGGTTTGTGAATTTTGTGTAGCCTCAGAAGAGGGTGCCGCCAACGGCACCCCCTGGCAGGCTAGATATGTGATGCATTTTACTTGCAGTTCAGTCATCTGGTTAGGGGCTCTACAGGCGACTTGAATGAAATTGGGTGGGCTTTCCATGTAAGTAGGGGGCATAAGGTGGTTGCTTCGGGTTGTTTTGACTTTGGATTCAGCCATGTGGTCAGGTTAGATAGCTGCACTTGTATGAAAGTGGGTTGGGTTTGTGAATTTTGTGTAGCCTCAGAAGAGGGTGCCTCCAACGGAACCCCCTGGCAGTGCAGATATGTGATGTATTTTGCTTGCAGTTCAGTCATCTGGTTAGGGGCTCTACAGGCGACTTGAATGAAATTGGGTGGGCTTTCCATGTAAGTAGGGGGGCTAAGGTGGTTGCTTTGTGTTGTTTTTGACTTTGGATTCAGCCATGTGGTCAGGTTAGATAGCTGCACTTGTATGAAAGTGGGCAAGGTTTGTGAATTTTGTGTAGCCTCAGAAGAAGGTGCCGCCAACGGCACCCCCTGGCAGGCCAGATATGTGATGCATTTTACTTCCAGTTCAGTCATCTGGTTAGGGGCTCTACAGGCGACTTGAATGAAATTGGGTGGGCTTTCCATGTAAGTAGGGGGGCTAAGGTGGTTGCTTTGTGTTGTTTTTGACTTTGGATTCAGCCATGTGGTCAGGTTAGATAGCTGCACTTGTATGAAAGTGGGCAGGGTTTGTGAATTTTGTGTAGCCTCAGAAGAGGGTGCCGCCAACGGCACCCCCTGGCAGTGCAGATATGTGATGCATTTTCCTTGCAGTTCAGTCATCTGGTTAGGGGCTCTACATGCGACTTGAATGAAATTGGGTGGGCTTTCCATGTAAGTAGGGGGGCTAAGGTGGTTGCTTTGTGTTGTTTTTGACTTTGGATTCAGCCATGTGGTCAGGTTAGATAGCTGCACTTGTATGAAAGTGGGCAAGGTTTGTGAATTTTGTGTAGCCTCAGAAGAGGGTGCCGCCAACGGCACCCCCTGGCAGGCCAGATATGTGATGCATTTTACTTCCAGTTCAGTCATCTGGTTAGGGGCTCTACAGGCGACTTGAATGAAATTGGGTGGGCTTTCCATGTAAGTAGGGGGCCTAAGGTGGTTGCTTTGTGTTGTTTTTGACTTTGGATTCAGCCATGTGGTCAGGTTAGATAGCTGCACTTGTATGAAAGTGGGCAGGGTTTGTGAATTTTGTGTAGCCTCAGAAGAGGGTGCCGCCAACGGCACCCCCTGGCAGGCTAGATATGTGATGCATTTTACTTGCAGTTCAGTCATCTGGTTAGGGGCTCTACAGGCGACTTGAATGAAATTGGGTGGGCTTTCCATGTAAGTAGGGGGCATAAGGTGGTTGCTTCGGGTTGTTTTGACTTTGGATTCAGCCATGTGGTCAGGTTAGATAGCTGCACTTGTATGAAAGTGGGTTGGGTTTGTGAATTTTGTGTAGCCTCAGAAGAGGGTGCCTCCAACGGAACCCCCTGGCAGTGCAGATATGTGATGTATTTTGCTTGCAGTTCAGTCATCTGGTTAGGGGCTCTACAGGCGACTTGAATGAAATTGGGTGGGCTTTCCATGTAAGTAGGGGGGCTAAGGTGGTTGCTTTGTGTTGTTTTTGACTTTGGATTCAGCCATGTGGTCAGGTTAGATAGCTGCACTTGTATGAAAGTGGGCAAGGTTTGTGAATTTTGTGTAGCCTCAGAAGAAGGTGCCGCCAACGGCACCCCCTGGCAGGCCAGATATGTGATGCATTTTACTTCCAGTTCAGTCATCTGGTTAGGGGCTCTACAGGCGACTTGAATGAAATTGGGTGGGCTTTCCATGTAAGTAGGGGGGCTAAGGTGGTTGCTTTGTGTTGTTTTTGACTTTGGATTCAGCCATGTGGTCAGGTTAGATAGCTGCACTTGTATGAAAGTGGGCAGGGTTTGTGAATTTTGTGTAGCCTCAGAAGAGGGTGCCGCCAACGGCACCCCCTGGCAGTGCAGATATGTGATGCATTTTCCTTGCAGTTCAGTCATCTGGTTAGGGGCTCTACATGCGACTTGAATGAAATTGGGTGGGCTTTCCATGTAAGTAGGGGGGCTAAGGTGGTTGCTTTGTGTTGTTTTTGACTTTGGATTCAGCCATGTGGTCAGGTTAGATAGCTGCACTTGTATGAAAGTGGGCAAGGTTTGTGAATTTTGTGTAGCCTCAGAAGAGGGTGCCGCCAACGGCACCCCCTGGCAGGCCAGATATGTGATGCATTTTACTTCCAGTTCAGTCATCTGGTTAGGGGCTCTACAGGCGACTTGAATGAAATTGGGTGGGCTTTCCATGTAAGTAGGGGGCCTAAGGTGGTTGCTTTGTGTTGTTTTTGACTTTGGATTCAGCCATGTGGTCAGGTTAGATAGCTGCACTTGTATGAAAGTGGGCAGGGTTTGTGAATTTTGTGTAGCCTCAGAAGAGGGTGCCGCCAACGGCACCCCCTGGCAGGCTAGATATGTGATGCATTTTACTTGCAGTTCAGTCATCTGGTTAGGGGCTCTACAGGCGACTTGAATGAAATTGGGTGGGCTTTCCATGTAAGTAGGGGGCATAAGGTGGTTGCTTTGGGTTGTTTTGACTTTGGATTCAGCCATGTGGTCAGGTTAGATAGCTGCACTTGTATGAAAGTGGGTTGGGTTTGTGAATTTTGTGTAGCCTCAGAAGAGGGTGCCTCCAACGGAACCCCCTGGCAGTGCAGATATGTGATGTATTTTGCTTGCAGTTCAGTCATCTGGTTAGGGGCTCTACAGGCGACTTGAATGAAATTGGGTGGGCTTTCCATGTAAGTAGGGTGGCTAAGGTGGTTGCTTTGTGTTGTTTTTGACTTTGGATTCAGCCATGTGGTCAGGTTAGATAGCTGCACTTGTATGAAAGTGGGCAAGGTTTGTGAATTTTGTGTAGCCTCAGAAGAGGGTGCCGCCAACGGCACCCCCTGGCAGGCCAGATATGTGATGCATTTTACTTCCAGTTCAGTCATCCGGTTAGGGGCTCTACAGGCGACTTGAATGAAATTGGGTGGGCTTTCCATGTAAGTAGGGGGGCTAAGGTGGTTGCTTTGTGTTGTTTTTGACTTTGGATTCAGCCATGTGGTCAGGTTAGATAGCTGCACTTGTATGAAAGTGGGCAGGGTTTGTGAATTTTGTGTAGCCTCAGAAGAGGGTGCCGCCAACGGCACCCCCTGGCAGTGCAGATATGTGATGCATTTTCCTTGCAGTTCAGTCATCTGGTTAGGGGCTCTACATGCGACTTGAATGAAATTGGGTGGGCTTTCCATGTAAGTAGGGGGGCTAAGGTGGTTGCTTTGTGTTGTTTTTGACTTTGGATTCAGCCATGTGGTCAGGTTAGATAGCTGCACTTGTATGAAAGTGGGCAAGGTTTGTGAATTTTGTGTAGCCTCAGAAGAGGGTGCCGCCAACGGCACCCCCTGGCAGGCCAGATATGTGATGCATTTTACTTCCAGTTCAGTCATCTGGTTAGGGGCTCTACAGGCGACTTGAATGAAATTGGGTGGGCTTTCCATGTAAGTAGGGGGCCTAAGGTGGTTGCTTTGTGTTGTTTTTGACTTTGGATTCAGCCATGTGGTCAGGTTAGATAGCTGCACTTGTATGAAAGTGGGCAGGGTTTGTGAATTTTGTGTAGCCTCAGAAGAGGGTGCCGCCAACGGCACCCCCTGGCAGTGCAGATATGTGATGCATTTTACTTACAGTTCAGTCATCTGGTTAGGGGCTCTACATGCGACTTGAATGAAATTGGGTGGGCTTTCCATGTAAGTAGGGGGCCTAAGGTGGTTGCTTTGTGTTGTTTTTGACTTTGGATTCAGCCATCAGGTCAGGTTAGATAGCTGAACTTGTATGAAAGAGCGTAGGGTTTGTGAATTTTGTGTAGCCTCAGAAGAGGGTGCCGCCAACGGCACCCCCTGGCAGGCCAGATATGTGATGTATTTTGCTTGCAGTTCAGTCATCTGGTTAGGGCTCTACAGGCGACTTGAATGAAATTGGGTGGGCTTTCCATGTAAGTAGGGGGGCTAAGGTGGTTGCTTTGTGTTGTTTTTGACTTTGGATTCAGCCATGTGGTCAGGGGAGATAGCTGCACTTGTATGAAAGTGGGCAGGGTTTGTGAATTTTGTGTAGCCTCAGAAGAGGGTGCCGCCAACAGCACCCCCTGGCAGTGCAGATATGTGATGCATTTTACTTGCAGTTCAGTCATCTGGTTAGGGGCTCTACAGGCGACTTGAATGAAATTGGGTGGGCTTTCCATGTAAGTAGGGGGCCTAAGGTGGTTGCTTTGTGTTGTTTTTGACTTTGGATTCAGCCATCAGGTCAGGTTAGATAGCTGAACTTGTATGAAAGTGCGTAGGGTTTGTGAATTTTGCGTAGCCTCAGAAGAGGGTGCCGCCAACGGCACCCCCTGGCAGGCCAGATATGTGATGTATTTTGCTTGCAGTTCAGTCATCTGGTTAGGGGCTCTACAGGCGACTTGAATGAAATTGGGTGGGCTTTCCATGTAAGTAGGGGGCCTAAGAGGGTTGCATTGTGTTGTTTTTGACTTTGGATTCAGCCATGTGGTCAGGTTAGATAGCTGCACTTGTATGAAAGTGGGCAGGGTTTGTGAATTTTGTGTAGCCTCAGAAGAGGGTGCCGCCAACGGCACCCCCTGGCAGGCCAGATATGTGATGTATTTTGCTTGCAGTTCAGTCATCTGGTTAGGGGCTCTACAGGCGACTTGAATGAAATTGGGTGGGCTTTCCATGTAAGTAGGGGGCCTAAGAGGGTTGCATTGTGTTGTTTTTGACTTTGGATTCAGCCATGTGGTCAGGTTAGATAGCTGCACTTGTATGAAAGTGGGCAGGGTTTCTGAATTTTGTGTAGCCTCAGAAGAGGGTGCCGCCAACGGCACCCCCTGGCAGGCCAGATATGTGATGTATTTTGCTTGCAGTTCAGTCATCTGCTTAGGGGTCCTACAGGCCACTGGAATGAAATTGGGTGGGCTTTCCATGTAAGTAGGGGGCTAAGGTGGTTGCTTTGTGTTGTTTTTGACTTTGGATTCAGCCATGTGGTCAGGTTAGATAGCTGCACTTGTATGAAAGTGGGCAGGGTTTGTGAATTTTGTGTAGCCTCAGAAGAGGGTGCCGCCAACGGCACCCCCTGCCGTGCCAGATATGTGATGTATTTTGCTTGCAGTTCAGTCATCTGGTTAGGGGTCCTACAGGCTACTGGAATGAAATTGGGTGGGCTTTCCATGTAAGTAGGGGGCCTAAGGTGGTTGCTTTGTGTTGTTTTTGACTTTGGATTCAGCCATGTGGTCAGGTGAGATAGCTGCACTTGTATGAAAGTGGGCAGGGTTTGTGAATTTTGTGTAGCCTCAGAAGAGGGTGCCGCCAACGGCACCCCCTGGCAGTGCAGATATGTGATGCATTTTACTTGCAGTTCAGTCATCTGCTTAGGGGCCCTACAGGCGACTTGAATGAAATTGGGTGGGCTGTCCATGTAAGTAGGGGGCCTAAGGTGGTTGCTTTGTGTTGTTTTTGACTTTGGATTCAGCCATCAGGTCAGGTTAGATAGCTGAACTTGTATGAAAGTGCGCAGGGTTTGTGAATTTTGTGTAGCCTCAGAAGAGGGTGCCGCCAACGGCACCCCCTGGCAGGCCAGATATGTGATGTATTTTGCTTGCAGTTCAGTCATCTGGTTAGGGGCTCTACAGGCGACTTGAATGAAATTGGGTGGCTTTCCATGTAAGTAGGGGGCCTAAGGTGGTTGCTTTGTGTTGTTTTTGACTTTGGATTCAGCCATCAGGTCAGGTTAGATAGCTGCACTTGTATGAAAGTGGGCAGGGTTTGTGAATTTTGTGTAGCCTCAGAAGAGGGTGCCGCCAACGGCACCCCCTGCCAGGCCAGATATGTGATGTATTTTGCTTGCAGTTCAGTCATCTGGTTAGGGGTCCTACAGGCTACTGGAATGAAATTGGGTGGGCTTTCCATGTAAGTAGGGGGCCTAAGGTGGTTGCTTTGTGTTGTTTTTGACTTTGGATTCAGCCATGTGGTCAGGTGAGATAGCTGCACTTGTATGAAAGTGGGCAGGGTTTGTGAATTTTGTGTAGCCTCAGAAGAGGGTGCCGCCAATGGCACCCCCTGCCAGGCCAGATATGTGATGTATTTTGCTTGCAGTTCAGTCATGTGGTTAGGGGCTCTACAGGCGACTTGAATGAAATTGGGTGGGCTTTCCATGTAAGTAGGGGGCCTAAGGTGGTTGCTTTGTGTTGTTTTTGACTTTGGATTCAGCCATGTGGTCAGGTTAGATAGCTGCACTTGTATGAAAGTGGGCAGGGTTTCTGAATTTTGTGTAGCCTCAGAAGAGGGTGCCGCCAACGGCACCCCCTGGCAGTGCAGATATGTGATGTATTTTGCTTGCAGTTCAGTCATCTGGTTAGGGGCTCTACAGGCGACTTGAATGAAATTGGGTGGGCTTTCCATGTAAGTAGGGGGCCTAAGGTGGTTGCTTTGTGTTGTTTTTGACTTTGGATTCAGCCATCAGGTCAGGTTAGATAGCTGAACTTGTATGAAAGTGCGTAGGGTTTGTGAATTTTGTGTAGCCTCAGAAGAGGGTGCCGCCAACGGCACCCCCTGGCAGGCCAGATATGTGATGTATTTTGCTTGCAGTTCAGTCATCTGGTTAGGGGCTCTACAGGCGACTTGAATGAAATTGGGTGGGCTTTCCATGTAAGTAGGGGGCCTAAGGGGGTTGCTTTGTGTTGTTTTTGACTTTGGATTCAGCCATGTGGTCAGGTTAGATAGCTGCACTTGTATGAAAGTGGGCAGGGTTTGTGAATTTTGTGTAGCCTCAGAAGAGGGTGCCGCCAATGGCACCCCCTGCCAGGCCAGATATGTGATGTATTTTGCTTGCAGTTCAGTCATCTGGTTAGGGGTCCTACAGGCTACTGGAATGAAATTGGGTGGGCTTTCCATGTAAGTAGGGGGCCTAAGGTGGTTGCTTTGTGTTGTTTTTGACTTTGGATTCAGCCATGTGGTCAGGTGAGATAGCTGCACTTGTATGAAAGTGGGCAGGGTTTGTGAATTTTGTGTAGCCTCAGAAGAGGGTGCCGCCAACGGCAGCCCCTGGTAGTGCAGATATGTGATGCATTTTACTTGCAGTTCAGTCATCTGGTTAGGGGTCCTACAGGCTACTGGAATGAAATTGGGTGGGCTTTCCATGTAAGTAGGGGGCCTAAGGGGGTTGCTTTGTGTTGTTTTTGACTTTGGATTCAGCCATGTGGTCAGGTTAGATAGCTGCACTTGTATGAAAGTGGGCAGGGTTTGTGAATTTTGTGTAGCCTCAGAAGAGGGTGCCGCCAACGGCACCCCCTGGCAGGCCAGATATGTGATGTATTTTGCTTGCAGTTCAGTCATCTGGTTAGGGGCTCTACAGGCGACTTGAATGAAATTGGGTGGGCTTTCCATGTAAGTAGGGGGCCTAAGAGGGTTGCATTGTGTTGTTTTTGACTTTGGATTCAGCCATGTGGTCAGGTTAGATAGCTGCACTTGTATGAAAGTGGGCAGGGTTTCTGAATTTTGTGTAGCCTCAGAAGAGGGTGCCGCCAACGGCACCCCCTGGCAGGCCAGATATGTGATGTATTTTGCTTGCAGTTCAGTCATCTGCTTAGGGGTCCTACAGGCCACTGGAATGAAATTGGGTGGGCTTTCCATGTAAGTAGGGGGCTAAGGTGGTTGCTTTGTGTTGTTTTTGACTTTGGATTCAGCCATGTGGTCAGGTTAGATAGCTGCACTTGTATGAAAGTGGGCAGGGTTTGTGAATTTTGTGTAGCCTCAGAAGAGGGTGCCGCCAACGGCACCCCCTGCCGTGCCAGATATGTGATGTATTTTGCTTGCAGTTCAGTCATCTGGTTAGGGGTCCTACAGGCTACTGGAATGAAATTGGGTGGGCTTTCCATGTAAGTAGGGGGCCTAAGGTGGTTGCTTTGTGTTGTTTTTGACTTTGGATTCAGCCATGTGGTCAGGTGAGATAGCTGCACTTGTATGAAAGTGGGCAGGGTTTGTGAATTTTGTGTAGCCTCAGAAGAGGGTGCCGCCAACGGCACCCCCTGGCAGTGCAGATATGTGATGCATTTTACTTGCAGTTCAGTCATCTGCTTAGGGGCCCTACAGGCGACTTGAATGAAATTGGGTGGGCTGTCCATGTAAGTAGGGGGCCTAAGGTGGTTGCTTTGTGTTGTTTTTGACTTTGGATTCAGCCATCAGGTCAGGTTAGATAGCTGAACTTGTATGAAAGTGCGCAGGGTTTGTGAATTTTGTGTAGCCTCAGAAGAGGGTGCCGCCAACGGCACCCCCTGGCAGGCCAGATATGTGATGTATTTTGCTTGCAGTTCAGTCATCTGGTTAGGGGCTCTACAGGCGACTTGAATGAAATTGGGTGGCTTTCCATGTAAGTAGGGGGCCTAAGGTGGTTGCTTTGTGTTGTTTTTGACTTTGGATTCAGCCATGTGGTCAGGTTAGATAGCTGCACTTGTATGAAAGTGGGCAGGGTTTGTGAATTTTGTGTAGCCTCAGAAGAGGGTGCCGCCAACGGCACCCCCTGGCAGGCCAGATATGTGATGTATTTTGCTTGCAGTTCAGTCATCTGGTTAGGGGTCCTACAGGCTACTGGAATGAAATTGGGTGGGCTTTCCATGTAAGTAGGGGGCCTAAGGTGGTTGCTTTGTGTTGTTTTTGACTTTGGATTCAGCCATGTGGTCAGGTGAGATAGCTGCACTTGTATGAAAGTGGGCAGGGTTTGTGAATTTTGTGTAGCCTCAGAAGAGGGTGCCGCCAACGGCACCCCCTGGCAGGCCAGATATGTGATGTATTTTGCTTGCAGTTCAGTCATCTGCTTAGGGGTCCTACAGGCCAGTGGAATGAAATTGGGTGGGCTTTCCATGTAAGTAGGGGGGCTAAGGTGGTTGCTTTGTGTTGTTTTTGACTTTGGATTCAGCCATCAGGTCAGGTTAGATAGCTGCACTTGTATGAAAGTGCGCAGGGTTTGTGAATTTTGTGTAGCCTCAGAAGAGGGTGCCGCCAACGGCACCCCCTGGCAGGCCAGATATGTGATGTATTTTGCTTGCAGTTCAGTCATCTGGTTAGGGGCTCTACAGGCGACTTGAATGAAATTGGGTGGCTTTCCATGTAAGTAGGGGGCCTAAGGTGGTTGCTTTGTGTTGTTTTTGACTTTGGATTCAGCCATCAGGTCAGGTTAGATAGCTGCACTTGTATGAAAGTGGGCAGGGTTTGTGAATTTTGTGTAGCCTCAGAAGAGGGTGCCGCCAACGGCACCCCCTGCCAGGCCAGATATGTGATGTATTTTGCTTGCAGTTCAGTCATCTGGTTAGGGGTCCTACAGGCTACTGGAATGAAATTGGGTGGGCTTTCCATGTAAGTAGGGGGCCTAAGGTGGTTGCTTTGTGTTGTTTTTGACTTTGGATTCAGCCATGTGGTCAGGTGAGATAGCTGCACTTGTATGAAAGTGGGCAGGGTTTGTGAATTTTGTGTAGCCTCAGAAGAGGGTGCCGCAAACGGCACCCCCTGGCAGTGCAGATATGTGATGCATTTTCCTTGCAGTTCAGTCATCTGGTTAGGGGCTCTACATGCGACTTGAATGAAATCGGGTGGGCTTTCCATGTAAGTAGGGGGGCTAAGGTGGTTGCTTTGTGTTGTTTTTGACTTTGGATTCAGCCATGTGGTCAGGTTAGATAGCTGCACTTGTATGAAAGTGGGCAGGGTTTGTGAATTTTGTGTAGCCTCAGAAGAGGGTGCCGCCAACGGCACCCCCTGGCAGGCCAGATATGTGATGCATTTTACTTGCAGTTCAGTCATCTGGTTAGGGGCTCTACAGGCGACTTGAATGAAATTGGGTGGGCTTTCCATGTAAGTAGGGGGCCTAAGGTGGTTGCTTTGGGTTGTTTTGACTTTGGATTCAGCCATGTGGTCAGGTTAGATAGCTGCACTTGTATGAAAGTGGGCTGGGTTTGTGAATTTTGTGTAGCCTCAGAAGAGGGTGCCTCCAACGGAACCCCCTGGCGGTGCAGATATGTGATTTTTTTTATTTGCAGTTCAGTCATCTGGTTAGGGGCTCTACAGGCGACTTGAATGAAATTGGGTGGGCTTTCCATGTAAGTAGGGGGGCTAAGGTGGTTGCTTTGTGTTGTTTTTGACTTTGGATTCAGCCATGTGGTCAGGTTAGATAGCTGCACTTGTATGAAAGTGGGCAGGGTTTGTGAATTTTGTGTAGCCTCAGAAGAGGGTGCCGCCAACGGCACCCCCTGGCAGGCCAGATATGTGATGCATTTTACTTCCAGTTCAGTCATCTGGTTAGGGGCTCTACAGGCGACTTGAATGAAATTGGGTGGGCTTTCCATGTAAGTAGGAGGCCTAAGGTGGTTGCTTTGTGTTGTTTTTGACTTTGGATTCAGCCATCAGGTCAGGTTAGATAGCTGCACTTGTATGAAAGTGGGCAGGGTTTGTGAATTTTGTGTAGCCTCAGAGGAGGGTGCCCCCAACGGCACCCCCTGGCAGGCCAGATATGTGATGTATTTTGCTTGCAGTTCAGTCATCTGGTTAGGGGTCCTACAGGCAACTGGAATGAAATTGGGTGGGCTTTCCATGTAAGTAGGGGGCCTAAGGTGGTTGCTTTGTGTTGTTTTTGACTTTGGATTCAGCCATGTGGTCAGGTGAGATAGCTGCACTTGTATGAAAGTGGGCAGGGTTTGTGAATTTTGTGTAGCCTCAGAAGAGGGTGCCGCCAACAGCACCCCCTGCCGTGCCAGATATGTGATGTATTTTGCTTGCAGTTCAGTCATCTGGTTAGGGGTCCTACAGGCTACTGGAATGAAATTGGGTGGGCTTTCCATGTAAGTAGGGGGCCTAAGGTGGTTGCTTTGTGTTGTTTTTGACTTTGGATTCAGCCATGTGGTCAGGTGAGATAGCTGCACTTGTATGAAAGTGGGCAGGGTTTGTGAATTTTGTGTAGCCTCAGAAGAGGGTGCCGCCAACGGCACCCCCTGGCAGGCCAGATATGTGATGTATTTTGCTTGCAGTTCAGTCATCTGGTTAGGGGCTCTACAGGCGACTTGAATGAAATTGGGTGGGCTTTCCATGTAAGTAGGGGGCCTAAGGGGGTTGCATTGTGTTGTTTTTGACTTTGGATTCAGCCATGTGGTCAGGTTAGATAGCTGCACTTGTATGAAAGTGGGCAGGGTTTCTGAATTTTGTGTAGCCTCAGAAGAGGGTGCCGCCAACGGCACCCCCTGGCAGGCCAGATATGTGATGTATTTTGCTTGCAGTTCAGTCATCTGCTTAGGGGTCCTACAGGCCACTGGAATGAAATTGGGTGGGCTTTCCATGTAAGTAGGGGGGCTAAGGTGGTTGCTTTGTGTTGTTTTTGACTTTGGATTCAGCCATGTGGTCAGGTGAGATAGCTGCACTTGTATGAAAGTGGACAGGGTTTGTGAATTTTGTGTAGCCTCAGAAGAGGGTGCCGCCAACGGCACCCCCTGCCGTGCCAGATATGTGATGTATTTTGCTTGCAGTTCAGTCATCTGGTTAGGGGTCCTACAGGCGACTGGAATGAAATTGGGTGGGCTTTCCATGTAAGTAGGGGGCCTAAGGTGGTTGCTTTGTGTTGTTTTTGACTTTGGATTCAGCCATGTGGTCAGGTGAGATAGCTGCACTTGTATGAAAGTGGCCAGGGTTTGTGAATTTTGTGTAGCCTCAGAAGAGGGTGCCGCCAACGGCACCCCCTGGCAGTGCAGATATGTGATGCATTTTACTTGCAGTTCAGTCATCTGCTTAGGGGCCCTACAGGCGACTTGAATGAAATTGGGTGGGCTTTCCATGTAAGTAGGGGGCCTAAGGTGGTTGCTTTGTGTTGTTTTTGACTTTGGATTCAGCCATCAGGTCAGGTTAGATAGCTGCACTTGTATGAAAGTGCGCAGGGTTTGTGAATTTTGTGTAGCCTCAGAAGAGGGTGCCGCCAACGGCACCCCCTGGCAGGCCAGATATGTGATGTATTTTGCTTGCAGTTCAGTCATCTGGTTAGGGGCTCTACAGGCGACTTGAATGAAATTGGGTGGGCTTTCCATGTAAGTAGGGGGCCTAAGGGGGTTGCATTGTGTTGTTTTTGACTTTGGATTCAGCCATGTGGTCAGGTTAGATAGCTGCACTTGTATGAAAGTGGGCAGGGTTTCTGAATTTTGTGTAGCCTCAGAAGAGGGTGCCGCCAACGGCACCCCCTGGCAGGCCAGATATGTGATGCATTTTACTTGCAGTTCAGTCATCTGCTTAGGGGCTCTACAGGCGACTTGAATGAAATTGGGTGGGCTTTCCATGTAAGTAGGGGGCCTAAGGTGGTTGCTTTGTGTTGTTTTTGACTTTGGATTCAACCATGTGGTCAGGTTAGATAGCTGCACTTGTATGAAAGTGGGCAGGGTTTGTGAATTTTGTGTAGCCTCAGAAGAGGGTGCCGCCAACGGCACCCCCTGGCAGGCCAGATATGTGATGCATTTTACTTGCAGTTCAGTCATCTGGTTAGGGGCTCTACAGGCGACTTGAATGAAATTGGGTGGGCTTTCCATGTAAGTAGGGGGCCTAAGGTGGTTGCTTTGGGTTGTTTTGACTTTGGATTCAGCCATGTGGTCAGGTTAGATAGCTGCACTTGTATGAAAGTGGGCTGGGTTTGTGAATTTTGTTTAGCCTCAGAAGAGGGTGCCTCCAACGGAACCCCCTGGCAGTGCAGATATGTGATTTTTTTTATTTGCAGTTCAGTCATCTGGTTAGGGGCTCTACAGGCGACTTGAATGAAATTGGGTGGGCTTTCCATGTAAGTAGGGGGCCTAAGGTGGTTGCTTTGTGTTGTTTTTGACTTTGGATTCAGCCATGTGGTCAGGTTAGATAGCTGCACTTGTATGAAAGTGGGCAGGGTTTGTGAATTTTGTGTAGCCTCAGAAGAGGGTGCCGCCAACGGCACCCCCTGGCAGGCCAGATATGTGATGCATTTTACTTGCAGTTCAGTCATCTGCTTAGGGGCCCTACAGGCGACTTGAATGAAATTGGGTGGGCTTTCCATGTAAGTAGGGGGCCTAAGGTGGTTGCTTTGTGTTGTTTTTGACTTTGGATTCAGCCATCAGGTCAGGTTAGATGGCTGCACTTGTATGAAAGTGCGCAGGGTTTGTGAATTTTGTGTAGCCTCAGAAGAGGGTGCCGCCAACGGCACCCCCTAGCAGGCCAGATATGTGATGTATTTTGCTTGCAGTTCAGTCATCTGGTTAGGGGCTCTACAGGCGACTTGAATGAAATTGGGTGGGCTTTCCATGTAAGTAGGGGGCCTAAGGGGGTTGCATTGTGTTGTTTTTGACTTTGGATTCAGCCATGTGGTCAGGTTAGATAGCTGCACTTGTATGAAAGTGGGCAGGGTTTCTGAATTTTGTGTAGCCTCAGAAGAGGGTGCCGCCAACGGCACCCCCTGGCAGGCCAGATATGTGATGTATTTTGCTTGCAGTTCAGTCATCTGCTTAGGGGTCCTACAGGCCACTGGAATGAAATTGGGTGGGCTTTCCATGTAAGTAGGGGGGCTAAGGTGGTTGCTTTGTGTTGTTTTTGACTTTGGATTCAGCCATGTGGTCAGGTGAGATAGCTGCACTTGTATGAAAGTGGGCAGGGTTTGTGAATTTTGTGTAGCCTCAGAAGAGGGTGCCGCCAACGGCACCCCCTGCCGTGCCAGATATGTGATGTATTTTGCTTGCAGTTCAGTCATCTGGTTAGGGGTCCTACAGGCTACTGGAATGAAATTGGGTGGGCTTTCCATGTAAGTAGGGGGCCTAAGGTGGTTGCTTTGTGTTGTTTTTGACTTTGGATTCAGCCATCAGGTCAGGTTAGATGGCTGCACTTGTATGAAAGTGCGCAGGGTTTGTGAATTTTGTGTAGCCTCAGAAGAGGGTGCCGCCAACGGCACCCCCTAGCAGGCCAGATATGTGATGTATTTTGCTTGCAGTTCAGTCATCTGGTTAGGGGCTCTACAGGCGACTTGAATGAAATTGGGTGGCTTTCCATGTAAGTAGGGGGCCTAAGGTGGTTGCTTTGTGTTGTTTTTGACTTTGGATTCAGCCATCAGGTCAGGTTAGATAGCTGCACTTGTATGAAAGTGGGCAGGGTTTGTGAATTTTGTGTAGCCTCAGAAGAGGGTGCCGCCAACGGCACCCCCTGCCAGGCCAGATATGTGATGTATTTTGCTTGCAGTTCAGTCATCTGGTTAGGGGTCCTACAGGCAACTGGAATGAAATTGGGTGGGCTTTCCATGTAAGTAGGGGGCCTAAGGTGGTTGCTTTGTGTTGTTTTTGACTTTGGATTCAGCCATGTGGTCAGGTGAGATAGCTGCACTTGTATGAAAGTGGGCAGGGTTTGTGAATTTTGTGTAGCCTCAGAAGAGGGTGCCGCCAACGGCACCCCCTGGCAGGCCAGATATGTGATGCATTTTCCTTGCAGTTCAGTCATCTGGTTAAGGGCTCTACATGCGACTTGAATGAAATTGGGTGGGCTTTCCATGTAAGTAGGGGGCCTAAGGTGGTTGCTTTGTGTTGTTTTTGACTTTGGATTCAGCCATGTGGTCAGGTTAGATAGCTGCACTTGTATGAAAGTGGGCAGGGTTTGTGAATTTTGTGTAGCCTCAGAAGAGGGTGCCGCCAACGGCACCCCCTGGCAGGCCAGATATGTGATGCATTTTACTTGCAGTTCAGTCATCTGGTTAGGGGCTCTACAGGCGACTTGAATGAAATTGGGTGGGCTTTCCATGTAAGTAGGGGGCCTAAGGTGGTTGCTTTGGGTTGTTTTGACTTTGGATTCAGCCATGTGGTCAGGTTAGATAGCTGCACTTGTATGAAAGTGGGCTGGGTTTGTGAATTTTGTTTAGCCTCAGAAGAGGGTGCCGCCAACGGAACCCCCTGGCAGTGCAGATATGTGATTTTTTTTATTTGCAGTTCAGTCATCTGGTTAGGGGCTCTACAGGCGACTTGAATGAAATTGGGTGGGCTTTCCATGTAAGTAGGGGGCCTAAGGTGGTTGCTTTGTGTTGTTTTTGACTTTGGATTCAGCCATGTGGTCAGGTTAGATAGCTGCACTTGTATGAAAGTGGGCAGGGTTTGTGAATTTTGTGTAGCCTCAGAAGAGGGTGCCGCCAACGGCACCCCCTGGCAGGCCAGATATGTGATGCATTTTACTTCCAGTTCAGTCATCTGGTTAGGGGCTCTACAGGCGACTTGAATGAAATTGGGTGGGCTTTCCATGTAAGTAGGGGGCCTAAGGTGGTTGCTTTGTGTTGTTTTTGACTTTGGATTCAGCCATGTGGTCAGGTTAGATAGCTGCACTTGTATGAAAGTGGGCAGGGTTTGTGAATTTTGTGTAGCCTCAGAAGAGGGTGCCGCCAACGGCACCCCCTGGCAGGCCAGATATGTGATGCATTTTACTTCCAGTTCAGTCATCTGGTTAGGGGCTCTACAGGCGACTTGAATGAAATTGGGTGGGCTTTCCATGTAAGTAGGGGGGCTAAGGTGGTTGCTTTGTGTTGTTTTTGACTTTGGATTCAGCCATGTGGTCAGGTTAGATAGCTGCACTTGTATGAAAGTGGGCAGGGTTTCTGAATTTTGTGTAGCCTCAGAAGAGGGTGCCGCCAACGGCACCCCCTGGCAGGCCAGATATGTGATGTATTTTGCTTGCAGTTCAGTCATCTGCTTAGGGGTCCTACAGGCCACTGGAATGAAATTGGGTGGGCTTTCCATGTAAGTAGGGGGCCTAAGGTGGTTGCTTTGTGTTGTTTTTGACTTTGGATTCAGCCATGTGGTCAGGTGAGATAGCTGCACTTGTATGAAAGTGGGCAGGGTTTGTGAATTTTGTGTAGCCTCAGAAGAGGGTGCCGCCAACGGCACCCCCTGGCAGGCCAGATATGTGATGTATTTTGCTTGCAGTTCAGTCATCTGCTTAGGGGTCCTACAGGCCACTGGAATGAAATTGGGTGGGCTTTCCATGTAAGTAGGGGGCCTAAGGTGGTTGCTTTGTGTTGTTTTTGACTTTGGATTCAGCCATGTGGTCAGGTGAGATAGCTGCACTTGTATGAAAGTGGGCAGGGTTTGTGAATTTTGTGTAGCCTCAGAAGAGGGTGCCGCCAACGGCACCCCCTGGCAGTGCAGATATGTGATGCATTTTACTTGCAGTTCAGTCATCTGGTTAGGGGCTCTACAGGCGACTTGAATGAAATTGGGTGGGCTTTCCATGTAAGTAGGGGGGCTAAGGTGGTTGCTTTGTGTTGTTTTTGACTTTGGATTCAGCCATCAGGTCAGGTTAGATAGCTGAACTTGTATGAAAGTGGGCAGGGTTTGTGAATTTTGTGTAGCCTCAGAAGAGGGTGCCGCCAACGGCACCCCCTAGCAGGCCAGATATGTGATGGATTTTACTTGCAGTTCAGTCATCTGCTTAGGGGTCCTACAGGCTACTGGAATGAAATTGGGTGGGCTTTCCATGTAAGTAGGGGGCCTAAGGTGGTTGCTTTGTGTTGTTTTTGACTTTGGATTCAGCCATGTGGTCAGGTTAGATAGCTGCACTTGTATGAAAGTGGGCAGGGTTTGTGAATTTTGTGTAGCCTCAGAAGAGGGTGCCGCCAACGGCACCCCCTGGCAGGCCAGATATGTGATGCATTTTACTTGCAGTTCAGTCATCTGGTTAGGGGCTCTACAGGCGACTTGAATGAAATTGGGTGGGCTTTCCATGTAAGTAGGGGGGCTAAGGTGGTTGCTTTGTGTTGTTTTTGACTTTGGATTCAGCCATGTGGTCAGGTTAGATAGCTGCACTTGTATGAAAGTGGGCAGGGTTTGTGAATTTTGTGTAGCCTCAGAAGAGGGTGCCGCCAACGGCACCCCCTGGCAGTGCAGATATGTGATGCATTTTACTTGCAGTTCAGTCATCTGGTTAGGGGCTCTACAGGCGACTTGAATGAAATTGGGTGGGCTTTCCATGTAAGTAGGGGGCCTAAGGTGGTTGCTTTGTGTTGTTTTTGACTTTGGATTCAGCCATCAGGTCAGGTTAGATAGCTGCACTTGTATGAAAGTGGGCAGGGTTTGTGAATTTTGTGTAGCCTCAGAAGAGGGTGCCGCCAACGGCACCCCCTGCCAGGCCAGATATGTGATGCATTTTACTTGCAGTTCAGTCATCTGCTTAGGGGCTCTACAGGGGACTTGAATGAAATTGGGTGGGCTTTCCATGTAAGTAGGGGGCCTAAGGTGGTTGCTTTGTGTTGTTTTTGACTTTGGATTCAGCCATCAGGTCAGGTTAGATAGCTGCACTTGTATGAAAGTGGGCAGGGTTTGTGAATTTTGTGTAGCCTCAGAAGAGGGTGCCGCCAACGGCACCCCCTGGCAGTGCAGATATGTGATGCATTTTACTTGCAGTTCAGTCATCTGGTTAGGGGCTCTACAGGCGACTTGAATGAAATTGGGTGGGCTTTCCATGTAAGTAGGGGGCCTAAGGTGGTTGCTTTGTGTTGTTTTTGACTTTGGATTCAGCCATCAGGTCAGGTTAGATAGCTGCACTTGTATGAAAGTGGGCAGGGTTTGTGAATTTTGTGTAGCCTCAGAAGAGGGTGCCGCCAACGGCACCCCCTGGCAGTGCAGATATGTGATGCATTTTACTTGCAGTTCAGTCATCTGGTTAGGGCTCTACAGGCGACTTGAATGAAATTGGGTGGGCTTTCCATGTAAGTAGGGGGCCTAAGGTGGTTGCTTTGTGTTGTTTTTGACTTTGGATTCAACCATCAGGTCAGGTTAGATAGCTGCACTTGTATGAAAGTGGGCAGGGTTTGTGAATTTTGTGTAGCCTCAGAAGAGGGTGCCGCCAACGGCACCCCCATGGCAGGCCAAATATGTGATGTATTTTGCTTGCAGTTCAGTCTTTTGCTTAGGGGTCCTACAGGCTACTGGAATGAAATTGGGTGGGCTTTCGATGTAAGTAGGGGGCTAAGGTGGTTGCTTTGTGTTGTTTTTGACTTTGGATTCAGCCATGTGGTGAGGTTAGATAGCTGCACTTGTATGAAAGTGGGCAGGGTTTGTGAATTTTGTGTAGCCTCAGAAGAGGGTGCCGCCAACGGCACCCCCTGGCAGGCCAGATATGTGATGTATTTTGCTTGCAGTTCAGTCATCTGCTTAGGGGCTCTCCAGGCGACTTGAATGAAATTGGGTGGGCTTTCCATGTAAGTAGGGGGGCTAAGGTGGTTGCTTTGTGTTGTTTTTGACTTTGGATTCAGCCATGTGGTGAGGTTAGATAGCTGCACTTGTATGAAAGTGGGCAGGGTTTGTGAATTTTGTGTAGCCTCAGAAGAGGGTGCCGCCAACGGCACCCCCTGGCAGGCCAAATATGTGATGTATTTTGCTTGCAGTTCAGTCATCTGCTTAGGGGTCCTACATGCTACTGGAATGAAATTGGGTGGGCTTTCCATGTAAGTAGGGGGGCTAAGGTGGTTGCTTTGTGTTGTTTTTGACTTTGGATTCAGCCATGTGGTCAGGTTAGATAGCTGCACTTGTATGAAAGTGGGCAGGGTTTGTGAATTTTGTGTAGCCTCAGAAGAGGGTGCCGCCAACGGCACCCCCTGGCAGGCCAGATATGTGATGCATTTTACTTGCAGTTCAGTCATCTGGTTAGGGGCTCTACAGGCGACTTGAATGAAATTGGGTGGGCTTTCCATGTAAGTAGGGGGGCTAAGGTGGTTGCTTTGTGTTGTTTTTGACTTTGGATTCAGCCATGTGGTCAGGTTAGATAGCTGCACTTGTATGAAAGTGGGCAGGGTTTGTGAATTTTGTGTAGCCTCAGAAGAGGGTGCCGCCAACGGCACCCCCTGGCAGTGCAGATATGTGATGCATTTTACTTGCAGTTCAGTCATCTGGTTAGGGGCTCTACAGGCGACTTGAATGAAATTGGGTGGGCTTTCCATGTAAGTAGGGGGCCTAAGGTGGTTGCTTTGTGTTGTTTTTGACTTTGGATTCAGCCATCAGGTCAGGTTAGATAGCTGCACTTGTATGAAAGTGGGCAGGGTTTGTGAATTTTGTGTAGCCTCAGAAGAGGGTGCCGCCAACGGCACCCCCTGCCAGGCCAGATATGTGATGCATTTTACTTGCAGTTCAGTCATCTGCTTAGGGGCTCTACAGGGGACTTGAATGAAATTGGGTGGGCTTTCCATGTAAGTAGGGGGCCTAAGGTGGTTGCTTTGTGTTGTTTTTGACTTTGGATTCAGCCATCAGGTCAGGTTAGATAGCTGCACTTGTATGAAAGTGGGCAGGGTTTGTGAATTTTGTGTAGCCTCAGAAGAGGGTGCCGCCAACGGCACCCCCTGGCAGTGCAGATATGTGATGCATTTTACTTGCAGTTCAGTCATCTGGTTAGGGGCTCTACAGGCGACTTGAATGAAATTGGGTGGGCTTTCCATGTAAGTAGGGGGCCTAAGGTGGTTGCTTTGTGTTGTTTTTGACTTTGGATTCAGCCATCAGGTCAGGTTAGATAGCTGCACTTGTATGAAAGTGGGCAGGGTTTGTGAATTTTGTGTAGCCTCAGAAGAGGGTGCCGCCAACGGCACCCCCTGGCAGTGCAGATATGTGATGCATTTTACTTGCAGTTCAGTCATCTGGTTAGGGCTCTACAGGCGACTTGAATGAAATTGGGTGGGCTTTCCATGTAAGTAGGGGGCCTAAGGTGGTTGCTTTGTGTTGTTTTTGACTTTGGATTCAACCATCAGGTCAGGTTAGATAGCTGCACTTGTATGAAAGTGGGCAGGGTTTGTGAATTTTGTGTAGCCTCAGAAGAGGGTGCCGCCAACGGCACCCCCTGGCAGTGCAGATATGTGATGCATTTTACTTGCAGTTCAATCATCTGGTTAGGGGCTCTACAGGCGACTTGAATGAAATTGGGTGGGCTTTCCATGTAAGTAGGGGGCCTAAGGTGGTTGCTTTGTGTTGTTTTTGACTTTGGATTCAGCCATCAGGTCAGGTTAGATAGCTGCACTTGTATGAAAGTGGGCAGGGTTTGTGAATTTTGTGTAGCCTCAGAAGAGGGTGCCGCCAACGGCACCCCCTGCCAGGCCAGATATGTGATGCATTTTACTTGCAGTTCAGTCATCTGCTTAGGGGCTCTACAGGGGACTTGAATGAAATTGGGTGGGCTTTCCATGTAAGTAGGGGGCCTAAGGTGGTTGCTTTGTGTTGTTTTTGACTTTGGATTCAGCCATCAGGTCAGGTTAGATAGCTGCACTTGTATGAAAGTGGGCAGGGTTTGTGAATTTTGTGTAGCCTCAGAAGAGGGTGCCGCCAACGGCACCCCCTGGCAGTGCAGATATGTGATGCATTTTACTTGCAGTTCAGTCATCTGGTTAGGGGCTCTACAGGCGACTTGAATGAAATTGGGTGGGCTTTCCATGTAAGTAGGGGGCCTAAGGTGGTTGCTTTGTGTTGTTTTTGACTTTGGATTCAGCCATCAGGTCAGGTTAGATAGCTGCACTTGTATGAAAGTGGGCAGGGTTTGTGAATTTTGTGTAGCCTCAGAAGAGGGTGCCGCCAACGGCACCCCCTGGCAGTGCAGATATGTGATGCATTTTACTTGCAGTTCAGTCATCTGGTTAGGGCTCTACAGGCGACTTGAATGAAATTGGGTGGGCTTTCCATGTAAGTAGGGGGCCTAAGGTGGTTGCTTTGTGTTGTTTTTGACTTTGGATTCAACCATCAGGTCAGGTTAGATAGCTGCACTTGTATGAAAGTGGGCAGGGTTTGTGAATTTTGTGTAGCCTCAGAAGAGGGTGCCGCCAACGGCACCCCCATGGCAGGCCAAATATGTGATGTATTTTGCTTGCAGTTCAGTCTTTTGCTTAGGGGTCCTACAGGCTACTGGAATGAAATTGGGTGGGCTTTCGATGTAAGTAGGGGGCTAAGGTGGTTGCTTTGTGTTGTTTTTGACTTTGGATTCAGCCATGTGGTGAGGTTAGATAGCTGCACTTGTATGAAAGTGGGCAGGGTTTGTGAATTTTGTGTAGCCTCAGAAGAGGGTGCCGCCAACGGCACCCCCTGGCAGGCCAGATATGTGATGTATTTTGCTTGCAGTTCAGTCATCTGCTTAGGGGCTCTCCAGGCGACTTGAATGAAATTGGGTGGGCTTTCCATGTAAGTAGGGGGGCTAAGGTGGTTGCTTTGTGTTGTTTTTGACTTTGGATTCAGCCATGTGGTGAGGTTAGATAGCTGCACTTGTATGAAAGTGGGCAGGGTTTGTGAATTTTGTGTAGCCTCAGAAGAGGGTGCCGCCAACGGCACCCCCTGGCAGGCCAAATATGTGATGTATTTTGCTTGCAGTTCAGTCATCTGCTTAGGGGTCCTACATGCTACTGGAATGAAATTGGGTGGGCTTTCCATGTAAGTAGGGGGGCTAAGGTGGTTGCTTTGTGTTGTTTTTGACTTTGGATTCAGCCATGTGGTCAGGTTAGATAGCTGCACTTGTATGAAAGTGGGCAGGGTTTGTGAATTTTGTGTAGCCTCAGAAGAGGGTGCCGCCAAAGGCACCCCCTGGCAGGCCAGATATGTGATGTATTTTGCTTGCAGTTCAGTCATCTGCTTAGGGGCTCTACAGGCGACTTGAATGAAATTGGGTGGGCTTTCCATGTAAGTAGGGGGCCTAAGGTGGTTGCTTTGTGTTGTTTTTGACTTTGGATTCAGCCATCAGGTCAGGTTAGATAGCTGCACTTGTATGAAAGTGGGCAGGGTTTGTGAATTTTGTGTAGCCTCAGAAGAGGGTGCCGCCAACGGGACCCCCTGGCAGGCCAGATATGTGATGTATTTTGATTGCAGTTCAGTCATCTGGTTAGGGGTCCTACAGGCTACTGGAATGAAATTGGGTGGGCTTTCTATGTAAGTAGGGGGGCTAAGGTGGTTGCTTTGTGTTGTTTTTGACTTTGGATTCAGCCATGTGGTCAGGTTAGATAGCTGCACTTGTATGAAAGTGGGCAGGGTTTGTGAATTTTGTGTAGCCTCAGAAGAGGGTGCCGCCAACGGCACCCCCTGGCAGGCCAGATATGTGATGTATTTTGCTTGCAGTTCAGTCATCTGCTTAGGGGCTCTCCAGGCGACTTGAATGAAATTGGGTGGGCTTTCCATGTAAGTAGGGGGCCTAAGGTGGTTGCTTTGTGTTGTTTTTGACTTTGGATTCAGCCATCAGGTCAGGTTCGATAGCTGCACTTGTATGAAAGTGGGCAGGGTTTGTGAATTTTGTGTAGCCTCAGAAGAGGGTGCCGCCAACGGCACCCCCTGGGAGGCCAGATATGTGATGCATTTTACTTGCAGTTCAGTCATCTGGTTAGGGGCTCTACAGGCGACTTGAATGAAATTGGGTGGGCTTTCCATGTAAGTAGGGGGCCTAAGGTGGTTGCTTTGTGTTGTTTTTGACTTTGGATTCAGCCATCAGGTCAGGTTCGATAGCTGCACTTGTATGAAAGTGGGCAGGGTTTGTGAATTTTGTGTAGCCTCAGAAGAGGGTGCCGCCAACGGCACCCCCTGGGAGGCCAGATATGTGATGTATTTTGCTTGCAGTTCAGTCATCTGCTTAGGGGCTCTCCAGGCGACTTGAATGAAATTGGGTGGGCTTTCCATGTAAGTAGGGGGCCTAAGGTGGTTGCTTTGTGTTGTTTTTGACTTTGGATTCAGCCATCAGGTCAGGTTCGATAGCTGCACTTGTATGAAAGTGGGCAGGGTTTGTGAATTTTGTGTAGCCTCAGAAGAGGGTGCCGCCAACGGCACCCCCTGGGAGGCCAGATATGTGATGCATTTTACTTGCAGTTCAGTCATCTGGTTAGGGGCTCTACAGGCGACTTGAATGAAATTGGGTGGGCTTTCCATGTAAGTAGGGGGGCTAAGGTGGTTGCTTTGTGTTGTTTTTGACTTTGGATTCAGCCATGTGGTCAGGTTAGATAGCTGCACTTGTATGAAAGTGGGCAGGGTTTGTGAATTTTGTGTAGCCTCAGAAGAGGGTGCCGCCAACGGCACCCCCTGGCAGTGATGATATGTGATGCATTTTACTTGCAGTTCAGTCATCTGGTTAGGGGCTCTACAGGCGACTTGAATGAAATTGGGTGGGCTTTCCATGTAAGTAGGGGGGCTAAGGTGGTTGCTTTGTGTTGTTTTTGACTTTGGATTCAGCCATGTGGTCAGGTTAGATAGCTGCACTTGTATGAAAGTGGGCAGGGTTTGTGAATTTTGTGTAGCCTCAGAAGAGGGTGCCGCCAACGGCACCCCCTGGCAGGCCAGATATGTGATGTATTTTGCTTGCAGTTCAGTCATCTGCTTAGGGGTCCTACAGGCCACTGGAATGAAATTGGGTGGGCTTTCTATGTAAGTAGGGGGGCTAAGGTGGTTGCTTTGTGTTGTTTTTGACTTTGGATTCAGCCATGTGGTCAGGTTAGATAGCTGCACTTGTATGAAAGTGGGCAGGGTTTGTGAATTTTGTGTAGCCTCAGAAGAGGGTGCCGCCAACGGAACCCCCTGGCAGGCCAGATATGTGATGTATTTTACTTGCATTTCAGTCATCTGCTTAGGGGTCCTACAGGCTACTGGAATGAAATTGGGTGGGCTTTCCATGTAAGAAAGGGGGCTAAGGTGGTTGCTTTGTGTTGTTTTTGACTTTGGATTCAGCCATGTGGTCAGGTTAAATAGCTGCACTTGTATGAAAGTGGGCAGGGTTTGTGAATTTTGTGTTGCCTCAGAAGAGGGTGCCGCCAACGGCACCCCCTGCCAGGCCAGATATGTGATGTATTTTGATTGCAGTTCAGTCATCTGCTTAGGGGTCCTACAGGCTACTGGAATGAAATTGGGTGGGCTTTCCATGTAAGTAGGGGGGCTAAGGTGGTTGCTTTGTGTTGTTTTTGACTTTGGATTCAGCCATGTGGTCAGGTTAGATAGCTGCACTTGTATGAAAGTGGGCAGGGTTTGTGAATTTTGTGTAGCCTCAGAAGACGGTGCCGCCAACGGCACCCCCCGGCAGGCCAGATATGTGATGTATTTTGATTGCAGTTCAGTCATCTGGTTAGGGGCTCTACAGGCGACTTGAATGAAATTGGGTGGGCTTTCCATGTAAGTAGGGGGCCTAAGGTGGTTGCTTTGTGTTGTTTTTGACTTTGGATTCAGCCATGTGGTCAGGTTAGATAGCTGCACTTGTATGAAAGTGGGCAGGGTTTGTGAATTTTGTGTAGCCTCAGAAGAGGGTGCCGCCAACGGCACCCTCTGCCAGGCCAGATATATGATGCATTTTGCTTGCAGTTCAGTCATCTGGTTAGGGGCTCTACAGGCGACTTGAATGAAATTGGGTGGGCTTTCCATGTAAGTAGGGGGCGTAAGGTGGTTGCTTTGTGTTGTTTTTGACTTTGGATTCAGCCATGTGGTCAGGTTAGATAGCTGCACTTGTATGAAAGTGGGCAGGGTTTGTGAATTTTGTGTAGCCTCAGAAGAGGGTGCCGCCAACGGGACCCCCTGGCAGGCCAGATATGTGATGTATTTTGCTTGCAGTTCAGTCATCTGCTTAGGGGTCCTACAGGCTACTGGAATGAAATTGGGTGGGCTTTCCATGTAAGTAGGGGGCCTAAGGTGGTTGCTTTGTGTTGTTTTTGACTTTGGATTCAGCCATGTGGTCAGGTTAGATAGCTGCACTTGTATGAAAGTGGGCAGGGTTTGTGAATTTTGTGTAGCCTCAGAAGAGGGTGCCGCCAACGGCACCCCCTGCCAGGCCAGATATGTGATGCATTTTACTTGCAGTTCAGTCATCTGCTTAGGGGCTCTACAGGGGACTTGAATGAAATTGGGTGGGCTTTCCATGTAAGTAGGGGGCCTAAGGTGGTTGCTTTGTGTTGTTTTTGACTTTGGATTCAGCCATCAGGTCAGGTTAGATAGCTGCACTTGTATGAAAGTGGGCAGGGTTTGTGAATTTTGTGTAGCCTCAGAAGAGGGTGCCGCCAACGGCACCCCCTGGCAGTGCAGATATGTGATGCATTTTACTTGCAGTTCAGTCATCTGGTTAGGGGCTCTACAGGCGACTTGAATGAAATTGGGTGGGCTTTCCATGTAAGTAGGGGGCGTAAGGTGGTTGCTTTGTGTTGTTTTTGACTTTGGATTCAGCCATGTGGTCAGGTTAGATAGCTGCACTTGTATGAAAGTGGGCAGGGTTTGTGAATTTTGTGTAGCCTCAGAAGAGGGTGCCGCCAACGGCACCCCCTGGCAGGCCAGATATGTGATGCATTTTACTTGCAGTTCAGTCATCTGCTTAGGGGCTCTACAGGGGACTTGAATGAAATTGGGTGGGCTTTCCATGTAAGTAGGGGGCCTAAGGTGGTTGCTTTGTGTTGTTTTTGACTTTGGATTCAGCCATCAGGTCAGGTTAGATAGCTGCACTTGTATGAAAGTGGGCAGGGTTTGTGAATTTTGTGTAGCCTCAGAAGAGGGTGCCGCCAACGGCACCCCCTGGCAGGCCAGATATGTGATGCATTTTACTTGCAGTTCAGTCATCTGCTTAGGGGCTCTACAGGCGACTTGAATGAAATTGGGTGGGCTTTCCATGTAAGTAGGGGGCCTAAGGTGGTTGCTTTGTGTTGTTTTTGACTTTGGATTCAGCCATGTGGTCAGGTTAGATAGCTGCACTTGTATGAAAGTGGGCAGGGTTTGTGAATTTTGTGTAGCCTCAGAAGAGGGTGCCGCCAACGGCACCCTCTGCCAGGCCAGATATATGATGCATTTTGCTTGCAGTTCAGTCATCTGCTTAGGGGCTCTACAGGCGACTTGAATGAAATTGGGTGGGCTTTCCATGTAAGTAGGGGGCCTAAGGTGGTTGCTTTGTGTTGTTTTTGACTTTGGATTCAGCCATGTGGTCAGGTTAGATAGCTGCACTTGTATGAAAGTGGGCAGGGTTTGTGAATTTTGTGTAGCCTCAGAAGAGGGTGCCGCCAACGGCACCCTCTGCCAGGCCAGATATATGATGCATTTTGCTTGCAGTTCACTCATCTGGTTAGGGGCTCTACATGCGACTTGAATGAAATTGGGTGGGCTTTCCATGTAAGTAGGGGGGCTAAGGTGGTTGCTTTGTGTTGTTTTTGACTTTGGATTCAGCCATGTGGTCAGGTTAGATAGCTGCACTTGTATGAAAGTGGGCAGGGTTTGTGAATTTTGTGTAGCCTCAGAAGAGGGTGCCGCCAACGGCACCCTCTGCCAGGCCAGATATATGATGCATTTTGCTTGCAGTTCACTCATCTGGTTAGGGGCTCTACAGGCGACTTGAATGAAATTGGGTGGGCTTTCCATGTAAGTAGGGGGCCTAAGGTGGTTGCTTTGTGTTGTTTTTGACTTTGGATTCAGCCATGTGGTCAGGTTAGATAGCTGCACTTGTATGAAAGTGGGCAGGGTTTGTGAATTTTGTGTAGCCTCAGAAGAGGGTGCCGCCAACGGCACCCCCTGGCAGTGCAGATATGTGATGCATTTTACTTGCAGTTCAGTCATCTGCTTAGGGGCTCTACAGGCGACTTGAATGAAATTGGGTGGGCTTTCCATGTAAGTAGGGGGCCTAAGGTGGTTGCTTTGTGTTGTTTTTGACTTTGGATTCAGCCATGTGGTCAGGTTAGATAGCTGCACTTGTATGAAAGTGGGCAGGGTTTGTGAATTTTGTGTAGCCTCAGAAGAGGGTGCCGCCAACGGCACCCTCTGCCAGGCCAGATATATGATGCATTTTGCTTGCAGTTCAGTCATCTGCTTAGGGGCTCTACAGGCGACTTGAATGAAATTGGGTGGGCTTTCCATGTAAGTAGGGGGCCTAAGGTGGTTGCTTTGTGTTGTTTTTGACTTTGGATTCAGCCATGTGGTCAGGTTAGATAGCTGCACTTGTATGAAAGTGGGCAGGGTTTGTGAATTTTGTGTAGCCTCAGAAGAGGGTGCCGCCAACGGCACCCTCTGCCAGGCCAGATATATGATGCATTTTGCTTGCAGTTCACTCATCTGGTTAGGGGCTCTACATGCGACTTGAATGAAATTGGGTGGGCTTTCCATGTAAGTAGGGGGGCTAAGGTGGTTGCTTTGTGTTGTTTTTGACTTTGGATTCAGCCATGTGGTCAGGTTAGATAGCTGCACTTGTATGAAAGTGGGCAGGGTTTGTGAATTTTGTGTAGCCTCAGAAGAGGGTGCCGCCAACGGCACCCTCTGCCAGGCCAGATATATGATGCATTTTGCTTGCAGTTCACTCATCTGGTTAGGGGCTCTACAGGCGACTTGAATGAAATTGGGTGGGCTTTCCATGTAAGTAGGGGGCCTAAGGTGGTTGCTTTGTGTTGTTTTTGACTTTGGATTCAGCCATGTGGTCAGGTTAGATAGCTGCACTTGTATGAAAGTGGGCAGGGTTTGTGAATTTTGTGTAGCCTCAGAAGAGGGTGCCGCCAACGGCACCCCCTGGCAGTGCAGATATGTGATGCATTTTACTTGCAGTTCAGTCATCTGCTTAGGGGCTCTACAGGCGACTTGAATGAAATTGGGTGGGCTTTCCATGTAAGTAGGGGGCCTAAGGTGGTTCCTTTGTGTTGTTTTTGACTTTGGATTCAGCCATGTGGTCAGGTTAGATAGCTGCACTTGTATGAAAGTGGACAAGGTTTGTGAATTTTGTGTAGCCTCAGAAGAGGGTGCCGCCAACGGGACCCCCTGGCAGGCCAGATATGTGATGTATTTTGCTTGCAGTTCAGTCATCTGCTTAGGGGTCCTACAGGCTACTGGAATGAAATTGGGTGGGCTTTCCATGTAAGTAGGGGGCCTAAGGTGGTTGCTTTGTGTTGTTTTTGACTTTGGATTCAGCCATGTGGTCAGGTTAGATAGCTGCACTTGTATGAAAGTGGGCAGGGTTTGTGAATTTTGTGTAGCCTCAGAAGAGGGTGCCGCCAACGGCACCCCCTGGCAGTGCAGATATGTGATGCATTTTACTTGCAGTTCAGTCATCTGCTTAGGGGCTCTACAGGCGACTTGAATGAAATTGGGTGGGCTTTCCATGTAAGTAGGGGGCCTAAGGTGGTTCCTTTGTGTTGTTTTTGACTTTGGATTCAGCCATGTGGTCAGGTTAGATAGCTGCACTTGTATGAAAGTGGACAAGGTTTGTGAATTTTGTGTAGCCTCAGAAGAGGGTGCCGCCAACGGCAGCCCCTGGCAGGCCAGATATGTGCTGTATTTTGCTTGCAGTTCAGTCATCTGCTTAGGGGTCCTACAGGCTACTGGAATGAAATTGGGTGGACTTTCCATGTAAGTAGGGGGCCTAAGGTGGTTGCTTTGTGTTGTTTTTGACTTTGGATTCAGCCATGTGGTCAGGTTAGATAGCTGCACTTGTATGAAAGTGGGCAGGGTTTGTGAATTTTGTGTAGCCTCAGAAGAGGGTGCCGCCAACGGCACCCTCTGCCAGGCCAGATATATGATGCATTTTACTTGCAGTTCAGTCATCTGGTTAGGGGCTCTACAGGCGACTTGAATGAAATTGGGTGGGCTTTCCATGTAAGTAGGGGGGCTAAGGTGGTTGCTTTGTGTTGTTTTTGACTTTGGATTCAGCCATGTGGTCAGGTTAGATAGCTGCACTTGTATGAAAGTGGACAAGGTTTGTGAATTTTGTGTAGCCTTAGAAGAGGGTGCCGCCAACGGAACCCCCTGGCAGGCCAGATATGTGATGTATTTTGCTTGCAGTTCAGTCATCTGGTTAGGGGCTCTACAGGCGACTTGAATGAAATTGGGTGGGCTTTCCATGTAAGTAGGGGGCGTAAGGTGGTTGCTTTGTGTTGTTTTTGACTTTGGATTCAGCCATGTGGTCAGGTTAGATAGCTGCACTTGTATGAAAGTGGGCAGGGTTTGTGAATTTTGTGTAGCCTCAGAAGAGGGTGCCGCCAACGGCACCCCCTGCCAGGCCAGATATGTGATGCATTTTACTTGCAGTTCAGTCATCTGCTTAGGGGCTCTACAGGGGACTTGAATGAAATTGGGTGGGCTTTCCATGTAAGTAGGGGGCCTAAGGTGGTTGCTTTGTGTTGTTTTTGACTTTGGATTCAGCCATCAGGTCAGGTTAGATAGCTGCACTTGTATGAAAGTGGGCAGGGTTTGTGAATTTTGTGTAGCCTCAGAAGAGGGTGCCGCCAACGGCACCCCCTGGCAGGCCAGATATGTGATGCATTTTACTTGCAGTTCAGTCATCTGCTTAGGGGCTCTACAGGCGACTTGAATGAAATTGGGTGGGCTTTCCATGTAAGTAGGGGGCCTAAGGTGGTTCCTTTGTGTTGTTTTTGACTTTGGATTCAGCCATGTGGTCAGGTTAGATAGCTGCACTTGTATGAAAGTGGACAAGGTTTGTGAATTTTGTGTAGCCTCAGAAGAGGGTGCCGCCAACGGCAGCCCCTGGCAGGCCAGATATGTGCTGTATTTTGCTTGCAGTTCAGTCATCTGCTTAGGGGTCCTACAGGCTACTGGAATGAAATTGGGTGGGCTTTCCATGTAAGTAGGGGGCCTAAGGTGGTTGCTTTGTGTTGTTTTTGACTTTGGATTCAGCCATGTGGTCAGGTTAGATAGCTGCACTTGTATGAAAGTGGGCAGGGTTTGTGAATTTTGTGTAGCCTCAGAAGAGGGTGCCGCCAACGGCACCCTCTGCCAGGCCAGATATATGATGCATTTTACTTGCAGTTCAGTCATCTGGTTAGGGGCTCTACAGGCGACTTGAATGAAATTGGGTGGGCTTTCCATGTAAGTAGGGGGGCTAAGGTGGTTGCTTTGTGTTGTTTTTGACTTTGGATTCAGCCATGTGGTCAGGTTAGATAGCTGCACTTGTATGAAAGTGGACAAGGTTTGTGAATTTTGTGTAGCCTTAGAAGAGGGTGCCGCCAACGGAACCCCCTGGCAGGCCAGATATGTGATGTATTTTGCTTGCAGTTCAGTCATCTGGTTAGGGGCTCTACAGGCGACTTGAATGAAATTGGGTGGGCTTTCCATGTAAGTAGGGGGCGTAAGGTGGTTGCTTTGTGTTGTTTTTGACTTTGGATTCAGCCATGTGGTCAGGTTAGATAGCTGCACTTGTATGAAAGTGGGCAGGGTTTGTGAATTTTGTGTAGCCTCAGAAGAGGGTGCCGCCAACGGCACCCCCTGCCAGGCCAGATATGTGATGCATTTTACTTGCAGTTCAGTCATCTGCTTAGGGGCTCTACAGGGGACTTGAATGAAATTGGGTGGGCTTTCCATGTAAGTAGGGGGCCTAAGGTGGTTGCTTTGTGTTGTTTTTGACTTTGGATTCAGCCATCAGGTCAGGTTAGATAGCTGCACTTGTATGAAAGTGGGCAGGGTTTGTGAATTTTGTGTAGCCTCAGAAGAGGGTGCCGCCAACGGCACCCCCTGGCAGGCCAGATATGTGATGCATTTTACTTGCAGTTCAGTCATCTGCTTAGGGGCTCTACAGGCGACTTGAATGAAATTGGGTGGGCTTTCCATGTAAGTAGGGGGCCTAAGGTGGTTGCTTTGTGTTGTTTTTGACTTTGGATTCAGCCATGTGGTCAGGTTAGATAGCTGCACTTGTATGAAAGTGGGCAGGGTTTGTGAATTTTGTGTAGCCTCAGAAGAGGGTGCCGCCAACGGCACCCTCTGCCAGGCCAGATATATGATGCATTTTGCTTGCAGTTCAGTCATCTGCTTAGGGGCTCTACAGGCGACTTGAATGAAATTGGGTGGGCTTTCCATGTAAGTAGGGGGCCTAAGGTGGTTGCTTTGTGTTGTTTTTGACTTTGGATTCAGCCATGTGGTCAGGTTAGATAGCTGCACTTGTATGAAAGTGGGCAGGGTTTGTGAATTTTGTGTAGCCTCAGAAGAGGGTGCCGCCAACGGCACCCTCTGCCAGGCCAGATATATGATGCATTTTGCGTGCAGTTCAGTCATCTGCTTAGGGGCTCTACAGGCGACTTGAATGAAATTGGGTGGGCTTTCCATGTAAGTAGGGGGGCTAAGGTGGTTGCTTTGTGTTGTTTTTGACTTTGGATTCAGCCATGTGGTCAGGTTAGATAGCTGCACTTGTATGAAAGTGGGCAGGGTTTGTGAATTTTGTGTAGCCTCAGAAGAGGGTGCCGCCAACGGCACCCTCTGCCAGGCCAGATATATGATGCATTTTGCTTGCAGTTCACTCATCTGGTTAGGGGCTCTACATGCGACTTGAATGAAATTGGGTGGGCTTTCCATGTAAGTAGGGGGGCTAAGGTGGTTGCTTTGTGTTGTTTTTGACTTTGGATTCAGCCATGTGGTCAGGTTAGATAGCTGCACTTGTATGAAAGTGGGCAGTGTTTGTGAATTTTGTGTAGCCTCAGAAGAGGGTGCCGCCAACGGGACCCCCTGGCAGGCCAGATATGTGATGTATTTTGCTTGCAGTTCAGTCATCTGCTTAGGGGTCCTACAGGCTACTGGAATGAAATTGGGTGGGCTTTCCATGTAAGTAGGGGGCCTAAGGTGGTTGCTTTGTGTTGTTTTTGACTTTGGATTCAGCCATGTGGTCAGGTTAGATAGCTGCACTTGTATGAAAGTGCGCAGGGTTTGTGAATTTTGTGTAGCCTCAGAAGAGGGTGCCGCCAACGGCACCCCCTGGCAGTGCAGATATGTGATGCATTTTACTTGCAGTTCAGTCATCTGCTTAGGGGCTCTACAGGCGACTTGAATGAAATTGGGTGGGCTTTCCATGTAAGTAGGGGGCCTAAGGTGGTTCCTTTGTGTTGTTTTTGACTTTGGATTCAGCCATGTGGTCAGGTTAGATAGCTGCACTTGTATGAAAGTGGGCAGGGTTTGTGAATTTTGTGTAGCCTCAGAAGAGGGTGCCGCCAACGGCACCCCCTGGCAGGCCAGATATGTGCTGTATTTTGCTTGCAGTTCAGTCATCTGCTTAGGGGTCCTACAGGCTACTGGAATGAAATTGGGTGGGCTTTCCATGTAAGTAGGGGGCCTAAGGTGGTTGCTTTGTGTTGTTTTTGACTTTGGATTCAGCCATGTGGTCAGGTTAGATAGCTGCACTTGTATGAAAGTGGGCAGGGTTTGTGAATTTTGTGTAGCCTCAGAAGAGGGTGCCGCCAACGGCACCCCCTGGCAGGCCAGATATGTGATGCATTTTACTTGCAGTTCAGTCATCTGGTTAGGGGCTCTACAGGCGACTTGAATGAAATTGGGTGGGCTTTCCATGTAAGTAGGGGGCCTAAGGTGGTTGCTTTGTGTTGTTTTTGACTTTGGATTCAGCCATGTGGTCAGGTTAGATAGCTGCACTTGTATGAAAGTGGGCAGGGTTTGTGAATTTTGTGTAGCCTCAGAAGAGGGTGCCGCCAACGGCACCCCCTGGCAGGCCAGATATGTGATGCATTTTACTTGCAGTTCAGTCATCTGGTTAGGGGCTCTACAGGCGACTTGAATGAAATTGGGTGGGCTTTCCATGTAAGTAGGGGGCCTAAGGTGGTTGCTTTGTGTTGTTTTTGACTTTGGATTCAGCCATGTGGTCAGGTTAGATAGCTGCACTTGTATGAAAGTGGGCAGGGTTTGTGAATTTTGTGTAGCCTCAGAAGAGGGTGCCGCCAACGGCACCCCCTGGCAGGCCAGATATGTGATGCATTTTACTTGCAGTTCAGTCATCTGGTTAGGGGCTCTACAGGCGACTTGAATGAAATTGGGTGGGCTTTCCATGTAAGTAGGGGGGCTAAGGTGGTTGCTTTGTGTTGTTTTTGACATTGGATTCAGCCATGTGGTCAGGTTAGATAGCTGCACTTGTATGAAAGTGGACAAGGTTTGTGAATTTTGTGTAGCCTCAGAAGAGGGTGCCGCCAATGGCAGCCCCTGGCAGGCCAGATATGTGCTGTATTTTGCTTGCAGTTCAGTCATCTGCTTAGGGGTCCTACAGGCTACTGGAATGAAATTGGGTGGGCTTTCCATGTAAGTAGGGGGCCTAAGGTGGTTGCTTTGTGTTGTTTTTGACTTTGGATTCAGCCATGTGGTCAGGTTAGATAGCTGCACTTGTATGAAAGTGGGCAGGGTTTGTGAATTTTGTGTAGCCTCAGAAGAGGGTGCCGCCAACGGAACCCCCTGGCAGGCCAGATATGTGATGTATTTTGCTTGCAGTTCAGTCATCTGCTTAGGGGTCCTACAGGCTACGCGAATGAAATTGGGTGGGCTTTCCATGTAAGTAGGGGGCCTAAGGTGGTTGCTTTGTGTTGTTTTTGACTTTGGATTCAGCCATCATGTCAGGTTAGATAGCTGCACTTGTATGAAAGTGGGCAGGGTTTGTGAATTTTGTGTAGCCTCAGAAGAGGGTGCCGCCAACGGAACCCCCTGGCAGGCCAGATATGTGATGTATTTTGCTTGCAGTTCAGTCATCTGCTTAGGGGTCCTACAGGCTACGCGAATGAAATTGGGTGGGCTTTCCATGTAAGTAGGGGGCCTAAGGTGGTTGCTTTGTGTTGTTTTTGACTTTGGATTCAGCCATGTGGTCAGGTTAGATAGCTGCACTTGTATGAAAGTGGGCAGGGTTTGTGAATTTTGTGTAGCCTCAGAAGAGCGTGCCGCCAACGGCACCCCCTGGCAGGCCAGATATGTGATGTATTTTGCTTGCAGTTCAGTCATCTGGTTAGGGGCTCTACAGGCTACTGGAATGAAATTGGGTGGGCTTTCCATGTAAGTAGGGGGGCTAAGGTGGTTGCTTTGTGTTGTTTTTGACTTTGGATTCAGCCATGTGGTCAGGTTAGATAGCTGCACTTGTATGAAAGTGGGCAGGGTTTGTGAATTTTGTGTAGCCTCAGAAGACGGTGCCGCCAACGGCACCCCCTGGCAGGCCAGATATGTGATGCATTTTACTTGCAGTTCAGTCATCTGGTTAGGGGCTCTACAGGCGACTTGAATGAAATTGGGTGGGCTTTCCATGTAAGTAGGGGGCCTAAGGTGGTTGCTTTGTGTTGTTTTTGACTTTGGATTCAGCCATGTGGTCAGGTTAGATAGCTGCACTTGTATGAAAGTGGGCAGGGTTTGTGAATTTTGTGTAGCCTCAGAAGAGGGTGCCGCCAACGGCACCCTCTGCCAGGCCAGATATATGATGCATTTTGCTTGCAGTTCAGTCATCTGCTTAGGGGCTCTACAGGCGACTTGAATGAAATTGGGTGGGCTTTCCATGTAAGTAGGGGGCCTAAGGTGGTTGCTTTGTGTTGTTTTTGACTTTGGATTCAGCCATGTGGTCAGGTTAGATAGCTGCACTTGTATGAAAGTGGGCAGGGTTTGTGAATTTTGTGTAGCCTCAGAAGAGGGTGCCGCCAACGGCACCCTCTGCCAGGCCAGATATATGATGCATTTTGCGTGCAGTTCAGTCATCTGCTTAGGGGCTCTACAGGCGACTTGAATGAAATTGGGTGGGCTTTCCATGTAAGTAGGGGGGCTAAGGTGGTTGCTTTGTGTTGTTTTTGACATTGGATTCAGCCATGTGGTCAGGTTAGATAGCTGCACTTGTATGAAAGTGGACAAGGTTTGTGAATTTTGTGTAGCCTCAGAAGAGGGTGCCGCCAATGGCAGCCCCTGGCAGGCCAGATATGTGCTGTATTTTGCTTGCAGTTCAGTCATCTGCTTAGGGGTCCTACAGGCTACTGGAATGAAATTGGGTGGGCTTTCCATGTAAGTAGGGGGCCTAAGGTGGTTGCTTTGTGTTGTTTTTGACTTTGGATTCAGCCATGTGGTCAGGTTAGATAGCTGCACTTGTATGAAAGTGGGCAGGGTTTGTGAATTTTGTGTAGCCTCAGAAGAGGGTGCCGCCAACGGAACCCCCTGGCAGGCCAGATATGTGATGTATTTTGCTTGCAGTTCAGTCATCTGCTTAGGGGTCCTACAGGCTACGCGAATGAAATTGGGTGGGCTTTCCATGTAAGTAGGGGGCCTAAGGTGGTTGCTTTGTGTTGTTTTTGACTTTGGATTCAGCCATCATGTCAGGTTAGATAGCTGCACTTGTATGAAAGTGGGCAGGGTTTGTGAATTTTGTGTAGCCTCAGAAGAGGGTGCCGCCAACGGAACCCCCTGGCAGGCCAGATATGTGATGTATTTTGCTTGCAGTTCAGTCATCTGCTTAGGGGTCCTACAGGCTACGCGAATGAAATTGGGTGGGCTTTCCATGTAAGTAGGGGGCCTAAGGTGGTTGCTTTGTGTTGTTTTTGACTTTGGATTCAGCCATGTGGTCAGGTTAGATAGCTGCACTTGTATGAAAGTGGGCAGGGTTTGTGAATTTTGTGTAGCCTCAGAAGAGCGTGCCGCCAACGGCACCCCCTGGCAGGCCAGATATGTGATGTATTTTGCTTGCAGTTCAGTCATCTGGTTAGGGGCTCTACAGGCTACTGGAATGAAATTGGGTGGGCTTTCCATGTAAGTAGGGGGGCTAAGGTGGTTGCTTTGTGTTGTTTTTGACTTTGGATTCAGCCATGTGGTCAGGTTAGATAGCTGCACTTGTATGAAAGTGGGCAGGGTTTGTGAATTTTGTGTAGCCTCAGAAGACGGTGCCGCCAACGGCACCCCCTGGCAGGCCAGATATGTGATGTATTTTGATTGCAGTTCAGTCATCTGGTTAGGGGCTCTACAGGCGACTTGAATGAAATTGGGTGGGCTTTCCATGTAAGTAGGGGGCGTAAGGTGGTTGCTTTGTGTTGTTTTTGACTTTGGATTCAGCCATGTGGTCAGGTTAGATAGCTGCACTTGTATGAAAGTGGGCAGGGTTTGTGAATTTTGTGTAGCCTCAGAAGAGGGTGCCGCCAACGGCACCCTCTGCCAGGCCAGATATATGATGCATTTTACTTGCAGTTCAGTCATCTGGTTAGGGGCTCTACAGGCGACTTGAATGAAATTGGGTGGGCTTTCCATGTAAGTAGGGGGCCTAAGGTGGTTGCTTTGTGTTGTTTTTGACTTTGGATTCAGCCATCAGGTCAGGTTAGATAGCTGCACTTGTATGAAAGTGGGCAGGGTTTGTGAATTTTGTGTAGCCTCAGAAGAGGGTGCCGCCAACGGCACCCCCTGGCAGTGCAGATATGTGATGCATTTTACTTGCAGTTCAGTCATCTGGTTAGGGGCTCTACAGGCGACTTGAATGAAATTGGGTGGGCTTTCTATGTAAGTAGGGGGCCTAAGGTGGTTGCTTTGTGTTGTTTTTGACTTTGGATTCAGCCATCAGGTCAGGTTAGATAGCTGCACTTGTATGAAAGTGGGCAGGGTTTGTGAATTTTGTGTAGCCTCAGAAGAGGGTGCCGCCAACGGCACCCCCTGGCAGGCCGGATATGTGATGTATTTTGCTTGCAGTTCAGTCATCTGCTTAGGGGTCCTACAGGCTACTGGAATGAAATTGGGTGGGCTTTCCATGTAAGTAGGGGGGCTAAGGTGGTTGCTTTGTGTTGTTTTTGACTTTGGATTCAGCCATGTGGTCAGGTTAGATAGCTGCACTTGTATGAAAGTGGGCAGCGTTTGTGAATTTTGTGTAGCCTCAAAAGAGGGTGCCGCCAACGGCACCCCCTGGCAGTGCAGATATGTGATGCATTTTACTTGCAGTTCAGTCATCTGGTTAGGGGCTCTACATGCGACTTGAATGAAATTTGGTGGGCTTTCCATGTAAGTAGGGGGGCTAAGGTGGTTGCTTTGTATTGTTTTTGACTTTGGATTCAGCCATGTGGTCAGGTTAGATAGCTGCACTTGTATGAAAGTGTGCAAGGTTTGTGAATTTTGTGTAGCCTCAGAAGAGGGTGCCGCCAACGGCACCCCCTGGCAGGCCGGATATGTGATGTATTTTGCTTGCAGTTCAGTCATCTGCTTAGGGGCTCTACAGGCGACTTGAATGAAATTGGGTGGGCTTTCCATGTAAGTAGGGGGCCTAAGGTGGTTGCTTTGTGTTGTTTTTGACTTTGGATTCAGCCATCAGGTCAGGTTAGATAGCTGCACTTGTATGAAAGTGGGCAGGGTTTGTGAATTTTGTGTAGCCTCAGAAGAGGGTGCCGCCAACGGCACCCCCTGCCAGGCCAGATATGTGATGTATTTTGCTTGCAGTTCAGTCATCTGGTTAGGGGCTCTACAGGCTACTGGAATGAAATTGGGTGGGCTTTCCATGTAAGTAGGGGGGCTAAGGTGGTTGCTTTGTGTTGTTTTTGACTTTGGATTCAGCCATGTGGTCAGGTTAGATAGCTGCACTTGTATGAAAGTGGGCAGGGTTTGTGAATTTTGTGTAGCCTCAGAAGAGGGTGCCGCCAACGGCACCCCCTGCCAGGCCAGATATGTGATGTATTTTGCTTGCAGTTCAGTCATCTGGTTAGGGGCTCTACAGGCGACTTGAATGAAATTGGGTGGGCTTTCCATGTAAGTAGGGGGCGTAAGGTGGTTGCTTTGTGTTGTTTTTGACTTTGGATTCAGCCATGTGGTCAGGTTAGATAGCTGCACTTGTATGAAAGTGGGCAGGGTTTGTGAATTTTGTGTAGCCTCAGAAGAGGGTGCCGCCAACGGCACCCTCTGCCAGGCAAGATATATGATGCATTTTACTTGCAGTTCAGTCATCTGGTTAGGGGCTCTACAGGCGACTTGAATGAAATTGGGTGGGCTTTCCATGTAAGTAGGGGGGCTAAGGTGGTTGCTTTGTGTTGTTTTTGACTTTGGATTCAGCCATGTGGTCAGGTTAGATAGCTGCACTTGTATGAAAGTGGGCAGCGTTTGTGAATTTTGTGTAGCCTCAGAAGAGGGTGCCGCCAACGGCACCCCCTGGCAGTGCAGATATGTGATGCATTTTACTTGCAGTTCAGTCATCTGGTTAGGGGCTCTACATGCGACTTGAATGAAATTGGGTGGGCTTTCCATGTAAGTAGGGGGGCTAAGGTGGTTGCTTTCTATTGTTTTTGACTTTGGATTCAGCCATGTGGTCAGGTTAGATAGCTGCACTTGTATGAAAGTGGGCAGGGTTTGTGAATTTTGTGTAGCCTCAGAAGAGGGTGCCGCCAACGGCACCCCCTGGCAGGCGAGATATGTGATGCATTTTACTTGCAGTTCAGTCATCTGGTTAGGGGCTCTACAGGCGACTTGAATGAAATTGGGTGGGCTTTCCATGTAAGTAGGGGGCCTAAGGTGGTTGCTTTGTGTTGTTTTTGACTTTGGATTCAGCCATGTGGTCAGGTTAGATAGCTGCACTTGTATGAAAGTGGGCAGGGTTTGTGAATTTTGTGTAGCCTCAGAAGAGGGTGCCGCCAACGGCACCCCCTGGCAGGCCAGATATGTGATGCATTTTACTTGCAGTTCAGTCATCTGCTTAGGGGTCCTACAGGCTACTGGAATGAAATTGGGTGGGCTTTCCATGTAAGTAGGGGGCCTAAGGTGGTTGCTTTGTGTTGTTTTTGACTTTGGATTCAGCCATGTGGTCAGGTTAGATAGCTGCACTTGTATGAAAGTGGGCAGGGTTTGTGAATTTTGTGTAGCCTCAGAAGAGGGTGCCGCCAAAGGCACCCCCTGGCAGGCCAGATATGTGATGCATTTTACTTGCAGTTCAGTCATCTGGTTAGGGGCTCTACAGGCGACTTGAATGAAATTGGGTGGGCTTTCCATGTAAGTAGGGGGGCTAAGGTGGTTGCTTTGTGTTGTTTTTGACTTTGGATTCAGCCATGTGGTCAGGTTAGATAGCTGCACTTGTATGAAAGTGGGCAGGGTTTGTGAATTTTGTGTAGCCTCAGAAGAGGGTGCCGCCAACGGCACCCCCTGGCAGTGCAGATATGTGATGCATTTTACTTGCAATTCAGTCATTTGGTTAGGGGCTCTACAGGCGACTTGAATGAAATTGGGTGGGCTTTCTATGTAAGTAGGGGGCCTAAGGTGGTTGCTTTGTGTTGTTTTTGACTTTGGATTCAGCCATCAGGTCAGGTTAGATAGCTGCACTTGTATGAAAGTGGGCAGGGTTTGTGAATTTTGTGTAGCCTCAGAAGAGGGTGCCGCCAACGGCACCCCCTGCCAGGCCAGATATGTGATGTATTTTGCTTGCAGTTCAGTCATCTGGTTAGGGGCTCTACAGGCTACTGGAATGAAATTGGGTGGGCTTTCCATGTAAGTAGGGGGGCTAAGGTGGTTGCTTTGTGTTGTTTTTGACTTTGGATTCAGCCATGTGGTCAGGTTAGATAGCTGCACTTGTATGAAAGTGGGCAAGGTTTGTGAATTTTGTGTAGCCTCAGAAGAGGGTGCCGCCAACGGCACCCCCTGGCAGGCCGGATATGTGATGTATTTTGCTTGCAGTTCAGTCATCTGCTTAGGGGCTCTACAGGCGACTTGAATGAAATTGGGTGGGCTTTCCATGTAAGTAGGGGGCCTAAGGTGGTTGCTTTGTGTTGTTTTTGACTTTGGATTCAGCCATCAGGTCAGGTTAGATAGCTGCACTTGTATGAAAGTGGGCAGGGTTTGTGAATTTTGTGTAGCCTCAGAAGAGGGTGCCGCCAACGGCACCCCCTGCCAGGCCAGATATGTGATGTATTTTGCTTGCAGTTCAGTCATCTGGTTAGGGGCTCTACAGGCTACTGGAATGAAATTGGGTGGGCTTTCCATGTAAGTAGGGGGGCTAAGGTGGTTGCTTTGTGTTGTTTTTGACTTTGGATTCAGCCATGTGGTCAGGTTAGATAGCTGCACTTGTATGAAAGTGGGCAGGGTTTGTGAATTTTGTGTAGCCTCAGAAGAGGGTGCCGCCAACGGCACCCCCTGCCAGGCCAGATATGTGATGTATTTTGCTTGCAGTTCAGTCATCTGGTTAGGGGCTCTACAGGCGACTTGAATGAAATTGGGTGGGCTTTCCATGTAAGTAGGGGGCGTAAGGTGGTTGCTTTGTGTTGTTTTTGACTTTGGATTCAGCCATGTGGTCAGGTTAGATAGCTGCACTTGTATGAAAGTGGGCAGGGTTTGTGAATTTTGTGTAGCCTCAGAAGAGGGTGCCGCCAACGGCACCCTCTGCCAGGCAAGATATATGATGCATTTTACTTGCAGTTCAGTCATCTGGTTAGGGGCTCTACAGGCGACTTGAATGAAATTGGGTGGGCTTTCCATGTAAGTAGGGGGGCTAAGGTGGTTGCTTTGTGTTGTTTTTGACTTTGGATTCAGCCATGTGGTCAGGTTAGATAGCTGCACTTGTATGAAAGTGGGCAGCGTTTGTGAATTTTGTGTAGCCTCAGAAGAGGGTGCCGCCAACGGCACCCCCTGGCAGTGCAGATATGTGATGCATTTTACTTGCAGTTCAGTCATCTGGTTAGGGGCTCTACATGCGACTTGAATGAAATTTGGTGGGCTTTCCATGTAAGTAGGGGGGCTAAGGTGGTTGCTTTCTATTGTTTTTGACTTTGGATTCAGCCATGTGGTCAGGTTAGATAGCTGCACTTGTATGAAAGTGGGCAGGGTTTGTGAATTTTGTGTAGCCTCAGAAGAGGGTGCCGCCAACGGCACCCCCTGGCAGGCGAGATATGTGATGCATTTTACTTGCAGTTCAGTCATCTGGTTAGGGGCTCTACAGGCGACTTGAATGAAATTGGGTGGGCTTTCCATGTAAGTAGGGGGCCTAAGGTGGTTGCTTTGTGTTGTTTTTGACTTTGGATTCAGCCATGTGGTCAGGTTAGATAGCTGCACTTGTATGAAAGTGGGCAGGGTTTGTGAATTTTGTGTAGCCTCAGAAGAGGGTGCCGCCAACGGCACCCCCTGGCAGGCCAGATATGTGATGCATTTTACTTGCAGTTCAGTCATCTGGTTAGGGGCTCTACAGGCGACTTGAATGAAATTGGGTGGGCTTTCCATGTAAGTAGGGGGCCTAAGGTGGTTGCTTTGTGTTGTTTTTGACTTTGGATTCAGCCATGTGGTCAGGTTAGATAGCTGCACTTGTATGAAAGTGGGCAGGGTTTGTGAATTTTGTGTAGCCTCAGAAGAGGGTGCCGCCAACGGCAGCCCCTGGCAGGCCAGATATGTGTTGTATTTTGCTTGCAGTTCAGTCATCTGCTTAGGGGTCCTACAGGCTACTGGAATGAAATTGGGTGGGCTTTCCATGTAAGTAGGGGGCCTAAGGTGGTTGCTTTGTGTTGTTTTTGACTTTGGATTCAGCCATGTGGTCAGGTTAGATAGCTGCACTTGTATGAAAGTGGACAAGGTTTGTGAATTTTGTGTAGCCTTAGAAGAGGGTGCCGCCAACGGAACCGCCTGGCAGGCCAGATATGTGATGTATTTTGCTTGCAGTTCAGTCATCTGCTTAGGGGTCCTACAGGCTACGCGAATGAAATTGGGTGGGCTTTCCATGTAAGTAGGGGGCCTAAGGTGGTTGCTTTGTGTTGTTTTTGACTTTGGATTCAGCCATCAGGTCAGGTTAGATAGATGCACTTGTATGAAAGTGGGCAGGGTTTGTGAATTTTGTGTAGCCTCAGAAGAGGGTGCCGCCAACGGCACCCCCTGGCAGGCCCGATATGTGATGTATTTTGCTTGCAGTTCAGTCATCTGGTTAGGGGCTCTACAGGCGACTTGAATGAAATTGGGTGGGCTTTCCATGTAAGTAGGGGGCCTAAGGTGGTTGCTTTGTGTTGTTTTTGACTTTGGATTCAGCCATCAGGTCAGGTGAGATAGCTGCACTTGTATGAAAGTGGGCAGGGTTTGTGAATTTTGTGTAGCCTCAGAAGAGGGTGCCGCCAAAGGCACCCCCTGGCAGGCCAGATATGTGATGCATTTTACTTGCAGTTCAGTCATCTGGTTAGGGGCTCTACAGGCGACTTGAATGAAATTGGGTGGGCTTTCCATGTAAGTAGGGGGGCTAAGGTGGTTGCTTTGTGTTGTTTTTGACTTTGGATTCAGCCATGTGGTCAGGTTAGATAGCTGCACTTGTATGAAAGTGGGCAGGGTTTGTGAATTTTGTGTAGCCTCAGAAGAGGGTGCCGCCAACGGCACCCCCTGGCAGTGCAGATATGTGATGCATTTTACTTGCAATTCAGTCATTTGGTTAGGGGCTCTACAGGCGACTTGAATGAAATTGGGTGGGCTTTCTATGTAAGTAGGGGGCCTAAGGTGGTTGCTTTGTGTTGTTTTTGACTTTGGATTCAGCCATCAGGTCAGGTTAGATAGCTGCACTTGTATGAAAGTGGGCAGGGTTTGTGAATTTTGTGTAGCCTCAGAAGAGGGTGCCGCCAACGGCACCCCGTGGCAGTGCAGATATGTGATGCATTTTACTTCCAGTTCAGTCATCTGGTTAGGGGCTCTACAGGCGACTTGAATGAAATTGGGTGGGCTTTCCATGTAAGTAGGGGGGCTAAGGTGGTTGCTTTGTGTTGTTTTTGACTTTGGATTCAGCCATCAGGTCAGGTTAGATAGCTGCACTTGTATGAAAGTGGGCAGGGTTTGTGAATTTTGTGTAGCCTCAGAAGAGGGTGCCGCCAACGGCACCCCCTGGCAGGCCAGATATGTGATGCATTTTACTTGCAGTTCAGTCATCTGGTTAGGGGCTCTACAGGCGACTTGAATGAAATTGGGTGGGCTTTCCATGTAAGTAGGGGGGCTAAGGTGGTTGCTTTGTGTTGTTTTTGACTTTGGATTCAGCCATGTGGTCAGGTTAGATAGCTGCACTTGTATGAAAGTGGGCAGTGTTTGTGAATTTTGTGTAGCCTCAGAAGAGGGTGCCGCCAACGGCACCCCCTGGCAGTGCAGATATGTGATGCATTTTACTTGCAGTCAGTCATCTGCTTAGGGGCTCTACAGGCGACTTGAATGAAATTGGGTGGGCTTTCCATGTAAGTAGGGGGCCTAAGGTGGTTGCTTTGTGTTGTTTTTGACTTTGGATTCAGCCATCAGGTCAGGTTAGATAGCTGCACTTGTATGAAAGTGGGCAGGGTTTGTGAATTTTGTGTAGCCTCAGAAGAGGGTGCCGCCAACGGCACCCCCTGGCAGGCCAGATATGTGCTGTATTTTGCTTGCAGTTCAGTCATCTGGTTAGGGGCTCTACAGGCTACTGGAATGAAATTGGGTGGGCTTTCCATGTAAGTAGGGGGGCTAAGGTGGTTGCTTTGTGTTGTTTTTGACTTTGGATTCAGCCATGTGGTCAGGTTAGATAGCTGCACTTGTATGAAAGTGGGCAGGGTTTGTGAATTTTGTGTAGCCTCAGAAGAGGGTGCCGCCAACGGAACCCCCTGGCAGGCCAGATATGTGATGTATTTTGCTTGCAGTTCAGTCATCTGCTTAGGGGTCCTATAGGCTACTGGAATGAAATTGGGTGGGCTTTCCATGTAAGTAGGGGGGCTAAGGTGGTTGCTTTGTGTTGTTTTTGACTTTGGATTCAGCCATGTGGTCAGGTTAGATAGCTGCACTTGTATGAAAGTGGGCAGTGTTTGTGAATTTTGTGTAGCCTCAGAAGAGGGTGCCGCCAACGGCACCCCCTGGCAGGCCAGATATGTGATGCATTTTACTTGCAGTTCAGTCATCTGGTTAGGGGCTCTACAGGCGACTTGAATGAAATTGGGTGGGCTTTCCATGTAAGTAGGGGGCCTAAGGTGGTTGCTTTGTGTTGTTTTTGACTTTGGATTCAGCCATGTGGTCAGGTTAGATAGCTGCACTTGTATGAAAGTGGGCAGGGTTTGTGAATTTTGTGTAGCCTCAGAAGAGGGTGCCGCCAACGGCACCCCCTGGCAGGCCAGATATGTGCTGTATTTTGCTTGCAGTTCAGTCATCTGCTTAGGGGTCCTACAGGCTACTGGAATGAAATTGGGTGGGCTTTCCATGTAAGTAGGGGGCCTAAGGTGGTTGCTTTGTGTTGTTTTTGACTTTGGATTCAGCCATGTGGTCAGGTTAGATAGCTGCACTTGTATGAAAGTGGGCAGGGTTTGTGAATTTTGTGTAGCCTCAGAAGAGGGTGCCGCCAACGGCACCCCCTGGCAGGCCAGATATGTGATGCATTTTACTTGCAGTTCAGTCATCTGGTTAGGGGCTCTACAGGCGACTTGAATGAAATTGGGTGGGCTTTCCATGTAAGTAGGGGGCCTAAGGTGGTTGCTTTGTGTTGTTTTTGACTTTGGATTCAGCCATGTGGTCAGGTTAGATAGCTGCACTTGTATGAAAGTGGGCAGGGTTTGTGAATTTTGTGTAGCCTCAGAAGAGGGTGCCGCCAACGGCACCCCCTGGGAGGCCAGATATGTGATGCATTTTACTTGCAGTTCAGTCATCTGGTTAGGGGCTCTACAGGCGACTTGAATGAAATTGGGTGGGCTTTCCATGTAAGTAGGGGGCCTAAGGTGGTTGCTTTGTGTTGTTTTTGACTTTGGATTCAGCCATGTGGTCAGGTTAGATAGCTGCACTTGTATGAAAGTGGACAAGGTTTGTGAATTTTGTGTAGCCTTAGAAGAGGGTGCCGCCAACGGAACCGCCTGGCAGGCCAGATATGTGATGTATTTTGCTTGCAGTTCAGTCATCTGCTTAGGGGTCCTACAGGCTACGCGAATGAAATTGGGTGGGCTTTCCATGTAAGTAGGGGGCCTAAGGTGGTTGCTTTGTGTTGTTTTTGACTTTGGATTCAGCCATCAGGTCAGGTTAGATAGATGCACTTGTATGAAAGTGGGCAGGGTTTGTGAATTTTGTGTAGCCTCAGAAGAAGGTGCCGCCAACGGCACCCCCTGGCAGGCCCGATATGTGATGTATTTTGCTTGCAGTTCAGTCATCTGGTTAGGGGCTCTACAGGCGACTTGAATGAAATTGGGTGGGCTTTCCATGTAAGTAGGGGGCCTAAGGTGGTTGCTTTGTGTTGTTTTTGACTTTGGATTCAGCCATGTGGTCAGGTGAGATAGCTGCACTTGTATGAAAGTGGGCAGGGTTTGTGAATTTTGTGTAGCCTCAGAAGAGGGTGCCGCCAAAGGCACCCCCTGGCAGGCCAGATATGTGATGCATTTTACTTGCAGTTCAGTCATCTGGTTAGGGGCTCTACAGGCGACTTGAATGAAATTGGGTGGGCTTTCCATGTAAGTAGGGGGCCTAAGGTGGTTGCTTTGTGTTGTTTTTGACTTTGGATTCAGCCATCAGGTCAGGTTAGATAGCTGCACTTGTATGAAAGTGGGCAGGGTTTGTGAATTTTGTGTAGCCTCAGAAGAGGGTGCCGCCAACGGCACCCCCTGGCAGGCCAGATATGTGATGTATTTTGCTTGCAGTTCAGTCATCTGCTTAGGGGTCCTACATGCTACTGGAATGAAATTGGGTGGGCTTTCCATGTAAGTAGGGGGGCTAAGGTGGTTGCTTTGTGTTGTTTTTGACTTTGGATTCAGCCATGTGGTCAGGTGAGATAGCTGCACTTGTATGAAAGTGGGCAGGGTTTGTGAATTTTGTGTAGCCTCAGAAGAGGGTGCCGCCAACGGCACCCCCTGGGAGGCCAGATATGTGATGCATTTTACTTGCAGTTCAGTCATCTGGTTAGGGGCTCTACAGGCGACTTGAATGAAATTGGGTGGGCTTTCCATGTAAGTAGGGGGCCTAAGGTGGTTGCTTTGTGTTGTTTTTGACTTTGGATTCAGCCATGTGGTCAGGTTAGATAGCTGCACTTGTATGAAAGTGGACAAGGTTTGTGAATTTTGTGTAGCCTTAGAAGAGGGTGCCGCCAACGGAACCGCCTGGCAGGCCAGATATGTGATGTATTTTGCTTGCAGTTCAGTCATCTGCTTAGGGGTCCTACAGGCTACGCGAATGAAATTGGGTGGGCTTTCCATGTAAGTAGGGGGCCTAAGGTGGTTGCTTTGTGTTGTTTTTGACTTTGGATTCAGCCATCAGGTCAGGTTAGATAGATGCACTTGTATGAAAGTGGGCAGGGTTTGTGAATTTTGTGTAGCCTCAGAAGAAGGTGCCGCCAACGGCACCCCCTGGCAGGCCCGATATGTGATGTATTTTGCTTGCAGTTCAGTCATCTGGTTAGGGGCTCTACAGGCGACTTGAATGAAATTGGGTGGGCTTTCCATGTAAGTAGGGGGCCTAAGGTGGTTGCTTTGTGTTGTTTTTGACTTTGGATTCAGCCATGTGGTCAGGTGAGATAGCTGCACTTGTATGAAAGTGGGCAGGGTTTGTGAATTTTGTGTAGCCTCAGAAGAGGGTGCCGCCAAAGGCACCCCCTGGCAGGCCAGATATGTGATGCATTTTACTTGCAGTTCAGTCATCTGGTTAGGGGCTCTACAGGCGACTTGAATGAAATTGGGTGGGCTTTCCATGTAAGTAGGGGGCCTAAGGTGGTTGCTTTGTGTTGTTTTTGACTTTGGATTCAGCCATCAGGTCAGGTTAGATAGCTGCACTTGTATGAAAGTGGGCAGGGTTTGTGAATTTTGTGTAGCCTCAGAAGAGGGTGCCGCCAACGGCACCCCCTGGCAGGCCAGATATGTGATGTATTTTGCTTGCAGTTCAGTCATCTGCTTAGGGGTCCTACATGCTACTGGAATGAAATTGGGTGGGCTTTCCATGTAAGTAGGGGGGCTAAGGTGGTTGCTTTGTGTTGTTTTTGACTTTGGATTCAGCCATGTGGTCAGGTGAGATAGCTGCACTTGTATGAAAGTGGGCAGGGTTTGTGAATTTTGTGTAGCCTCAGAAGAGGGTGCCGCCAACGGCACCCCCTGGGAGGCCAGATATGTGATGCATTTTACTTGCAGTTCAGTCATCTGGTTAGGGGCTCTACAGGCGACTTGAATGAAATTGGGTGGGCTTTCCATGTAAGTAGGGGGCCTAAGGTGGTTGCTTTGTGTTGTTTTTGACTTTGGATTCAGCCATGTGGTCAGGTTAGATAGCTGCACTTGTATGAAAGTGGGCAGGGTTTGTGAATTTTGTGTAGCCTCAGAAGAGGGTGCCGCCAACGGCACCCCCTGGCAGTGCAGATATGTGATGCATTTTACTTGCAGTTCAGTCATCTGGTTAGGGGCTCTACAGGCGACCTGAATGAAATTGGGTGGGCTTTCCATGTAAGTAGGGGGCCTAAGGTGGTTGCTTTGTGTTGTTTTTGACTTTGGATTCAGCCATCAGGTCAGGTTCGATAGCTGCACTTGTATGAAAGTGGGCAGGGTTTGTGAATTTTGTGTAGCCTCAGAAGAGGGTGCCGCCAACGGCACCCCCTGGCAGGCCCAATATGTGATGCATTTTACTTGCAGTTCAGTCATCTGCTTAGGGGCTCTACAGGCGACTTGAATGAAATTGGGTGGGCTTTCCATGTAAGTAGGGGGCCTAAGGTGGTTGCTTTGTGTTGTTTTTGACTTTGGATTCAGCCATCAGGTCAGGTTAGATAGCTACACTTGTATGAAAGTGGGCAGGGTTTGTGAATTTTGTGTAGCCTCAGAAGAGGGTGCCGCCAACGGCACCCCCTGGCAGTGCAGATATGTGATGCATTTTACTTCCAGTTCAGTCATCTGGTTAGGGCTCTACAGGCGACTTGAATGAAATTGGGTGGGCTTTCCATGTAAGTAGGGGGCCTAAGGTGGTTGCTTTGTGTTGTTTTTGACTTTGGATTCAGCCATGTGGTCAGGTGAGATAGCTGCACTTGTATGAAAGTGGGCAGGGTTTGTGAATTTTGTGTAGCCTCAGAAGAGGGTGCCGCCAACGGGACCCCCTGGCAGTGCAGATATGTGATGCATTTTACTTGCAGTTCAGTCATCTGGTTAGGGGCTCTACAGGCGACCTGAATGAAATTGGGTGGGCTTTCCATGTAAGTAGGGGGCCTAAGGTGGTTGCTTTGTGTTGTTTTTGACTTTGGATTCAGCCATCAGGTCAGGTTAGATAGCTGCACTTGTATGAAAGTGGGCAGGGTTTGTGAATTTTGTGTAGCCTCAGAAGAGGGTGCCGCCAACGGCACCCCCTGGCAGGCCAGATATGTGCTGTATTTTGCTTGCAGTTCAGTCATCTGCTTAGGGGTCCTACATGCTACTGCAATGAAATTGGGTGGGCTTTCCATGTAAGTAGGGGGCCTAAGGTGGTTGCTTTGTGTTGTTTTTGACTTTGGATTCAGCCATGTGGTCAGGTGAGATAGCTGCACTTGTATGAAAGTGGGCAGGGTTTGTGAATTTTGTGTAGCCTCAGAAGAGGGTGCCGCCAACAGCACCCCCTGGCAGGCCAGATATGTGATGCATTTTACTTGCAGTTCAGTCATCTGGTTAGGGGCTCTACAGGCTACTGGAATGAAATTGGGTGGGCTTTCCATGTAAGTAGGGGGGCTAAGGTGGTTGCTTTGTGTTGTTTTTGACTTTGGATTCAGCCATCAGGTCAGGTTAGATAGCTGCACTTGTATGAAAGTGGGCAGGGTTTGTGAATTTTGTGTAGCCTCAGAAGAGGGTGCCGCCAACGGCACCCCCTGGCAGTGCAGATATGTGATGCATTTTACTTGCAGTTCAGTCATCTGGTTAGGGGCTCTACAGGCGACCTGAATGAAATTGGGTGGGCTTTCCATGTAAGTAGGGGGCCTAAGGTGGTTGCCTTGTGTTGTTTTTGACTTTGGATTCAGCCATCAGGTCAGGTTAGATAGCTGCACTTGTATGAAAGTGGGCAGGGTTTGTGAATTTTGTGTAGCCTCAGAAGAGGGTGCCGCCAACGGCACCCCCTGGCAGTGCAGATATGTGATGCATTTTACTTCCAGTTCAGTCATCTGGTTAGGGGCTCTACAGGCGACTTGAATGAAATTGGGTGGGCTTTCCATGTAAGTAGGGGGCCTAAGGTGGTTGCTTTGTGTTGTTTTTGACTTTGGATTCAGCCATGTGGTCAGGTTAGATAGCTGCACTTGTATGAAAGTGGGCAGGGTTTGTGAATTTTGTGTAGCCTCAGAAGAGGGTGCCGCCAACGGCACCCCCTGGCAGTGCAGATATGTGATGCATTTTACTTGCATTTCAGTCATCTGGTTACGGGCTGTACAGGCGACTTGAATGAAATTGGGTGGGCTTTCCATGTAAGTAGGGGGGCTAAGGTGGTTGCTTTGTGTTGTTTTTGACTTTGGATTCAGCCATGTGGTCAGGTTAGATAGCTGTACTTGTATGAAAGTGGGCAGGGTTTGTGAATTTTGTGTAGCCTCAGAAGAGGGTGCCGCCAACGGGACCCCCTGGCAGGCCAGATATGTGATGTATTTTGCTTGCAGTTCAGTCATCTGCTTAGGGGTCCTACAGGCTACTGGAATGAAATTGGGTGGGCTTTCCATGTAAGTAGGGGGCCTAAGGTGGTTGCTTTGTGTTGTTTTTGACTTTGGATTCAGCCATGTGGTCAGGTTAGATAGCTGCACTTGTATGAAAGTGGGCAGGGTTTGTGAATTTTGTGTAGCCTCAGAAGAGGGTGCCGCCAACGGAACCCCCTGGCAGGCCAGATATGTGATGTATTTTGCTTGCAGTTCAGTCATCTGGTTAGGGGCTCTACAGGCGACTTGAATGAAATTGGGTGGGCTTTCCATGTAAGTAGGGGGCCTAAGGTGGTTGCTTTGTGTTGTTTTTGACTTTGGATTCAGCCATGTGGTCAGGTTAGATAGCTGCACTTGTATGAAAGTGGGCAGGGTTTGTGAATTTTGTGTAGCCTCAGAAGAGGGTGCCGCCATCGGAACCCCCTGGCAGGCCAGATATGTGATGTATTTTGCTTGCAGTTCAGTCATCTGGTTAGGGGCTCTACAGGCGACTTGAATGAAATTGGGTGGGCTTTCCATGTAAGTAGAGGGCCTAAGGTGGTTGCTTTGTGTTGTTTTTGACTTTGGATTCAGCCATCAGGTCAGGTTAGATAGCTACACTTGTATGAAAGTGGGCAGGGTTTGTGAATTTTGTGTAGCCTCAGAAGAGGGTGCCGCCAACGGCACCCCCTGGCAGTGCAGATATGTGATGCATTTTACTTCCAGTTCAGTCATCTGGTTAGGGCTCTACAGGCGACTTGAATGAAATTGGGTGGGCTTTCCATGTAAGTAGGGGGCCTAAGGTGGTTGCTTTGTGTTGTTTTTGACTTTGGATTCAGCCATCAGGTCAGGTTAGATAGCTACACTTGTATGAAAGTGGGCAGGGTTTGTGAATTTTGTGTAGCCTCAGAAGAGGGTGCCGCCAACGGCACCCCCTGGCAGGCCAGATATGTGATGTATTTTGCTTGCAGTTCAGTCATCTGGTTAGGGGCTCTACAGGCGACCTGAATGAAATTGGGTGGGCTTTCCATGTAAGTAGGGGGCCTAAGGTGGTTGCCTTGTGTTGTTTTTGACTTTGGATTCAGCCATGTGGTCAGGTTAGATAGCTGCACTTGTATGAAAGTGGGCAGTGTTTGTGAATTTTGTGTAGCCTCAGAAGAGGGTGCCGCCAACGGCACCCCCTGGCAGGCCAGATATGTGATGCATTTTACTTCCAGTTCAGTCATCTGGTTAGGGGCTCTACAGGCGACTTGAATGAAATTGGGTGGGCTTTCCATGTAAGTAGGGGGGCTAAGGTGGTTGCTTTGTGTTGTTTTTGACTTTGGATTCAGCCATCAGGTCAGGTTAGATAGCTGCACTTGTATGAAAGTGGGCAGGGTTTGTGAATTTTGTGTAGCCTCAGAAGAGGGTGCCGCCAACGGCACCCCCTGGCAGGCCAGATATGTGATGCATTTTACTTGCAGTTCAGTCATCTGGTTAGGGGCTCTACAGGCGACTTGAATGAAATTGGGTGGGCTTTCCATGTAAGTAGGGGGGCTAAGGTGGTTGCTTTGTGTTGTTTTTGACTTTGGATTCAGCCATGTGGTCAGGTTAGATAGCTGCACTTGTATGAAAGTGGGCAGTGTTTGTGAATTTTGTGTAGCCTCAGAAGAGGGTGCCGCCAACGGCACCCCCTGGCAGTGCAGATATGTGATGCATTTTACTTGCAGTCAGTCATCTGCTTAGGGGCTCTACAGGCGACTTGAATGAAATTGGGTGGGCTTTCCATGTAAGTAGGGGGCCTAAGGTGGTTGCTTTGTGTTGTTTTTGACTTTGGATTCAGCCATCAGGTCAGGTTAGATAGCTGCACTTGTATGAAAGTGGGCAGGGTTTGTGAATTTTGTGTAGCCTCAGAAGAGGGTGCCGCCAACGGCACCCCCTGGCAGGCCAGATATGTGCTGTATTTTGCTTGCAGTTCAGTCATCTGGTTAGGGGCTCTACAGGCTACTGGAATGAAATTGGGTGGGCTTTCCATGTAAGTAGGGGGGCTAAGGTGGTTGCTTTGTGTTGTTTTTGACTTTGGATTCAGCCATGTGGTCAGGTTAGATAGCTGCACTTGTATGAAAGTGGGCAGGGTTTGTGAATTTTGTGTAGCCTCAGAAGAGGGTGCCGCCAACGGAACCCCCTGGCAGGCCAGATATGTGATGTATTTTGCTTGCAGTTCAGTCATCTGCTTAGGGGTCCTATAGGCTACTGGAATGAAATTGGGTGGGCTTTCCATGTAAGTAGGGGGGCTAAGGTGGTTGCTTTGTGTTGTTTTTGACTTTGGATTCAGCCATGTGGTCAGGTTAGATAGCTGCACTTGTATGAAAGTGGGCAGTGTTTGTGAATTTTGTCTAGCCTCAGAAGAGGGTGCCGCGAACGGCACCCCCTGGCAGGCCAGATATGTGATGCATTTTACTTGCAGTTCAGTCATCTGGTTAGGGGCTCTACAGGCGACTTGAATGAAATTGGGTGGGCTTTCCATGTAAGTAGGGGGCCTAAGGTGGTTGCTTTGTGTTGTTTTTGACTTTGGATTCAGCCATGTGGTCAGGTTAGATAGCTGCACTTGTATGAAAGTGGGCAGGGTTTGTGAATTTTGTGTAGCCTCAGAAGAGGGTGCCGCCAACGGCACCCCCTGGCAGGCCAGATATGTGCTGTATTTTGCTTGCAGTTCAGTCATCTGCTTAGGGGTCCTACAGGCTACTGGAATGAAATTGGGTGGGCTTTCCATGTAAGTAGGGGGCCTAAGGTGGTTGCTTTGTGTTGTTTTTGACTTTGGATTCAGCCATGTGGTCAGGTTAGATAGCTGCACTTGTATGAAAGTGGGCAGGGTTTGTGAATTTTGTTTAGCCTCAGAAGAGGGTGCCGCCAACGGCACCCCCTGGCAGGCCAGATATGTGATGCATTTTACTTGCAGTTCAGTCATCTGGTTAGGGGCTCTACAGGCGACTTGAATGAAATTGGGTGGGCTTTCCATGTAAGTAGGGGGCCTAAGGTGGTTGCTTTGTGTTGTTTTTGACTTTGGATTCAGCCATGTGGTCAGGTTAGATAGCTGCACTTGTATGAAAGTGGGCAGGGTTTGTGAATTTTGTGTAGCCTCAGAAGAGGGTGCCGCCAACGGCACCCCCTGGCAGGCCAGATATGTGATGCATTTTACTTGCAGTTCAGTCATCTGGTTAGGGGCTCTACAGGCGACTTGAATGAAATTGGGTGGGCTTTCCATGTAAGTAGGGGGCCTAAGGTGGTTGCTTTGTGTTGTTTTTGACTTTGGATTCAGCCATGTGGTCAGGTTAGATAGCTGCACTTGTATGAAAGTGGACAAGGTTTGTGAATTTTGTGTAGCCTTAGAAGAGGGTGCCGCCAACGGAACCGCCTGGCAGGCCAGATATGTGATGTATTTTGCTTGCAGTTCAGTCATCTGCTTAGGGGTCCTACAGGCTACGCGAATGAAATTGGGTGGGCTTTCCATGTAAGTAGGGGGCCTAAGGTGGTTGCTTTGTGTTGTTTTTGACTTTGGATTCAGCCATCAGGTCAGGTTAGATAGATGCACTTGTATGAAAGTGGGCAGGGTTTGTGAATTGTGTGTAGCCTCAGAAGAAGGTGCCGCCAACGGCACCCCCTGGCAGGCCCGATATGTGATGTATTTTGCTTGCAGTTCAGTCATCTGGTTAGGGGCTCTACAGGCGACTTGAATGAAATTGGGTGGGCTTTCCATGTAAGTAGGGGGCCTAAGGTGGTTGCTTTGTGTTGTTTTTGACTTTGGATTCAGCCATGTGGTTAGGTGAGATAGCTGCACTTGTATGAAAGTGGGCAGGGTTTGTGAATTTTGTGTAGCCTCAGAAGAGGGTGCCGCCAAAGGCACCCCCTGGCAGGCCAGATATGTGATGCATTTTACTTGCAGTTCAGTCATCTGGTTAGGGGCTCTACAGGCGACTTGAATGAAATTGGGTGGGCTTTCCATGTAAGTAGGGGGCCTAAGGTGGTTGCTTTGTGTTGTTTTTGACTTTGGATTCAGCCATCAGGTCAGGTTAGATAGCTGCACTTGTATGAAAGTGGGCAGGGTTTGTGAATTTTGTGTAGCCTCAGAAGAGGGTGCCGCCAACGGCACCCCCTGGCAGGCCAGATATGTGATGTATTTTGCTTGCAGTTCAGTCATCTGCTTAGGGGTCCTACATGCTACTGGAATGAAATTGGGTGGGCTTTCCATGTAAGTAGGGGGGCTAAGGTGGTTGCTTTGTGTTGTTTTTGACTTTGGATTCAGCCATGTGGTCAGGTGAGATAGCTGCACTTGTATGAAAGTGGGCAGGGTTTGTGAATTTTGTGTAGCCTCAGAAGAGGGTGCCGCCAACGGCACCCCCTGGGAGGCCAGATATGTGATGCATTTTACTTGCAGTTCAGTCATCTGGTTAGGGGCTCTACAGGCGACTTGAATGAAATTGGGTGGGCTTTCCATGTAAGTAGGGGGCCTAAGGTGGTTGCTTTGTGTTGTTTTTGACTTTGGATTCAGCCATGTGGTCAGGTTAGATAGCTGCACTTGTATGAAAGTGGGCAGGGTTTGTGAATTTTGTGTAGCCTCAGAAGAGGGTGCCGCCAACGGCACCCCCTGGCAGTGCAGATATGTGATGCATTTTATTTGCAGTTCAGTCATCTGGTTACGGGCTCTACAGGCGACTTGAATGAAATTGGGTGGGCTTTCCATGTAAGTAGGGGGCCTAAGGTGGTTGCTTTGTGTTGTTTTTGACTTTGGATTCAGCCATCAGGTCAGGTTCGATAGCTGCACTTGTATGAAAGTGGGCAGGGTTTGTGAATTTTGTGTAGCCTCAGAAGAGGGTGCCGCCAACGGCACCCCCTGGGAGGCCAGATATGTGATGCATTTTACTTGCAGTTCAGTCATCTGGTTAGGGGCTCTACAGGCGACTTGAATGAAATTGGGTGGGCTTTCCATGTAAGTAGGGGGCCTAAGGTGGTTGCTTTGTGTTGTTTTTGACTTTGGATTCAGCCATGTGGTCAGGTTAGATAGCTGCACTTGTATGAAAGTGGGCAGGGTTTGTGAATTTTGTGTAGCCTCAGAAGAGGGTGCCGCCAACGGCACCCCCTGGCAGTGCAGATATGTGATGCATTTTACTTGCAGTTCAGTCATCTGGTTAGGGGCTCTACAGGCGACCTGAATGAAATTGGGTGGGCTTTCCATGTAAGTAGGGGGCCTAAGGTGGTTGCTTTGTGTTGTTTTTGACTTTGGATTCAGCCATGTGGTCAGGTTCGATAGCTGCACTTGTATGAAAGTGGGCAGGGTTTGTGAATTTTGTGTAGCCTCAGAAGAGGGTGCCGCCAACGGCACCCCCTGGCAGGCCCAATATGTGATGCATTTTACTTGCAGTTCAGTCATCTGCTTAGGGGCTCTACAGGCGACTTGAATGAAATTGGGTGGGCTTTCCATGTAAGTAGGGGGCCTAAGGTGGTTGCTTTGTGTTGTTTTTGACTTTGGATTCAGCCATCAGGTCAGGTTAGATAGCTACACTTGTATGAAAGTGGGCAGGGTTTGTGAATTTTGTGTAGCCTCAGAAGAGGGTGCCGCCAACGGCACCCCCTGGCAGTGCAGATATGTGATGCATTTTACTTCCAGTTCAGTCATCTGGTTAGGGCTCTACAGGCGACTTGAATGAAATTGGGTGGGCTTTCCATGTAAGTAGGGGGCCTAAGGTGGTTGCTTTGTGTTGTTTTTGACTTTGGATTCAGCCATGTGGTCAGGTGAGATAGCTGCACTTGTATGAAAGTGGGCAGGGTTTGTGAATTTTGTGTAGCCTCAGAAGAGGGTGCCGCCAACGGGACCCCCTGGCAGTGCAGATATGTGATGCATTTTACTTGCAGTTCAGTCATCTGGTTAGGGGCTCTACAGGCGACCTGAATGAAATTGGGTGGGCTTTCCATGTAAGTAGGGGGCCTAAGGTGGTTGCTTTGTGTTGTTTTTGACTTTGGATTCAGCCATCAGGTCAGGTTAGATAGCTGCACTTGTATGAAAGTGGGCAGGGTTTGTGAATTTTGTGTAGCCTCAGAAGAGGGTGCCGCCAACGGCACCCCCTGGCAGGCCAGATATGTGCTGTATTTTGCTTGCAGTTCAGTCATCTGCTTAGGGGTCCTACATGCTACTGGAATGAAATTGGGTGGGCTTTCCATGTAAGTAGGGGGGCTAAGGTGGTTGCTTTGTGTTGTTTTTGACTTTGGATTCAGCCATGTGGTCAGGTGAGATAGCTGCACTTGTATGAAAGTGGGCAGGGTTTGTGAATTTTGTGTAGCCTCAGAAGAGGGTGCCGCCAACAGCACCCCCTGGCAGGCCAGATATGTGATGCATTTTACTTGCAGTTCAGTCATCTGGTTAGGGGCTCTACAGGCTACTGGAATGAAATTGGGTGGGCTTTCCATGTAAGTAGGGGGGCTAAGGTGGTTGCTTTGTGTTGTTTTTGACTTTGGATTCAGCCATCAGGTCAGGTTAGATAGCTGCACTTGTATGAAAGTGGGCAGGGTTTGTGAATTTTGTGTAGCCTCAGAAGAGGGTGCCGCCAACGGCACCCCCTGGCAGTGCAGATATGTGATGCATTTTACTTGCAGTTCAGTCATCTGGTTAGGGGCTCTACAGGCGACCTGAATGAAATTGGGTGGGCTTTCCATGTAAGTAGGGGGCCTAAGGTGGTTGCCTTGTGTTGTTTTTGACTTTGGATTCAGCCATCAGGTCAGGTTAGATAGCTGCACTTGTATGAAAGTGGGCAGGGTTTGTGAATTTTGTGTAGCCTCAGAAGAGGGTGCCGCCAACGGCACCCCCTGGGAGGCCAGATATGTGATGCATTTTACTTGCAGTTCAGTCATCTGGTTAGGGGCTCTACAGGCGACTTGAATGAAATTGGGTGGGCTTTCCATGTAAGTAGGGGGCCTAAGGTGGTTGCTTTGTGTTGTTTTTGACTTTGGATTCAGCCATGTGGTCAGGTTAGATAGCTGCACTTGTATGAAAGTGGGCAGGGTTTGTGAATTTTGTGTAGCCTCAGAAGAGGGTGCCGCCAACGGCACCCCCTGGCAGTGCAGATATGTGATGCATTTTACTTGCAGTTCAGTCATCTGGTTACGGGCTCTACAGGCGACTTGAATGAAATTGGGTGGGCTTTCCATGTAAGTAGGGGGCCTAAGGTGGTTGCTTTGTGTTGTTTTTGACTTTGGATTCAGCCATCAGGTCAGGTTCGATAGCTGCACTTGTATGAAAGTGGGCAGGGTTTGTGAATTTTGTGTAGCCTCAGAAGAGGGTGCCGCCAACGGCACCCCCTGGGAGGCCAGATATGTGATGCATTTTACTTGCAGTTCAGTCATCTGGTTAGGGGCTCTACAGGCGACTTGAATGAAATTGGGTGGGCTTTCCATGTAAGTAGGGGGCCTAAGGTGGTTGCTTTGTGTTGTTTTTGACTTTGGATTCAGCCATGTGGTCAGGTTAGATAGCTGCACTTGTATGAAAGTGGGCAGGGTTTGTGAATTTTGTGTAGCCTCAGAAGAGGGTGCCGCCAACGGCACCCCCTGGCAGTGCAGATATGTGATGCATTTTACTTGCAGTTCAGTCATCTGGTTAGGGGCTCTACAGGCGACCTGAATGAAATTGGGTGGGCTTTCCATGTAAGTAGGGGGCCTAAGGTGGTTGCTTTGTGTTGTTTTTGACTTTGGATTCAGCCATGTGGTCAGGTTCGATAGCTGCACTTGTATGAAAGTGGGCAGGGTTTGTGAATTTTGTGTAGCCTCAGAAGAGGGTGCCGCCAACGGCACCCCCTGGCAGGCCCAATATGTGATGCATTTTACTTGCAGTTCAGTCATCTGCTTAGGGGCTCTACAGGCGACTTGAATGAAATTGGGTGGGCTTTCCATGTAAGTAGGGGGCCTAAGGTGGTTGCTTTGTGTTGTTTTTGACTTTGGATTCAGCCATCAGGTCAGGTTAGATAGCTACACTTGTATGAAAGTGGGCAGGGTTTGTGAATTTTGTGTAGCCTCAGAAGAGGGTGCCGCCAACGGCACCCCCTGGCAGTGCCGATATGTGATGCATTTTACTTCCAGTTCAGTCATCTGGTTAGGGCTCTACAGGCGACTTGAATGAAATTGGGTGGGCTTTCCATGTAAGTAGGGGGCCTAAGGTGGTTGCTTTGTGTTGTTTTTGACTTTGGATTCAGCCATGTGGTCAGGTGAGATAGCTGCACTTGTATGAAAGTGGGCAGGGTTTGTGAATTTTGTGTAGCCTCAGAAGAGGGTGCCGCCAACGGGACCCCCTGGCAGTGCAGATATGTGATGCATTTTACTTGCAGTTCAGTCATCTGGTTAGGGGCTCTACAGGCGACCTGAATGAAATTGGGTGGGCTTTCCATGTAAGTAGGGGGCCTAAGGTGGTTGCTTTGTGTTGTTTTTGACTTTGGATTCAGCCATCAGGTCAGGTTAGATAGCTGCACTTGTATGAAAGTGGGCAGGGTTTGTGAATTTTGTGTAGCCTCAGAAGAGGGTGCCGCCAACGGCACCCCCTGGCAGGCCAGATATGTGCTGTATTTTGCTTGCAGTTCAGTCATCTGCTTAGGGGTCCTACATGCTACTGGAATGAAATTGGGTGGGCTTTCCATGTAAGTAGGGGGGCTAAGGTGGTTGCTTTGTGTTGTTTTTGACTTTGGATTCAGCCATGTGGTCAGGTGAGATAGCTGCACTTGTATGAAAGTGGGCAGGGTTTGTGAATTTTGTGTAGCCTCAGAAGAGGGTGCCGCCAACAGCACCCCCTGGCAGGCCAGATATGTGATGCATTTTACTTGCAGTTCAGTCATCTGGTTAGGGGCTCTACAGGCTACTGGAATGAAATTGGGTGGGCTTTCCATGTAAGTAGGGGGGCTAAGGTGGTTGCTTTGTGTTGTTTTTGACTTTGGATTCAGCCATCAGGTCAGGTTAGATAGCTGCACTTGTATGAAAGTGGGCAGGGTTTGTGAATTTTGTGTAGCCTCAGAAGAGGGTGCCGCCAACGGCACCCCCTGGCAGTGCAGATATGTGATGCATTTTACTTGCAGTTCAGTCATCTGGTTAGGGGCTCTACAGGCGACCTGAATGAAATTGGGTGGGCTTTCCATGTAAGTAGGGGGCCTAAGGTGGTTGCCTTGTGTTGTTTTTGACTTTGGATTCAGCCATCAGGTCAGGTTAGATAGCTGCACTTGTATGAAAGTGGGCAGGGTTTGTGAATTTTGTGTAGCCTCAGAAGAGGGTGCCGCCAACGGCACCCCCTGGCAGTGCAGATATGTGATGCATTTTACTTCCAGTTCAGTCATCTGGTTAGGGGCTCTACAGGCGACTTGAATGAAATTGGGTGGGCTTTCCATGTAAGTAGGGGGCCTAAGGTGGTTGCTTTGTGTTGTTTTTGACTTTGGATTCAGCCATGTGGTCAGGTTAGATAGCTGCACTTGTATGAAAGTGGGCAGGGTTTGTGAATTTTGTGTAGCCTCAGAAGAGGGTGCCGCCAACGGCACCCCCTGGCAGTGCAGATATGTGATGCATTTTACTTGCATTTCAGTCATCTGGTTACGGGCTCTACAGGCGACTTGAATGAAATTGGGTGGGCTTTCCATGTAAGTAGGGGGGCTAAGGTGGTTGCTTTGTGTTGTTTTTGACTTTGGATTCAGCCATGTGGTCAGGTTAGATAGCTGTACTTGTATGAAAGTGGGCAGGGTTTGTGAATTTTGTGTAGCCTCAGAAGAGGGTGCCGCCAACGGCACCCCGTGGCAGTGCAGATATGTGATGCATTTTACTTCCAGTTCAGTCATCTGGTTAGGGGCTCTACAAGCGACTTGAATGAAATTGGGTGGGCTTTCCATGTAAGTAGGGGGCCTAAGGTGGTTGCTTTGTGTTGTTTTTGACTTTAGATTCAGCCATCAGGTCAGGTTAGATAGCTGCACTTGTACGAAAGTGGGCAGGGTTTGTGAATTTTGTGTAGCCTCAGAGGAGGGTGCCGCCAACGGAACCCCCTGGCAGGCCAGATATGTGATGTATTTTGCTTGCAGTTCAGTCATCTGGTTAGGGGCTCTACAGGCGACTTGAATGAAATTGGGTGGGCTTTCCATGTAAGTAGGGGGCCTAAGGTGGTTGCTTTGTGTTGTTTTTGACTTTGGATTCAGCCATGTGGTCAGGTTAGATAGCTGCACTTGTATGAAAGTGGGCAGGGTTTGTGAATTTTGTGTAGCCTCAGAAGAGGGTGCCGCCAACGGAACCCCCTGGCAGGCCAGATATGTGATGTATTTTGCTTGCAGTTCAGTCATCTGGTTAGGGGCTCTACAGGCGACTTGAATGAAATTGGGTGGGCTTTCCATGTAAGTAGAGGGCCTAAGGTGGTTGCTTTGTGTTGTTTTTGACTTTGGATTCAGCCATCAGGACAGGTTAGATAGCTACACTTGTATGAAAGTGGGCAGGGTTTGTGAATTTTGTGTAGCCTCAGAAGAGGGTGCCGCCAACGGCACCCCCTGGCAGTGCAGATATGTGATGCATTTTACTTCCAGTTCAGTCATCTGGTTAGGGCTCTACAGGCGACTTGAATGAAATTGGGTGGGCTTTCCATGTAAGTAGGGGGCCTAAGGTGGTTGCTTTGTGTTGTTTTTGACTTTGGATTCAGCCATCAGGTCAGGTTAGATAGCTACACTTGTATGAAAGTGGGCAGGGTTTGTGAATTTTGTGTAGCCTCAGAAGAGGGTGCCGCCAACGGCACCCCCTGGCAGTGCAGATATGTGATGCATTTTACTTGCAGTTCAGTCATCTGGTTAGGGGTCCTACAGGCTACTGGAATGAAATTGGGTGGGCTTTCCATGTAAGTAGGGGGCCTAAGGTGGTTGCTTTGTGTTGTTTTTGACTTTGGATTCAGCCATCTGGTCAGGTTAGATAGCTACACTTGTATGAAAGTGGGCAGGGTTTGTGAATTTTGTGTAGCCTCAGAAGAGGGTGCCGCCAACGGCACCCCCTGGCAGTGCAGATATGTGATGCATTTTACTTCCAGTTCAGTCATCTGGTTAGGGCTCTACAGGCGACTTGAATGAAATTGGGTGGGCTTTCCATGTAAGTAGGGGGCCTAAGGTGGTTGCTTTGTGTTGTTTTTGACTTTGGATTCAGCCATGTGGTCAGGTGAGATAGCTGCACTTGTATGAAAGTGGGCAGGGTTTGTGAATTTTGTGTAGCCTCAGAAGAGGGTGCCGCCAACGGCACCCCCTGGCAGTGCAGATATGTGATGCATTTTACTTGCAGTTCAGTCATCTGGTTAGGGGCTCTACAGGCGACCTGAATGAAATTGGGTGGGCTTTCCATGTAAGTAGGGGGCCTAAGGTGGTTGCTTTGTGTTGTTTTTGACTTTGGATTCAGCCATGTGGTCAGGTTCGATAGCTGCACTTGTATGAAAGTGGGCAGGGTTTGTGAATTTTGTGTAGCCTCAGAAGAGGGTGCCGCCAACGGCACCCCCTGGGAGGCCAGATATGTGATGCATTTTACTTGCAGTTCAGTCATCTGGTTAGGGCTCTACAGGCGACTTGAATGAAATTGGGTGGGCTTTCCATGTAAGTAGGGGGCCTAAGGTGGTTGCTTTGTGTTGTTTTTGACTTTGGATTCAGCCATGTGGTCAGGTTAGATAGCTGCACTTGTATGAAAGTGGGCAGGGTTTGTGAATTTTGTGTAGCCTCAGAAGAGGGTGCCGCCAACGGCACCCCCTGGCAGGCCAGATATGTGATGCATTTTACTTGCAGTTCAGTCATCTGCTTAGGGGCTCTACAGGCGACTTGAATGAAATTGGGTGGGCTTTCCATGTAAGTAGGGGGCCTAAGGTGGTTGCTTTGTGTTGTTTTTGACTTTGGATTCAGCCATCAGGTCAGGTTAGATAGCTACACTTGTATGAAAGTGGGCAGGGTTTGTGAATTTTGTGTAGCCTCAGAAGAGGGTGCCGCCAACGGCACCCCCTGGCAGTGCAGATATGTGATGCATTTTACTTCCAGTTCAGTCATCTGGTTAGGGCTCTACAGGCGACTTGAATGAAATTGGGTGGGCTTTCCATGTAAGTAGGGGGCCTAAGGTGGTTGCTTTGTGTTGTTTTTGACTTTGGATTCAGCCATGTGGTCAGGTGAGATAGCTGCACTTGTATGAAAGTGGGCAGGGTTTGTGAATTTTGTGTAGCCTCAGAAGAGGGTGCCGCCAACGGCACCCCCTGGCAGGCCAGATATGTGATGTATTTTGCTTGCAGTTCAGTCATCTGGTTAGGGGCTCTACAGGCGACCTGAATGAAATTGGGTGGGCTTTCCATGTAAGTAGGGGGCCTAAGGTGGTTGCCTTGTGTTGTTTTTGACTTTGGATTCAGCCATCAGGTCAGGTTAGATAGCTGCACTTGTATGAAAGTGGGCAGGGTTTGTGAATTTTGTGTAGCCTCAGAAGAGGGTGCCGCCAACGGCACCCCCTGGCAGTGCAGATATGTGATGCATTTTACTTCCAGTTCAGTCATCTGGTTAGGGGCTCTACAGGCGACTTGAATGAAATTGGGTGGGCTTTCCATGTAAGTAGGGGGCCTAAGGTGGTTGCTTTGTGTTGTTTTTGACTTTGGATTCAGCCATGTGGTCAGGTTAGATAGCTGCACTTGTATGAAAGTGGGCAGGGTTTGTGAATTTTGTGTAGCCTCAGAAGAGGGTGCCGCCAACGGCACCCCCTGGCAGTGCAGATATGTGATGCATTTTACTTGCATTTCAGTCATCTGGTTACGGGCTCTACAGGCGACTTGAATGAAATTGGGTGGGCTTTCCATGTAAGTAGGGGGGCTAAGGTGGTTGCTTTGTTTTGTTTTTGACTTTGGATTCAGCCATGTGGTCAGGTTAGATAGCTGTACTTGTATGAAAGTGGGCAGGGTTTGTGAATTTTGTGTAGCCTCAGAAGAGGGTGCCGCCAACGGCACCCCCTGGCAGTGCAGATATGTGATGCATTTTACTTCCAGTTCAGTCATCTGGTTAGGGCTCTACAGGCGACTTGAATGAAATTGGGTGGGCTTTCCATGTAAGTAGGGGGCCTAAGGTGGTTGCTTTGTGTTGTTTTTGACTTTGGATTCAGCCATGTGGTCAGGTGAGATAGCTGCACTTGTATGAAAGTGGGCAGGGTTTGTGAATTTTGTGTAGCCTCAGAAGAGGGTGCCGCCAACGGAACCCCCTGGCAGGCCAGATATGTGATGTATTTTGCTTGCAGTTCAGTCATCTGGTTAGGGGCTCTACAGGCGACTTGAATGAAATTGGGTGGGCTTTCCATGTAAGTAGGGGGCCTAAGGTGGTTGCTTTGTGTTGTTTTTGACTTTGGATTCAGCCATGTGGTCAGGTGAGATAGCTGCACTTGTATGAAAGTGGGCAGGGTTTGTGAATTTTGTGTAGCCTCAGAAGAGGGTGCCGCCAACGGCACCCCCTGGCAGTGCAGATATGTGATGCATTTTACTTGCAGTTCAGTCATCTGGTTAGGGGCTCTACAGGCGACCTGAATGAAATTGGGTGGGCTTTCCATGTAAGTAGGGGGCCTAAGGTGGTTGCTTTGTGTTGTTTTTGACTTTGGATTCAGCCATGTGGTCAGGTTCGATAGCTGCACTTGTATGAAAGTGGGCAGGGTTTGTGAATTTTGTGTAGCCTCAGAAGAGGGTGCCGCCAACGGCACCCCCTGGGAGGCCAGATATGTGATGCATTTTACTTGCAGTTCAGTCATCTGGTTAGGGCTCTACAGGCGACTTGAATGAAATTGGGTGGGCTTTCCATGTAAGTAGGGGGCCTAAGGTGGTTGCTTTGTGTTGTTTTTGACTTTGGATTCAGCCATGTGGTCAGGTTAGATAGCTGCACTTGTATGAAAGTGGGCAGGGTTTGTGAATTTTGTGTAGCCTCAGAAGAGGGTGCCGCCAACGGCACCCCCTGGCAGGCCAGATATGTGATGCATTTTACTTGCAGTTCAGTCATCTGCTTAGGGGCTCTACAGGCGACTTGAATGAAATTGGGTGGGCTTTCCATGTAAGTAGGGGGCCTAAGGTGGTTGCTTTGTGTTGTTTTTGACTTTGGATTCAGCCATCAGGTCAGGTTAGATAGCTACACTTGTATGAAAGTGGGCAGGGTTTGTGAATTTTGTGTAGCCTCAGAAGAGGGTGCCGCCAACGGCACCCCCTGGCAGTGCAGATATGTGATGCATTTTACTTCCAGTTCAGTCATCTGGTTAGGGCTCTACAGGCGACTTGAATGAAATTGGGTGGGCTTTCCATGTAAGTAGGGGGCCTAAGGTGGTTGCTTTGTGTTGTTTTTGACTTTGGATTCAGCCATGTGGTCAGGTGAGATAGCTGCACTTGTATGAAAGTGGGCAGGGTTTGTGAATTTTGTGTAGCCTCAGAAGAGGGTGCCGCCAACGGCACCCCCTGGCAGGCCAGATATGTGATGTATTTTGCTTGCAGTTCAGTCATCTGGTTAGGGGCTCTACAGGCGACCTGAATGAAATTGGGTGGGCTTTCCATGTAAGTAGGGGGCCTAAGGTGGTTGCCTTGTGTTGTTTTTGACTTTGGATTCAGCCATCAGGTCAGGTTAGATAGCTGCACTTGTATGAAAGTGGGCAGGGTTTGTGAATTTTGTGTAGCCTCAGAAGAGGGTGCCGCCAACGGCACCCCCTGGCAGTGCAGATATGTGATGCATTTTACTTCCAGTTCAGTCATCTGGTTAGGGGCTCTACAGGCGACTTGAATGAAATTGGGTGGGCTTTCCATGTAAGTAGGGGGCCTAAGGTGGTTGCTTTGTGTTGTTTTTGACTTTGGATTCAGCCATGTGGTCAGGTTAGATAGCTGCACTTGTATGAAAGTGGGCAGGGTTTGTGAATTTTGTGTAGCCTCAGAAGAGGGTGCCGCCAACGGCACCCCCTGGCAGTGCAGATATGTGATGCATTTTACTTGCATTTCAGTCATCTGGTTACGGGCTCTACAGGCGACTTGAATGAAATTGGGTGGGCTTTCCATGTAAGTAGGGGGGCTAAGGTGGTTGCTTTGTTTTGTTTTTGACTTTGGATTCAGCCATGTGGTCAGGTTAGATAGCTGTACTTGTATGAAAGTGGGCAGGGTTTGTGAATTTTGTGTAGCCTCAGAAGAGGGTGCCGCCAACGGCACCCCCTGGCAGTGCAGATATGTGATGCATTTTACTTCCAGTTCAGTCATCTGGTTAGGGCTCTACAGGCGACTTGAATGAAATTGGGTGGGCTTTCCATGTAAGTAGGGGGCCTAAGGTGGTTGCTTTGTGTTGTTTTTGACTTTGGATTCAGCCATGTGGTCAGGTGAGATAGCTGCACTTGTATGAAAGTGGGCAGGGTTTGTGAATTTTGTGTAGCCTCAGAAGAGGGTGCCGCCAACGGAACCCCCTGGCAGGCCAGATATGTGATGTATTTTGCTTGCAGTTCAGTCATCTGGTTAGGGGCTCTACAGGCGACTTGAATGAAATTGGGTGGGCTTTCCATGTAAGTAGGGGGCCTAAGGTGGTTGCTTTGTGTTGTTTTTGACTTTGGATTCAGCCATGTGGTCAGGTTAGATAGCTGCACTTGTATGAAAGTGGGCAGGGTTTGTGAATTTTGTGTAGCCTCAGAAGAGGGTGCCGCCAACGGAACCCCCTGGCAGGCCAGATATGTGATGTATTTTGCTTGCAGTTCAGTCATCTGGTTAGGGGCTCTACAGGCGACTTGAATGAAATTGGGTGGGCTTTCCATGTAAGTAGAGGGCCTAAGGTGGTTGCTTTGTGTTGTTTTTGACTTTGGATTCAGCCATCAGGTCAGGTTAGATAGCTACACTTGTATGAAAGTGGGCAGGGTTTGTGAATTTTGTGTAGCCTCAGAAGAGGGTGCCGCCAACGGCACCCCCTGGCAGTGCAGATATGTGATGCATTTTACTTGCAGTTCAGTCATCTGGTTAGGGCTCTACAGGCGACTTGAATGAAATTGGGTGGGCTTTCCATGTAAGTAGGGGGCCTAAGGTGGTTGCTTTGTGTTGTTTTTGACTTTGGATTCAGCCATCAGGTCAGGTTAGATAGCTACACTTGTATGAAAGTGGGCAGGGTTTGTGAATTTTGTGTAGCCTCAGAAGAGGGTGCCGCCAACGGCACCCCCTGGCAGTGCAGATATGTGATGCATTTTACTTCCAGTTCAGTCATCTGGTTAGGGCTCTACAGGCGACTTGAATGAAATTGGGTGGGCTTTCCATGTAAGTAGGGGGCCTAAGGTGGTTGCTTTGTGTTGTTTTTGACTTTGGATTCAGCCATGTGGTCAGGTGAGATAGCTGCACTTGTATGAAAGTGGGCAGGGTTTGTGAATTTTGTGTAGCCTCAGAAGAGGGTGCCGCCAACGGCACCCCCTGGCAGTGCAGATATGTGATGCATTTTACTTGTAGTTCAGTCATCTGGTTAGGGGCTCTACAGGCGACCTGAATGAAATTGGGTGGGCTTTCCATGTAAGTAGGGGGCCTAAGGTGGTTGCTTTGTGTTGTTTTTGACTTTGGATTCAGCCATGTGGTCAGGTTCGATAGCTGCACTTGTATGAAAGTGGGCAGGGTTTGTGAATTTTGTGTAGCCTCAGAAGAGGGTGCCGCCAACGGCACCCCCTGGGAGGCCAGATATGTGATGCATTTTACTTGCAGTTCAGTCATCTGGTTAGGGCTCTACAGGCGACTTGAATGAAATTGGGTGGGCTTTCCATGTAAGTAGGGGGCCTAAGGTGGTTGCTTTGTGTTGTTTTTGACTTTGGATTCAGCCATGTGGTCAGGTTAGATAGCTGCACTTGTATGAAAGTGGGCAGGGTTTGTGAATTTTGTGTAGCCTCAGAAGAGGGTGCCGCCAACGGCACCCCCTGGCAGGCCAGATATGTGATGCATTTTACTTGCAGTTCAGTCATCTGGTTAGGGGCTCTACAGGCGACTTGAATGAAATTGGGTGGGCTTTCCATGTAAGTAGGGGGCCTAAGGTGGTTGCTTTGTGTTGTTTTTGACTTTGGATTCAGCCATCTGGTCAGGTTAGATAGCTACACTTGTATGAAAGAGGGCAGGGTTTGTGAATTTTGTGTAGCCTCAGAAGAGGGTGCCGCCAACGGCACCCCCTGGCAGTGCAGATATGTGATGCATTTTACTTCCAGTTCAGTCATCTGGTTAGGGCTCTACAGGCGACTTGAATGAAATTGGGTGGGCTTTCCATGTAAGTAGGGGGCCTAAGGTGGTTGCTTTGTGTTGTTTTTGACTTTGGATTCAGCCATGTGGTCAGGTGAGATAGCTGCACTTGTATGAAAGTGGGCAGGGTTTGTGAATTTTGTGTAGCCTCAGAAGAGGGTGCCGCCAACGGCACCCCCTGGCAGTGCAGATATGTGATGCATTTTACTTGCAGTTCAGTCATCTGGTTAGGGGCTCTACAGGCGACCTGAATGAAATTGGGTGGGCTTTCCATGTAAGTAGGGGGCCTAAGGTGGTTGCCTTGTGTTGTTTTTGACTTTGGATTCAGCCATCAGGTCAGGTTAGATAGCTGCACTTGTATGAAAGTGGGCAGGGTTTGTGAATTTTGTGTAGCCTCAGAAGAGGGTGCCGCCAACGGCACCCCCTGGCAGTGCAGATATGTGATGCATTTTACTTCCAGTTCAGTCATCTGGTTAGGGGCTCTACAGGCGACTTGAATGAAATTGGGTGGGCTTTCCATGTAAGTAGGGGGCCTAAGGTGGTTGCTTTGTGTTGTTTTTGACTTTGGATTCAGCCATGTGGTCAGGTTAGATAGCTGCACTTGTATGAAAGTGGGCAGGGTTTGTGAATTTTGTGTAGCCTCAGAAGAGGGTGCCGCCAACGGCACCCCCTGGCAGTGCAGATATGTGATGCATTTTACTTCCAGTTCAGTCATCTGGTTAGGGCTCTACAGGCGACTTGAATGAAATTGGGTGGGCTTTCCATGTAAGTAGGGGGCCTAAGGTGGTTGCTTTGTGTTGTTTTTGACTTTGGATTCAGCCATGTGGTCAGGTGAGATAGCTGCACTTGTATGAAAGTGGGCAGGGTTTGTGAATTTTGTGTAGCCTCAGAAGAGGGTGCCGCCAACGGCACCCCCTGGCAGTGCAGATATGTGATGCATTTTACTTCCAGTTCAGTCATCTGGTTAGGGGCTCTACAGGCGACTTGAATGAAATTGGGTGGGCTTTCCATGTAAGTAGGGGGCCTAAGGTGGTTGCTTTGTGTTGTTTTTGACTTTGGATTCAGCCATGTGGTCAGGTTAGATAGCTGCACTTGTATGAAAGTGGGCAGGGTTTCTGAATTTTGTGTAGCCTCAGAAGAGGGTGCCGCCAACGGCACCCCCTGGCAGTGCAGATATGTGATGCATTTTACTTGCATTTCAGTCATCTGGTTACGGGCTCTACAGGCGACTTGAATGAAATTGGGTGGGCTTTCCATGTAAGTAGGGGGGCTAAGGTGGTTGCTTTGTGTTGTTTTTGACTTTGGATTCAGCCATGTGGTCAGGTTAGATAGCTGTACTTGTATGAAAGTGGGCAGGGTTTGTGAATTTTGTGTAGCCTCAGAAGAGGGTGCCGCCAACGGGACCCCCTGGCAGGCCAGATATGTGATGTATTTTGCTTGCAGTTCAGTCATCTGCTTAGGGGTCCTACAGGCTACTGGAATGAAATTGGGTGGGCTTTCCATGTAAGTAGGGGGCCTAAGGTGGTTGCTTTGTGTTGTTTTTGACTTTGGATTCAGCCATGTGGTCAGGTTAGATAGCTGCACTTGTATGAAAGTGGGCAGGGTTTGTGAATTTTGTGTAGCCTCAGAAGAGGGTGCCGCCAACGGAACCCCCTGGCAGGCCAGATATGTGATGTATTTTGCTTGCAGTTCAGTCATCTGGTTAGGGGCTCTACAGGCGACTTGAATGAAATTGGGTGGGCTTTCCATGTAAGTAGAGGGCCTAAGGTGGTTGCTTTGTGTTGTTTTTGACTTTGGATTCAGCCATCAGGTCAGGTTAGATAGCTACACTTGTATGAAAGTGGGCAGGGTTTGTGAATTTTGTGTAGCCTCAGAAGAGGGTGCCGCCAACGGCACCCCCTGGCAGTGCAGATATGTGATGCATTTTACTTCCAGTTCAGTCATCTGGTTAGGGCTCTACAGGCGACTTGAATGAAATTGGGTGGGCTTTCCATGTAAGTAGGGGGCCTAAGGTGGTTGCTTTGTGTTGTTTTTGACTTTGGATTCAGCCATCTGGTCAGGTGAGATAGCTGCACTTGTATGAAAGTGGGCAGGGTTTGTGAATTTTATGTAGCCTCAGAAGAGGGTGCGGCCAACGGCACCCCCTGGCAGTGCAGATATGTGATGCATTTTACTTGCAGTTCAGTCATCTGGTTACGGGCTCTACAGGCGACTTGAATGAAATTGGGTGGGCTTTCCATGTAAGTAGGGGGGCTAAGGTGGTTGCCTTGTGTTGTTTTTGACTTTGGATTCAGCCATGTGGTCAGGTTAGATAGCTGCACTTGTATGAAAGTGGGCAGGGTTTGTGAATTTTGTGTAGCCTCAGAAGAGGGTGCCGCCAACGGCACCCCGTGGCAGTGCAGATATGTGATGCATTTTACTTCCAGTTCAGTCATCTGGTTAGGGGCTCTACAAGCGACTTGAATGAAATTGGGTGGGCTTTCCATGTAAGTAGGGGGCCTAAGGTGGTTGCTTTGTGTTGTTTTTGACTTTAGATTCAGCCATCAGGTCAGGTTAGATAGCTGCACTTGTACGAAAGTGGGCAGGGTTTGTGAATTTTGTGTAGCCTCAGAGGAGGGTGCCGCCAACGGAACCCCCTGGCAGGCCAGATATGTGATGTATTTTGCTTGCAGTTCAGTCATCTGCTTAGGGGCTCTACAGGCGACTTGAATGAAATTGGGTGGGCTTTCCATGTAAGTAGGGGGCCTAAGGTGGTTCCTTTGTGTTGTTTTTGACTTTGGATTCAGCCATCTGGTCAGGTGAGATAGCTGCACTTGTATGAAAGTGGGCAGGGTTTGTGAATTTTGTGTAGCCTTAGAAGAGGGTGCCGCCAACGGAACCCCCTGGCAGGCCAGATATGTGATGTATTTTGATTGCAGTTCAGTCATCTGCTTAGGGGTCCTACAGGCTACTGGAATGAAATTGGGTGGGCTTTCCATGTAAGTAGGGGGCCTAAGGTGGTTGCTTTGTGTTGTTTTTGACTTTGGATTCAGCCATGTGGTCAGGTTAGATAGCTGCACTTGTATGAAAGTGGGCAGGGTTTGCGAATTTTGTGTAGCCTCAGAAGAGGGTGCCGCCAACGGCACCCCCTGGCAGGCCAGATATGTGATGTATTTTGATTGCAGTTCAGTCATCTGCTTAGGGGTTCTACAGGCTACTGGAATGAAATTGGGTGGGCTTTCCATGTAAGTAGGGGGGCTAAGGTGGTTGCTTTGTGTTGTTTTTGACTTTGGATTCAGCCATGTGGTCAGGTTAGATAGCTGCACTTGTATGAAAGTGGGCAGGGTTTGTGAATTTTGTTTAGCCTCAGAAGAGGGTGCCGCCAACGGCACCCCCTGGCAGTGCAGATATGTGATGCATTTTACTTGCAGTTCAGTCATCTGGTTACGGGCTCTACAGGCGACTTGAATGAAATTGGGTGGGCTTTCCATGTAAGTAGGGGGGCTAAGGTGGTTGCTTTGTGTTGTTTTTGACTTTGGATTCAGCCATGTGGTCAGGTTAGATAGCTGCACTTGTATGAAAGTGGGCAGGGTTTGTGAATTTTGTGTAGCCTCAGAAAAGGGTGCCGCCAACGGCACCCCTGGCAGGCCAAATATGTGATGTATTTTGCTTGCAGTTCAGTCTTGTGCTTAGGGGTCCTACAGGATAATGGAATGAAATTGGGTGGGCTTTCTATGTAAGGAGGGGGCTAAGGTGGTTGCTTTGGGTTGTTTTGACTTTGGATTCAGCCATGTGGTCAGGTTAGATAGCTGCACTTGTATGAAAGTGGGCAGGGTTTGTGAATTTTGTGTAGCCTCAGAAGAAGGTGCCGCCAACGGCACCCCCTGGCAGGCCAGATATGTGATGTATTTTGATTGCAGTTCAGTCATCTGCTTAGGGGTCCTACAGGCTACTGGAATGAAATTGGGTGGGCTTTCTATGTAAGTAGGGGGCCTAAGGTGGTTGCTTTGTGTTGTTTTTGACTTTGGATTCAGCCATGTGGTCAGGTTAGATAGCTGCACTTGTATGAAAGTGGGCAGGGTTTGTGAATTTTGTGTAGCCTCAGAAGAGGGTGCCGCCAACGGCACCCCCCTGGCAGGCCAGATATGTGATGTATTTTGCTTGCAGTTCAGTCATCTGCTTAGGGGCTCTACAGGCGACTTGAATGAAATTGGGTGGGCTTTCCATGTAAGTAGGGGGCCTAAGGTGGTTGCTTTGTGTTGTTTTTGACTTTGGATTCAGACATGTGGTCAGGTTAGATAGCTGCACTTGTATGAAAGTGGGCAGGGTTTGTGAATTTTGTGTAGCCTCAGAAGAGGGTGCCGCCAACGGCACCCCCTGGCAGTGCAGATATGTGATGTATTTTGCTTGCAGTTCAGTCATCTGCTTAGGGGTCCTACAGGCTAATGGAATGAAATTGGGTGGGCTTTCCATGTAAGTAAGGGGGCTAAGGTGGTTGCTTTGTGTTGTTTTTGACTTTGGATTCAGCCATGTGGTCAGGTTAGATAGCTGCACTTGTATGAAAGTGGGCAGGGTTTGTGAATTTTGTGTAGCCTCAGAAGAGGGTGCCGCCAACGGCACCCCCTGGCAGGCCAGATATGTGATGCATTTTACTTGCAGTTCAGTCATCTGGTTAGGGCTCTACAGGCGACTTGAATGAAATTGGGTGGGCTTTCTATGTAAGTAGGGGGCCTAAGGTGGTTGCTTTGTGTTGTTTTTGACTTTGGATTCAGCCATGTGGTCAGGTTAGATAGCTGCACTTGTATGAAAGTGGGCAGGGTTTGTGAATTTTGTGTAGCCTCAGAGGAGGGTGCCGCCAACGGCACCCCCTGGCAGGCCAGATATGTGATGTATTTTGATTGCAGTTCAGTCATCTGCTTAGGGGTCCTACAGGCTACTGGAATGAAATTGGGTGGGCTTTCTATGTAAGTAGGGGGCCTAAGGTGGTTGCTTTGTGTTGTTTTTGACTTTGGATTCAGCCATGTGGTCAGGTTAGATAGCTGCACTTGTATGAAAGTGGGCAGGGTTTGTGAATTTTGTGTAGCCTCAGAAGAGGGTGCCGCCAACGGCACCCCCCTGGCAGGCCAGATATGTGATGTATTTTGCTTGCAGTTCAGTCATCTGCTTAGGGGCTCTACAGGCGACTTGAATGAAATTGGGTGGGCTTTCCATGTAAGTAGGGGGCCTAAGGTGGTTGCTTTGTGTTGTTTTTGACTTTGGATTCAGACATGTGGTCAGGTTAGATAGCTGCACTTGTATGAAAGTGGGCAGGGTTTGTGAATTTTGTGTAGCCTCAGAAGAGGGTGCCGCCAACGGCACCCCCTGGCAGGCAAGATATGTGATGTATTTTGCTTGCAGTTCAGTCATCTGCTTAGGGGTCCTACAGGCTAATGGAATGAAATTGGGTGGGCTTTCCATGTAAGTAAGGGGGCTAAGGTGGTTGCTTTGTGTTGTTTTTGACTTTGGATTCAGCCATGTGGTCAGGTTAGATAGCTGCACTTGTATGAAAGTGGGCAGGGTTTGTGAATTTTGTGTAGCCTCAGAAGAGGGTGCCGCCAACGGCACCCCCTGGCAGGCCAGATATGTGATGCATTTTACTTGCAGTTCAGTCATCTGGTTAGGGCTCTACAGGCGACTTGAATGAAATTGGGTGGGCTTTCTATGTAAGTAGGGGGCCTAAGGTGGTTGCTTTGTGTTGTTTTTGACTTTGGATTCAGCCATGTGGTCAGGTTAGATAGCTGCACTTGTATGAAAGTGGGCAGGGTTTGTGGATTTTGTGTAGCCTCAGAGGAGGGTGCCGCCAACGGAACCCCCTGGCAGGCCAGATATGTGATGTATTTTGCTTGCAGTTCAGTCATCTGCTTAGGGGCTCTACAGGCGACTTGAATGAAATTGGGTGGGCTTTCCATGTAAGTAGGGGGCCTAAGGTGGTTGCTTTGTGTTGTTTTTGACTTTGGATTCAGCCATGTGGTCAGGTTAGATAGCTGCACTTGTATGAAAGTGGGCAGGGTTTGTGAATTTTGTGTAGCCTCAGAAGAGGGTGCCGCCAACGGCACCCCCTGGCAGTGCAGATATGTGATGCATTTTACTTGCAGTTCAGTCATCTGGTTAGGGGCTCTACAGGCGACTTGAATGAAATTGGGTGGGCTTTCCATGTAAGTAGGGGGCCTAAGGTGGTTGCTTTGTGTTGTTTTTGACTTTGGATTCAGCCATGTGGTCAGGTTAGATAGCTGCACTTGTATGAAAGTGCGTAGGGTTTGTGAATTTTGTGTAGCCTCAGAAGAGGGTGCCGCCAACGGCACCCCCTGGGAGGCCAGATATGTGATGCATTTTACTTGCAGTTCAGTCATCTGGTTAGGGCTCTACAGGCGACTTGAATGAAATTGGGTGGGCTTTCCATGTAAGTAGGGGGCCTAAGGTGGTTGCTTTGTGTTGTTTTTGACTTTGGATTCAGCCATGTGGTCAGGTGAGATAGCTGCACTTGTATGAAAGTGGGCAGGGTTTGTGAATTTTGTGTAGCCTCAGAAGAGGGTGCCGCCAACGGCACCCCCTGGCAGTGCAGATATGTGATGCATTTTACTTGCAGTTCAGTCATCTGGTTAGGGGCTCTACAGGCGACTTGAATGAAATTGGGTGGGCTTTCCATGTAAGTAGGGGGCCTAAGGTGGTTGCTTTGTGTTGTTTTTGACTTTGGATTCAGCCATGTGGTCAGGTGAGATAGCTGCACTTGTATGAAAGTGGGCAGGGTTTGTGAATTTTGTGTAGCCTCAGAAGAGGGTGCCGCCAACGGCACCCCCTGGCAGTGCAGATATGTGATGCATTTTACTTGCAGTTCAGTCATCTGGTTAGGGGTCCTACAGGCTACTGGAATGAAATTGGGTGGGCTTTCCATGTAAGTAGGGGGCCTAAGGTGGTTGCTTTGTGTTGTTTTTGACTTTGGATTCAGCCATGTGGTCAGGTTAGATAGCTGCACTTGTATGAAAGTGGGCAGGGTTTGTGAATTTTGTGTAGCCTCAGAAGAGGGTGCCGCCAACGGAACCCCCTGGCAGGCCAGATATGTGATGCATTTTACTTGCAGTTCAGTCATCTGGTTAGGGCTCTACAGGCGACTTGAATGAAATTGGGTGGGCTTTCCATGTAAGTAGGGGGGCTAAGGTGGTTGCTTTGTGTTGTTTTTGACTTTGGATTCAGCCATGTGGTCAGGTGAGATAGCTGCACTTGTATGAAAGTGGGCAGGGTTTGTGAATTTTGTGTAACCTCAGAAGAGGGTGCCGCCAACGGAACCCCCTGGCAGGCCAGATATGTGATGTATTTTGCTTGCAGTTCAGTCATCTGCTTAGGGGTCCTACAGGCTACTGGAATGAAATTGGGTGGGCTTTCCATGTAAGTAGGGGGGCTAAGGTGGTTGCTTTGTGTTGTTTTTGACTTTGGATTCAGCCATGTGGTCAGGTTAGATAGCTGCACTTGTATGAAAGTGGGCAGGGTTTGTGAATTTTGTGTAGCCTCAGAAGAGGGTGCCGCCAACGGCACCCCCTGGCAGTGCAGATATGTGATGCATTTTATTTGCAGTTCAGTCATCTGGTTAGGGGCTCTACAGGCGACTTGAATGAAATTGGGTGGGCTTTCCATGTAAGTAGGGGGCCTAAGGTGGTTCCTTTGTGTTGTTTTTGACTTTGGATTCAGCCATCTGGTCAGGTGAGATAGCTGCACTTGTATGAAAGTGGGCAGGGTTTGTGAATTTTGTGTAGCCTTAGAAGAGGGTGCCGCCAACGGAACCCCCTGGCAGGCCAGATATGTGATGTATTTTGATTGCAGTTCAGTCATCTGCTTAGGGGTCCTACAGGCTACTGGAATGAAATTGGGTGGGCTTTCCATGTAAGTAGGGGGCCTAAGGTGGTTGCTTTGTGTTGTTTTTGACTTTGGATTCAGCCATCAGGTCAGGTTAGATAGCTGCACTTGTATGAAAGTGGGCAGGGTTTGCGAATTTTGTGTAGCCTCAGAAGAGGGTGCCGCCAACGGCACCCCCTGGCAGGCCAGATATGTGATGTATTTTGATTGCAGTTCAGTCATCTGCTTAGGGGTTCTACAGGCTACTGGAATGAAATTGGGTGGGCTTTCCATGTAAGTAGGGGGGCTAAGGTGGTTGCTTTGTGTTGTTTTTGACTTTGGATTCAGCCATGTGGTCAGGTTAGATAGCTGCACTTGTATGAAAGTGGGCAGGGTTTGTGAATTTTGTGTAGCCTCAGAAGAGGGTGCCGCCAACGGCACCCCGTGGCAGTGCAGATATGTGATGCATTTTACTTGCAGTTCAGTCATCTGGTTAGGGGCTCTACAAGCGACTTGAATGAAATTGGGTGGGCTTTCCATGTAAGTAGGGGGCCTAAGGTGGTTGCTTTGTGTTGTTTTTGACTTTAGATTCAGCCATCAGGTCAGGTTAGATAGCTGCACTTGTACGAAAGTGGGCAGGGTTTGTGAATTTTGTGTAGCCTTAGAAGAGGGTGCCGCCAACGGAACCCCCTGGCAGGCCAAATATGTGATGTATTTTGCTTGCAGTTCAGTCATCTGCTTAGGGGTCCTACATGCTACTGGAATGAAATTGGGTGGGCTTTCCATGTAAGTAGGGGGGCTAAGGTGGTTGCTTTGTGTTGTTTTTGACTTTGGATTCAGCCATGTGGTCAGGTTAGATAGCTGCACTTGTATGAAAGTGGGAAGGGTTTGTGAATTTTGTGTAGCCTCAGAAGAGGGTGCCGCCAACGGCACCCCCTGGCAGGCCAGATATGTGATGTATTTTGCTTGCAGTTCAGTCTTCTGCTTGGGGGTCCTACAGGCTACTGGAATGAAATTGGGTGGGCTTTCTATGTAAGTGGAGGGCTAAGGTGGTTGCTTTGTGTTGTTTTTGACTTTGGATTCAGCCATGTGGTCAGGTTAGATAGCTGCACTTGTATGAAAGTGGGCAGGGTTTGTGAATTTTGTTTAGCCTCAGAAGAGGGTGCCGCCAACGGCACCCCGTGCTAGGCCAGATATGTGATGCATTTTACTTGCAGTTCAGTGTTCTGGTTAGGGGTCCTACAGGCTACTTGAATTGATTTCGGCAGGGTTTGTGATAAGAGAAGGGGCCAAGCAGGTTGCTTTGTGTGGTCTTCGACTTTGAATTAAGTGATATGGTCTGTATAGATAAGGGCACTTGACTCAATCTCGGCAGGGTTTGTGGTTTGAGTAGGGGGTAACCTGGTTGCTTTGTGTTGCTTTTGACTTTGGATTAAACCATCAGGTCAGGTAAGATAGCTGCACTTGTATGAAAGTTAATTGAATGATTATTTGCAGGGTTTAAGATCCGAGAGGGGCCCCCAATAAATAGGTGCCGTCTACGGCACATCCTTGTTTGGAATATTTGTTAAGTTTCTTTCTAGGATTTCTTTCATTTTAATTCTAGTTAGAGGCTTTGTGTATCCTCTTCATCCTTTCCAATGTGTCATCTTCATCCTCTTTGATGCAGTCCGCCTTTCGGATGCCGAATTGAAGGTGAAGCTTCACGACCTCGCCATTAAGGAGAGCGTTCCAACAACGGCTTGTCTCGAGAAGTTAAAATGGCAACCAAAACAGAAGGGTCGTCTCTTCATTCCACTTTGCCGATTGCTTCCTCTTCCTGTGGTAAGACCGTTCCTCAAGAACGACGTCTCCCAGCTTGCAACTCATTTTATGACTGATGGCTACATGGAGGGGTGTGGTTTCTTTTATGTGGCACTGGAGGACAATCATGGGCACACCAATGAGGTTACCCCTACTGTGGTGGCGAAGTGGTCTACGGAGTGGAATGAGGTTAATGAAGAATTCGAGAAGAAACTGCTTGCCGACAATGACTTGAAGATTTTTTCGAATAAGATGTTCATGGTTTGGGATGGGAATCATCGGCTCCAGGCGTGGATGCCAATCATTGAGCAGTTTCATACTCATGATATCAATTGGCATTTTTGTGTTGAGGGTGTAATCCTTGACCCGAGGGGAGACGTACCGTCTGTGATAGCCACCCTCCACGAAGTGAATTAGTAAGATCCTTATCATTGCCATTAGTTTTTGAAGTGCTTATAAGTCATTTCTAATATACATTATGGCTTTGCAGGAAGAATCAGAAATCCCACGTTATCACGAACCTGGTACACAAGTTATTTCGCATCCAGAATCTTGCCCCTCAACCACTGTCGTACTTTCAAGGTTTGGTATCGCCAACCGTTTTGGAGGCAGCAAGGAAGAAGTAAGCTGAAAAAAATCGTACATGGTTCACCCTCATTGTTGAAGGTCTCAATGCGGTCCTCTACCAGGTAATGTCAAGCTCAAATGTTAATGTGTCATTTCATTTATGAATAAGGAAGTAAGGTAACTGATTGAGTTCATAATTGGAATTATAGCAAGAGATTGCTGAAACTGCACATGCTGCTGAAGACAAATACAAGTTGAAGAATCCAAATTCTAGCAATTGGACGGATCGTAATGCAGAAGAATGGGTGAGGAAGGCTGTGAAGAAGGTCGAAGATAAGCTTGTTGCGGAGCTGAGGAAACATTTGCCAGTTACGGATCCCAAGCTTATTCCTTTGTTTCTAGAGGAAGTAAAGGCTCATTATGAGAAGTTCGATGAACCTGAGATGCTCCAGGAGAAGCTCTACATGCTAGCCACTTCCGCGATGCCACCAAGGATGATGGTGAAATGGCTCCAGAGGTGGAACTCTTCTGCAGCAATTCGGGATGCGCATCGCTTTCCCAAGGCTGGCTTCAGCGACTCAAAGTTTCCGGAATGGCTTAATCGTGCTACATGGTGGGCTCAATTTAGTATTGTTCTTAGTATTTCATTTTGTCATTTGACTCACCCTTAATGTGCTATTGAAAGGATGTTAACCTAGAAGACAATCTATGTGAGGGGGGGTTAGCTTGTTGCTTTGTGTAAATTTTAAGTTGGCATTCATTAATCTGGTTGGTAGAGTTTTAGGCTACTTGAATAAATACTTGCACGGTTTTTTATGTGAGTTTCTGATCTGGAGGTGCCGGGAATGGTACCTCCTTGCTGGCCATTTTTGTGTTGTTTATGAATTTGAATTCTGTGATATGGCCAGGATAGATAGCTGTCGCGCACCTCTCCATGAGGAGTGCCCGAAACACCATGGGCACAAGGGGGACCCCAGAGTGACACCCGGGACTTGTGGCGCCGTTGGTGAGAGGGCCCAAGTGATCCTAGCGTGGGTGAGGGCCCCGGGCGTTGGGAACGTCTCCCACCCACGGAGACTAGGAGGCACAAGGGTAAAGCCATGAGCTATGCGTAGCTCATGGCGTGGTGATTCTAGAATGCTCAAGAACACCTCAATCGGAGGTGTGAGCTAGGAGTTATGGCCATTTGAGTGGGGGGCTGTCCCGGGACAGCGCCCTGCTACAGCAGTGCCTGGGAGTGATTCCCGGGACTGCCAAGGTTCAAACAGGCATAACTTACTCAAGACTTGCTCAAATGGAGCGAGTGAGGAGTCCATCGGCATCTACGTGAAGCGTAGATGAAGATGGAGTGGTTGGTTGTTATGATTAGACATCATACAAGGAAGTTATGATGGTCTGAAGCTGCCGGGGGGGTTCTAGGCCCAGCAGCTAAAGGAAAATGTCCACTTGGCCCCAACTCTTGGTAGGGAGACAAGAGGTTGGTTGACGGTGGGGTAGGGGCCCCGCGTAGAGTCCTAGAGGCTTATATGGGTGAGGTGGTGTGGCCTCACCCACCCGAGGCCGAACGGCACGGCCTCCATGGGCATTGGCCCAATGTGAGGCCATAGTTGCCTAGTATGGTTCGGGTTGTTGTAGTGTTGCTCCGGCAACGCGATGATCAACATGGGATTGGACTTCCATGGATGGAAGTCCACATTTAGGAATGGGCTACCGATTAAGGGGTGAGTCCCGAAAGCAAAGTAGGAGGGTTGGTTCCCTCCTATGAGCTATATGGTCTGGGGTAGGAGGAGCTAACCATTAGCATGGCGGAATGCGAATGGTTAGCGCTCGTAACCTTTGCTAGAATTGAAAATTGGCAAGATTGTCAAGGGGGGCTAGCAAGGGTTGCGACATTTGGTATCAGAGCAGGGTTCCAATATTTTGAGCTAGCACTTTGAGGGAGACATGGCTATCAAACCTGAGGGTTATTATGGTGAGCCCGGGTTTTCCAAAAAGGTTGTAAGGCTCAAATTGGACTAAAGATCATGTGTAAATGGAATTTGGCCATACCATTAGTTCTAATGACAATGGTGGGCATGATGGTGGATTTAGTAAGGAAAATGGTGGAGTCTTTTGAAAGGGCTCCCGCACACCTCAAAAAAACATTTGGGGCCTAGAATACCGAATGCACCCAAAACCTTGGAGGGCATTAATGTTGGATTGAAATTCCAATTCGAAATGCTTGGAAGGTATTGATGTTGGAATGAATTTGGTGCTAATGAGGCACCCGCGGCCTCTTAAGGCCTATGTGCGCTATTCAAACGCACAAATGAAGGATACACCTAAAATGGACGAGTTTTCTAAGAAATGCATCCTTTTAGGTGGGGTTTTAAAAGCAGGTGGTGGATGCCTTGTTTAAGTCCCTAAGGCCTCTTGAGGACATGGTGGGGACCATCAAGTTTGCAAGAGCATTGAAGACAATGGTCCCAAAGAGAAGTTTGGCGACGCATCACCACAAGTGGCTTTAGCCAAAGTAGGTCCCAAAGAAATGAGTGCAAATTGTTTGGTCCATTTTACTTAGGCAAAACATGTTGGAGCCGCGGACGGAATGTTGAAAGGTGGCTTTATGCTTCCAAAGCAAATCATACTTGTGCCGCGGACGGAATGTTGGGAGGTGGGTTTGTCCTACCAAGGCAATTCATGTTTGTGCCGCGGACGGAGTGTGGGAAGGTGGCTTTGTGCTACCAAGGCAAAACATGTTTGTTTTGCGGACAAACTATTAGAAATTGGTTTTGTGGCACCAAACCAATTTGTCCCGCGGACAAAATGTTTAAAGTTGGCTTTGCGGACCAAGCCAAGCCAAGTTGCCGAGGACCGAATGTAAGACGATGGCATTGTGGGCAAGGCTAGAAGCCTTAAGCCAAGGCCAAATCTTTTGTACCTTGAGGCTCAATGAATGGGAGAAATGTCTCATGTGTTGACAAAGAGGCTACCACTCCTTCTTGAGCCCAAAACTCACAAGGAAGTTGGGGCTTGCCAATTGATAGAGCGGGCAAGCCCACCAAGGTGCGGTTTGGAAAGGACGAACCGCATGAGACAAAGGAGGCCGCGATGCATGTAACCTTTCAATGTGGGACATTGGATTTTTGTCAAAATTTCACACCATGTGAAATAGATGAAATGCATGTCATTGTGAAGGCCGCCTACTTTGAAACTCACATGATAGATGTGAGGTGCAAGCCGGTGAGCTTGCGGTGCATTATGATGTGTCATAATGGCAAAGAATTGAAGTTCAAATTGACAAGGACTCCTATGGTAGGAGGACCCAAGTTGAATTTGGTCTTAATGGACCAAATGAAAAATAGAAAACATAATGGTCGTGGTTCGATTGGAGCAACTCCAAGGAATGAATGGGGAGGTTAGGAAAGATGGGCCTCCTCCAAACCACATTGGTGGGATGTTGGTGAGATACAAGGATGTATTCACCAATGTGTTGCCCAAAAAGTTACCGCCAAGAAGTGAAAAATAACTTTGTTCAACGAGAGATTGAGTTCTTGAGGTATGTGGTGACAAAGGAAGTTGGTGGACGAACATGAAGAATGTCAAGGCAATCCAAGAAGAGAATTGGCCCTTGATTCAAGAAAAAAACTTAGGTCATTTGTTGGCTTAGACAACTACTACCACCATTTCATTCATGGTTTTTCTAAGGTTGCTAGAACCTTAGTCAACATGTTGGAAAAAATGGCTATCCCAAGAGTGGGATGAGCCTTGTCACCAAGCCTTTGGGGAGCTCAAGAGTAACTTCTCTTCACAACATGTGGTTAAGTTTCCGGGTTTTCATGAGCATGTTGAGGTGCACATGAAGGCGAAGGACTTTACCATTGGCGGATGTTGATCCAAGATGGATAACCATTGCTTATAGGAGTATTAAACTCCATGGTTGTAGAAGCTTGTCCAACTTGTGCAAGAAATGGCTATCCCAAGAATGGGATGAGCCTTGCCACCAAGTCTTTGAGGAGCTTAAGACCAAGTTCCTCTTTACCACCCGTGTTCAAGTTCGCGGAGCTTGAAAAAACCTTTTGAGGTGCATACGGGGGGCGAGTGACTTTACCATTGGCGGATGTTAATGCAAGATGGATGGCCATTGCATATGAGAGCATGAAGCTCGATGGTTCGACTTGTGGAAGAAATGGCTATCCCAAGAGTGGGATGATATTTGTCACGAGTCTTTGGGGAGCTTAAGACCAAGTTCTCTTCGCCGCCCGTGCTCAAGGTCGCGGAGCTTGACAAACCTTTTGAGGTGCATACGGGGGTGAATGACGTTGCCAATGGCGGATTGTTGATGTAAGATAGATGGCCATTGCATATGCGAGCATGAAGCTCGATGGTTGTCAAAGAAGACAACCAACTCATGACAAATAACTTCTTTGCCGTAGTGCATTGCTTGAAGATGTGGCGACACTAGTTGGGGTCGCACAAAGTAAAGGTCTACAAGGACAATGTGTCCTAAAAGTATTTTGACATACAAGCGCAAGTGAGCGCCAAGTCATTGCGTTGGCATGATAGCTTGGCGCTTATGAAGGTGGATTTGGTCCACAAACCGGACCGTGGAAATGTGGTGCCGGATGCGCTAAGTAGACGGGAAGAGTTCCAAGCAATGAGAACCATCCAAACCTTGTGGCTAATGTGTGCCGGCGAAGGAAACTTGTGATGCAAGATACGGGAGGGGTAAATTTACTACCCCAAAGCACAAATGTTTTTAGGTGAGCTTCGCAAGAGCAAGGTGCTCAAAGAGGTTAAGTTGGTGGACGGATTGTTCAAGTGTAAACAAAGTCGGGTGTATGTACCACAAGGCAAGTTGAGGCTATCGGTTTTGAAGGAAAAATGTGATAGTCCTATTGCCGGCCATAGAGGAGAAAGAAAAAGCCGCCATAGAATGGTGTCATGGGGGTACCATTGGCGGTGCATAAAGAAGGATATAACCCACTTTGTGAAGGCTTGGATGAAGTGCCAAGTGAACCGAGCCTCTTACCAAAAGCAAGGCGGTTTCTTGCAACCGTTGCCTATCCCGTCGGGGCCATGGCATAGTATGTGCATGGACTTGATCACAAGTTTGTCGGAGTCACATGGGTATGATGCCATCTTGTTGATGGTAGAGCGGTTTGCCAAGTTGGCACACATGGTGCCAATTGTGGGAACCGCCACCGTGTTGGAGACCGCATAGCCTTTTCTCAAAGGATGGTTGAGGCACCATGGGTTGCCAAGAGTGATTGTGTGGGATCAAGATCCAAAGTTCACAAGTGCATTTTCAATGCAATTCTCTAAGGAGGTCGGATGAAACTAAGGTTTACCACGGCCTTGCATTCCCAAATGAATGGGAAAGCGGAGCATGTGAATGTAGTCTTGAAGCAATACTTGAGGAACTTGGTGGGGGCGGACCAAGGAGATTGGGCGGTCTATGTGGGTCGAGCGGAGTGTAATTGCAATGTAGCCACGCACTTGGCTACCAAGGGGTGGTCTTTCGTGGTGGCTTATGGAGTGGATGCGCTCCAACCTATTAACCTAGCTCTCGAGGGGGCACATTCAACACTAGAGTTCAACCAAGATGGTGAGGACTTGGCCAAGGATGGTAAACAAGTCTTGGAGATGACCAAGTTGTTGGTGGAGAAAGCCCGAAGGTGCTACGGAGTGCAAATCAATGCCGGAAGACGCGAAGTGGAGTATGAGGTGGGCCAATAAGGTGTTGTTGAATGTGGACAACTTCACCTTGCCCAAAGGCCTTACTTCAAAAGTTCATGTCCAAAATTGGAGCTTCGTTTTTCATGGTGGAACAAGTGTTCAAGGACATGTATAAGTTGGAATTAATTACCGCCCGAGATCAAAGTGCATCCGACATTTCATGTCTCATTACGAAAGTCATTTTAGGACGACACCTTGTGGCCCGATCACAAGCAACTGATTAGGCCACGTCCCGACCTTGTGGAGGTCATTTGGAACATGAGGTAGGAGGGCATCCTCAAGTGTAGGAAGCCCAAGTGAAAATGAAAGAAAATGTACAAAGGAGTACTTGGTGAAATGGTGAGGATACCATGAGAAAGAAACCGCTTGGGTGGCGGCAAGAGACATGGTGAACACCAATGAATTGGTGAAGCACTTTGAAGAAACTAAGGCTAAGGATTCCAATAAAATGAAGCGTAGGCATTGATGAGGACATCAATCTCCTTTAGTGGGGGAGAGACGCTAGTAGCACACTTAGCTTCGAGGCTAATTCCTCCACAACATGAACTTGTTCTTTGGCTTGAGGGAATAAAGTCCAAACTTTAGTGGTGCAAAGAGAAAAGTATGAGATGAGGTCCTAGTCTTGTACTTGTGCTTGGTTAGTGGAAGAGGGGGAATAGACATGCCAAACTAGGTTGGGTAAGCCGAGTAATTGGGGGCCATGGCTTGGAGGGGCCTTGGATAAAACCAAGAAACTTCTTAGTTGTGGGCTTGTCCGGGCGGGGACAAGGTGATGGCGCGTGCTCATAAAAGTGCTACCCGCGAGCTAACGAGAGTTGGCGCATGGGAGTCATGAACCCATGTCTCGAAAGAGCAAAGTGGGAACCGAGTCGGGCGGGACTTGGCATCACCCCCGTGCGATCGAGGCGTGGCTTAACAATGGAAAGCCATCTCGGAGTTGCAACCGAGACAACTTAGTGGAAGCGTTGAGGTCTCGCCTAGATGTGTCATATTAGGCTAGTGGAGCCTAACGGGGGAGGCCCCAAAGGAGGGGCAACCCAAGTGAGTCCCAAAGTAGGTGGGTCTAGTATAGGTTAGGTCCTTGGATGACAGATCCAAGGTCGCTAACGGACCACCTAGGAACGACACCTTTGGGACCATGCCAAATTTGAAGATGCATTGTGGGGGTCGCGCCCTAAGGTAAACACAATGCCGCACCATAGAGGATGGCAACTTGAGAATTGGTGTGCCGACTACGAGTATAGTCGATGAGGGCATCGACTCCGTTTGGTGGGGGTGAGTGTCGCGCACCTCTCCATGAGGAGTGCCCGAAACACCATGGGCACAAGGGGGACCCCGGAGTGACACCCGGGACTTGTGGCGCCGTTGGTGAGAGGGCCCAAGTGATCCTAGCGTGGGTGAGGGCCCCGGGCGTTGGGAACGTCTCCCACCCACGGAGACTAGGAGGCACAAGGGTAAAGCCATGAGCTATGCGTAGCTCATGGCGTGGTGATTCTAGAATGCTCAAGAACACCTCAATCGGAGGTGTGAGCTAGGAGTTATGGCCATTTGAGTGGGGGGCTGTCCCGGGACAGCGCCCTGCTACAGCAGTGCCTGGGAGTGATTCCCGGGACTGCCAAGGTTCAAACAGGCATAACTTACTCAAGACTTGCTCAAATGGAGCGAGTGAGGAGTCCATCGGCATCTACGTGAAGCGTAGATGAAGATGGAGTGGTTGGTTGTTATGATTAGACATCATACAAGGAAGTTATGATGGTCTGAAGCTGCCGGGGGGGTTCTAGGCCCAGCAGCTAAAGGAAAATGTCCACTTGGCCCCAACTCTTGGTAGGGAGACAAGAGGTTGGTTGACGGTGGGGTAGGGGCCCCGCGTAGAGTCCTAGAGGCTTATATGGGTGAGGTGGTGTGGCCTCACCCACCCGAGGCCGAACGGCACGGCCTCCATGGGCATTGGCCCAATGTGAGGCCATAGTTGCCTAGTATGGTTCGGGTTGTTGTAGTGTTGCTCCGGCAACGCGATGATCAACATGGGATTGGACTTCCATGGATGGAAGTCCACATTTAGGAATGGGCTACCGATTAAGGGGTGAGTCCCGAAAGCAAAGTAGGAGGGTTGGTTCCCTCCTATGAGCTATATGGTCCGGGGTAGGAGGAGCTAACCATTAGCATGGCGGAATGCGAATGGTTAGCGCTCGTAACCTTTGCTAGAATTGAAAATTGGCAAGATTGTCAAGGGGGGCTAGCAAGGGTTGCGACAATAGCGGCACTTGAATGAATGTCGGCAGGGTTTGTGGTTCGAGTAGGGGCCACGCTGGTTGCTTTCTGTTGTCTTTGACTTTGAATTCAGTCATTTATTTATTCAGGCTACTTGAATACATTTAGACAGGGTGTCTGTTCTGAGGGGACCTCATGTGGAGGTGCCGGCAACGGCACCTCGTTTCTGTCCATATTTGTTATGATTTTTTCTTGAAATTCAGTCTCTGTTTAGGCCAGAGAGAGGCTCCTTGAATGAATTTTGGCTGGGATTCTCATTTCAGTAGGTCCTCAGCTGGTTGTTTTTTTTAAAACTTGGATTTCAGTCATATGGTCAGGGGTCCTACAGGCTACTAGAATGAATTTGGGTGGGTGTCTGTTGTAGGGGGGCTCAGCTTGTTGCTTTGCTTAGGCCAGTAGAGGGTACTTGAATGAATTTCAACTGGGATTTTGATGTAAGGGGGCCCTCAGCTGGTTGCTTTGTTTTGTTTTTGACTTGGAGTTCAGTCATATGTTTCTGAGTCCTTTAGGCTACTTCAATATATTTAGACAGGTTGTCTGTGGTAAGTGGGGCCTCGTCTGAAGGTGCTGGCAACGGCACCTCCTTTCTCCCCATATATGTTATGTTCTTTACTTGGAATTCAGTCACTCGTTAGGTGAGTAGAGGCTACTTGAATGAATTTCGGCTGGGATTCTGATTTCAGTAGGTCCTCAGCTGGTTGCTTTTGTTGTTTATGACTTGGAATTCAGTCATAAGGTTTGAACATTTAGAGGCCACTATAATGAATGTCCGCAAGATTTTTTATCTGAGTAGGGACTCCGCTGGTTGCTTATGTTGTTTTTAACTATGAATTCGGTCATTTGTTAGGACAAATAGAGGTTACTTGAATGAATTTCGGCATGGTTTTTTATGTGAGTATGGCCGCAAATGGTTGCATTTTGTTGTTTTTTAGTTGGAATTCAGTCTCTGGTTACGACATTTGGAGGCTACATATAATTTCTTAACTGTGTTTCTTGTTCATGGTCTCAGATAGCAGTGGAGGCTGATGAGCTCTTCTCGGGAGTTCTTATGGACCTTGGAGAACTTATTGACTACAATCCCGATGGCGAGGATCCCATCCTGACAATCTTTGATTACGTTGAGGCCATGAGGTGTCAGCTCTGGGAGATTGCGTTCTTCACAGAGTTGGGCGGAGATAACGGCGCTCACAAGAACAACCCCCCGGACAAGCAACCTTTCTTCCTTCAAGCTGTCCGCAGGGTCCTTTACAGGTACTTTCGGTATGTTCTCTTGCCCAGGAAGGCCATCTCTAAGGTACCCCCTTTCTTCCCAAACTATCTGGATATTGAAAGTCCGGATTCCATGTTCACTCCTGCAATTATGAAAACATGGGATCCAATTCACTTTCAACAGTGCGGTTGGTATTTGGACTGTCCGTTCAAAAAACCTCCTCCGTTTGACATAGCACTTAGGGACTCCATTCAGCCTATCCTACCTTCTACCCATGCATCAGGTCCAGGCTCAGATTCTCCCACACCCCCCAAGGGTGGCTCCTCACGAAGTAAGACTGCTACTAAAGGGAGTATGCCTCGGGGTTCCAAACGGAAGGCGGCTGATATGGTTGAGGAGCCAATGGACGAAGACATTCGTGTAACAGGTGTTGATATCAGTGTTCCACCGGGTGAACTTGCTGACCCTATCAGCTCCTATCCTCCCCGGGCACCTCGTGCTAAGCGTATTCACCTCGCAGAAGCTGGTCAAGCCAAATCCATCACATTCGTGCCACCTGCGGTGAAAGCAATGTCGTCATCCCAGGCATGCACCTCCTCCTCTGCTTCTTCTCGAGTTCTCATTCTCAATGACTCATTCCACATGATGTTGGATTATAAGGCGAAGCACAACAAATTCCCATCAACTTACGACGACATGGTTGCTTTTCTTAGTGAGGTACATATCCAGCTTCTTTCTCATTCAATTCGGTTTGCAATTCCCACATTTATTCTATACTTAACGCCCTGGTTTTTTTGAAAAAAAGGTTGGAGCATCCTGTGAATTCTTTTTCTCAGGCAAGGTGTTGCAGAAGGCTGCAGTGGACCTCATTATTGCAGAGTATCCCGATGGTTTGTCAGTCCCAGGAGTTTCCAAAAGTCCCAGGGCAAGTTCCAAGTTGGAATAAGCAGGTTCACAACTTTATCAAGTTCACCATTGGCTTTTGTCAGGGCTACCTTCACGACGACGGGGCATTGCTCCTCTTTTATCCTGACAGCGTGCAAATCAAGAAGGAAGTCTTGAGCTTTCTCTACAACAACAACCTGGAGGTCAAGGAGGAATGGACCATCGTGAATTCTCTCCACCTCACTCACCCTATGCATAACTCTAAGCGGGTAAGTAATTTTAGCCACTTCATGCTCTTCAGCTTCGCTTTCCTTCATGTTTTGAATCACATTGCTAATAATTCGGGCCTTTGTTTGTTGTCCAGACTCTGAAATTCAAAGCGATCGTGCTCGTTCGATCTTTCTCTACACCTTTGGTTAGGCAACCGAAGGAGTTTGTCATTTCTTCTAGTGACGAATTTGAGGATGTTGACCTTGCACGTGATGACGTTCTTTTCAATATTGTCACCTCTGATACTGCACTCAAGCGCAAAGACGGTGACAAATTCTGGAGGGGCCCTAAGGAGAAGGCAATGTCCTTGCTCAAACTTCTAATCAGTGGCCTTAGCCCTCCAGGGGGGATAATATGTGACCTCACTGCTGGAACGGGTATGAATATTTTATTCAACATTTTCTTATCTCTAAACTTACGCAATTCAATCACATGCGACTAATTCATTTCTTTGGGTCTTTGTAGGTGCCTCGGTTCTTGCAGCACTATCTTCTAACAGGGCAATTGTGGCACTTGAGGGAGACAAGGAATTGTACGAAGAACTCCTGCAGCCACTTCAGGTCGCAGCGTCGGAGTCTCACAGTGTCGATCCCACTCACTTCGTAGACCTTGACGACGACGACGATACCCTCCCTCAACAGGGTGCAGTTAGTCTATGTGAGTAAGTCTTTTGTCATATTAAATTTTTTTTTCGAACATGTTGCATTTAATTTGAATGATTCTAACAATCATATTTTGTCCTTTGTTGTTGCAGTCTGATGGTTCAACGCCAACGCTCCGTAGACTACGGCTCACATCGTAGTCCTAATATGCGACTTCCCTGTTATGCAGAGGATATGGCAGTAGCTTATGCCAAAACCGCCTCCCCTAGTTCTAGTGCCTCATCTAGTCCACGCCATAGTTTTGATCCAAGAGTTCTCAGATTCATAGATCAAAGTGCTTCGGAGAGTGAGGACGAGTTCATTCCTTGAACTCCATTTTGTATTGGATTGTTTTATTTTTGGCTTTTTGATTTCCGGCGCAAGTATTATACCCACATTGCATTTTTCATTTATTAATGTTAATCTTTTTAGTTTGTGAATTAGCCTTTAAGTATAGTTTAAGTATCCATAAACAATGTAGCATGCACCCATTCCAATAAAATGTTCGTGCCTCACACAACACACTCCAATTCCTACTACCAGCAAGGCACTCATGTTACTCACTTCAACTTCTGTTTACACCTAATTCTTATTGATTCACTATTTGGCTAAGCATCACATACAGTTAGGGGCTTAGCGGGGTTAACTAGCAAGTGTGGATTAGACTATTGCAGCTTAAGTTTGTTGCTGGACTACTGCGGCTAACCTTATGCTTGACTGAAGGCCATTTAAATCTAACTCCACCCCTGACATGTGAGCGCAAGTGGCAACGATATTGGGCTCACATAGTGCTGACGTCAGCCCTAATTTTTGTAAATTTCAACGGAATTAGGCTCCCTTTTCAACAAATGTTCCTACTAATACCCCCTAAACCCACGGTGTTACATCCATTTTCTGTCAAAATTTATACCAAAAATTTCTTCTCTCCGCTCTCCGCTCTCCGCTCTCTGCTCTATGCTCACATACTTGAGTTTCCCCACTAGCCATTGGGCATTAGCTAATTAGTCACTAACCTATCAGTTATTAGCATAGTTGGCGGTTGGGTGGTTCCCGTTGCCGTTCACCGTAGTCCATGGGTTAAGTACATACCTATGGGGCGGGCACTAAGTGCGGAGTGTACGTCAAGTGCGGGGGGTGACCATTGCTTTACGGAGTCTACAAGCCACAGCCTCACTAAGACCAATATCACTAATGAGAATGCTTTGATTAAAGTTAAGATTTCAAGGGGGGTATCCTTAAGGGCATGTGTAGTCAAGGCTACGGGTTGGACTCTTGAGAAGGCCCATGTTCCAAGTATTCAAGAGGCTTGCATTAAAAAAACCTCATGACTTTAAGTAATGTGGTGTCCCCGGATGCGGAGGTTACATTTCATGCTACCACAAGCTTCAATAGACTACATGTGATTCTCAAAACCATCACCCGGACTAGGGCGCTTAAGGGTGGTGGGTTTGGCCTCACAACTTTCTTATGGGTTTTCTGGTTTGTAGTTGATGGTGCTTGGTGTGGGTGTTTATGTTGTGCCAATACAATGGTTTTAGTGTGTTTGTGTATTTTTTGCTATAGGGGGGATATGTAGAGAGATACATAAAGTAAGAGGGTACTTGAAGTAGGAGCAAGAATGTGGGCTCTTTATTATAAAATAACATCAAACTATAACATATAAGGGGGCACTATCCATTAAATGTATGGGGTCCTTGATGGTACATTTGTTGGTTGTTTTGGAATCTCGGGGGGGGGGGGGGGGGCTTGGAGTGGTAGAAGTGGGGCGGTTGTGTTGAGGCCGTGTGTTGTTGGTGATGGGGCAGACCTATGCAATAGCTCCTGGGCGGCGGTGGAGAGACCGGTGATGATACCTTGCATGCGGATGTTGGATTGTTGGAACTCATGTGCTATCGTACCAAGGAGCGCATGGAGGTTGGCGGAGTGGTTGGTGATGGTCGTTGTGGTTGCATCGTGTCTCCGATCCGTGTGATTGTTTATGGTGGTAGTGAGAAAGCTAAACTTCTCATCTAGTTTATCCTCGAATTCCTTCATGGTTTTTGTAAGATGCTTCTTGGTGATGAGTGGGTTGAGGTTAGTGGCGTTACCCATAGCTTGGATTTTATCCGCGATGACTTCTCTAACGGGAGCTTGGGCTAGCCGGATTGCCGTCTTGTTGGGGGCCGATCCGTCGATGCTCCCATGGTGCGGAATGAAGTCGATGTGTCGTCCTAGAATGTAGGTGGACTTATGTATCCATACCGTGTAGACCGCGGCATTAAGACACTGAATGTGGCACCATCCCGCTTGCTTGTTGGTGGTGCCTTGATTAGTGTTGCCAAAGCTAATGCCTACGACATTGTCTTCTCCAAAAATTTGCTTGATGGCCTTGATGATGGTGGTTGGTATCTTGCGTTGTGGGAGGTTATTAGCCACTAGAGTTGTGTTAATTCAGAGTTCGGATGGGTTGCCGCCATTCCTATCGCGGGTGATGCTCACTTGTAACCTCTCGTTGTTGTAAACAATTCCTTCCTTGAGTACTAAATCCCTAGCCTCCTCCATGGTAAGAGTAAGAAAAACAAAAAAATTATTGAGTTCCGGTTTGGCAAAACCCATAAGCTCGTGTTGGTGACCATTGTAGTAACTCTCTTGCACTAGTGACTCAAATATGGTAGATGCATGCTCATGGTGGAGGGTTTCACCTTTGAGGTGTAACCTTAGGTTACGGGCTTTAGTAACTAATTCATATCCCTTTTCTACTTTACCTATAACCCTTTCACCATCCTCCATTGCCATAACAAATGCTCTATGGCCTCTAAGTAACGTTATTCCATCTTGTTGTGGGTTTTTTAGATGTACCTTAATGAAACCCGCCCAATACTTGGTGACGACGTTGGTCCCAATGTCGATTGGGTTGGAGTAAGTCGAGCCAAGTGGGATGTCCATTTGTCGTAGTCGTTCCACGCATGCTCCTCGTGCTTCGTGTTTGCTCATGCTTTTGAAGCCGTAGTCGAAACGGAGGACGACACTTGTACGTGTGCGTAGCAGAGCCCAACATTTTCCTTTCTAATTGCACCCATACCCAAACCATGCCCATCAGCAACGACCTATGTCCACCCATTCCCACCCATAGCATGACATGTGCCCACCCATGCCCACCCATGCCCACCCATGCTATTCAAATTGCGCCCATGTATTCAAAAATTATGTAATGTGTATTGTGTAATTGTGCCCCACCCATGCCCACCCATGCCCACCCATGAACAATAATATCGCAACCATGCCCACCCATGCCCACTCATGAACAATAATAGCGCAGCCATGCCCACCCATGCCCGCCCGTAAACAATAATATTGCACCCATGCCCACCCAAAACCCATGGGCGTGGGTGGGTATGGGCATGGGCATGGGTATGGGCGCCCAATGTAGGGCTCAGGTGCGTAGAGCTTAGAGAGGTGATGTGGAGAGCGGAGAGCATTGAGTGATTAAATTTAGCAAACTTCTGAGACCAAATTTAGATTTTTAAAATTCTAGAATATGCTTCGAATATTCTAGAATCTACTAAAAATAGTAAAAATTAGTGACCTATTTCCGTGGAATGTATAGGTCCACATCTAACTCAAAAGGCCCTATATTTGAAAATGTCTCACTACATTTCGGACCCGGGAAGTGCTACAATGAAATAGCATCAAAATAAAACGTATAAGTATATGATAAACATCAATGGTGATCCCAAGAAAGAACAAATAAAAATAAGTATATCGAAGTTGGTATAATTGAAGAATTATTAAAACCAAGGATGATTACAAGGAATAATCAATGAAATTGGATTTTCTGAGATTGGTATAAATGAAGAATGGGTCAATCAAAATACAAAGGAATCAAAATAATAAACTTCCTTCGTTGTTATTCATCACTTTTCTCTTTGTCTTATATGTGAGTCTACTCTATAGGTTGGACTTTAGCAATTATCATTTGTGGCCGAATAGACTATAAATTGGACTCATATCCACAATGATTGTATATACACTTGCACACAATGGGAGAAAAGAGAGACATGTTTGCTGGATTAGGGTGGGAGAAGGAAATTAGAAGTCTAGGAGATCCCCATATTCCCGTTAATTCATCGCCGGAATTTGACTTTAGGCCTGGAAATCGAGCTAGTGATGATTACAACCTGACTCCATTTTTGCAGTCTACACAAGCATGGAGGTGGAGGGTGCAGGAGGAGCAGAAACAATATGAGAAAAAATAACAAAGGAAATCGGAAATAGAATTGATAGACATAGGAAGCATTGTGATACAAATTTTTGAAGTAAATAAAAATAATCATTGAAATTATACCTTTATTATATCAATCAATTATTGGTTTAGGGTTGGTCCATAAATGGACACATATATCATAGCCTAATGTAGTGCTAGGCTGAGCGGAATTCTAGGAAGTAGGTTGTGTCAAAAGACCCCCTTCGAGGATGAGTTTGACTTCGTTGAAGCTAAATGTCGGGGCGTGAATGAACAAATTCACTTCCGGATCCAAATTGGAAACCTTGATGAAGATGTAATACAAATGCTTACAATTCTGATAAGGATTGCGTTTGCGGCCAAACTTGGAAATCATATCCACGAAGTTCGCGCAATTGCACTCTGGAATAGAACTTACTATCACTTGGTAGATGGGTGGTTGCGGTTTTGACTTGGACTGCAGTGTGATAATGCAACCAAATCCCGGTTGAGGGATCATAGTCAACTTCAGAACGGTACCATGCATAGCTTCAGCAGAGGCAACCATCTGCCTCTGCTTTGCCGAAGGTGCGCTGTTGGATTGCCGAACAAGCTTGGACAATCTTGTGGGAGGGATGAAGTTGGGGTGTTCAGGAATAGGGATTCGAGACATATCCAGCGGGGGAGCAGAGTTGGTGAAGAGCCGAGTCGGTGTGATGCGCTCCTTTGGTGGGAGTTGAAAACCTGCGTTCTCAAGCGCGAAGATCTCCGAGCGGGTGAGGTTGGCACCAATCTTGACAGGCCAGATTGGGGGAATGGGAGGTTTCTCTTGACCATCAGAGAACGGCATGACCCATTTCCGACGAGGGCCCTTTACGCAATGCTCTATGTCGTCGGGGTAGAAGACGAAGTCCGTGCGCTTCATCGATTGGAGTTTGTAATGATGCCACATACCGGTGTAGGTAGGCGGAGGGACGCTCTTATTATTGGTGACGATTCTTGCAGAGCACTTCTTCTTCGTGCCCGCATGATTAGCCCAACAAGACTTCCCTGATGTATAGGGTATGCGGGCAATATGCCAAAAAGAGACATCTACTTTGGTTTCTTGCACTGCGGTGACACGATGGAAACCAAGTCCTGCAGGTGAAGGCATTTGAACCTCTTGAACAGACGGGGAACACTCCTCAATGATAGTAGGTAGGGTTTCTGGCTGAGATCGAGTGACTCGCTTACCGGGACGAGGGCGTGAGAAGTTCACGGTATCGGGGCGGTGGGTCTCGCCATCATCACCAATTGGAGTGTCAGGTCTTCGTTTCTGCGATCCAAACACCTCGGCGCCCTCAAGGTGTGGATCGCGAGTGCAAAACTCTTCCCCACCGGGCATGTCGAGCAAGACCTTCTGCAACACTGTGGGGTCGCCAGTACGCTGAGCTCGACGTTGAGCACCCCTGAGTTTGAGTTCCTCTTTGCTTGGACCATCTCCGCCAACTCCACCTTTAAGGAATGTGTAGTATGCAACAACTTGTAGGAAGGCGCGAATGTAGTCGTCCACCGTAGCCACGTATAAATCTCCACCCTTGTTGCCCGAGGCCTAAAGCCACTTGTTGTGGACGGACTCCGCAAGATTGCACGACGGCATCTCGGCCAACTGGTCTTGAGTCAGAACCTTTTCCTGATTGGGGAGTGCAGAGGGAGTATTAGAGGGAGCACATAGAGAGGAAACTAAATCCAGTAAAAGACAATTATGAATCATGAAGGGGATTTACCAGTTCCATGAAACCACCCCATTGAAGGTAGCGGAAGTGCCAGAAAGCAAGCCATAGCTGGAGGTGCTTGAGACCGTCCTCACTTGTACAATTCGATGATGCCCACCAAGCCTTGATAGCTAGGTACCTAGTCTCCGCCTCTGCCATAGAGGACGCATTGCGATATTGAAGGCAAAGGTGTCTATGTTGGTCTTGTAACTCATGCTTTATGTAGGATTTCGTATGTTTCTCGAGCGACTGTTTCCAATGGAAAAAACAAGTGCGCTCACGGCCCTCCATAGGAACTTTGGGATCTCTTGAACCATACACAATGCGCACAGCGTTCCAATTGGCTTGCGCACTGTCCGCCATGAAGCCAATAAAGTTAGGATGCGGGATACCGTGGCGGGCCATGACATGGTTGAGGTTCTGCCAGAAGAGCACTTGGGCATCCTTATCCTCCGATTGGAAATCACAACATGAAATGGTCATGACCCGTTGATAAGTCCCATCGTAGACATGAGCGGCCATGGTGGTCCACCCTTTGACCCGCTTGACGTGATCGGACATAATCCAGGCGTTCTCAAGGTCCCCACCCGGCTGCATCCGACGAACCAAATCCACCCCGCTTCCAGGACCAACCTCGGACATCTTGAAGACGAACACCTTGTCGACATCGTCACCTTGTCCTGGGAATTGGTTCCGTTGGACGTAGGCCCAATTGCTAACGCCTCGGAGCTTTGCGATGCCATCCATAACACCGAACCTCCGCAAAAATTTGAAAGAGGTAACCTTAGATCGAAGGTTTGGGGAATTCAACCCTCTACAGCTCTCAAACACAGGTTCGAGCTCTGTTAAGGAGAGGAGACGGTGTTTCTCACTATTTTCAGAAAGGAGGAACTCACCAACAATGTCCTTGCTGGCTTCAAGGACGATCTTGCTGTACGTGGCCTGAGGCGTACGCTCAACGTGCTCCTCGAGAAGAGCATTGATGCGCTTCTGACTGTTTGTGCAGTCCCCAACCTTCACTGGATGTTGATGGTTTCCGATATGAATGCAGGCTCTTTGGGAGAAATTCTTCCCATGGACGTAGAAAATCTTCGCCTCGCAAAATGCAATGCATTTGGGAGGCTGTTTGCAGATCCTGCACACAAGAGTAGATCCGGATGGTACAATGCCAGAGAGAGGGAAAGGCTAAGTAGTGAAACCATCAAATTCCGTGTCGTTGACATGAGAGATACGATGGGCGCGTTCAAGGAAATCACAACAAGTGTTTTGGCATTGGAGATGGCCAACACAGGTAGAGGAACGAAATAGAAGGCCAACGTCGTTTGTAATGTTGGTGGTCTGAGTCTTTGTCCAAACATGGCCATCATATTGCTTGTCCATGCCCATGTTTTTACTACCGGGTATAGAACCTAGACGACGAAGACATTGAACAATAGGTGGAGGAGGTTTGGACGTAGACGGTACGGAAGGAGATAAAGGAACATAGCGAGAAGGTGAAGGCGTTACAAAGGAATCAGAGGGAAACAAAGGAGGGGAATCATGAACATCAGCCTTCCTCATAGATACATCTTCAGTCGAAGAATCAGACAAGTCTACAACGTTGTCTATGTCAGGCTCGGTCTTGACACTTACTACCAGAGGTGTGCTAAAGTCAGCAGTGGAAGATCGAAGAGGAGCATGGAGTTCTGTTGACACTCCCATCTGAGAATCTGGCCAGCCCCAAACCCTTTACTTTCCTGCGCCAAGCTCCCACACTACATTGCCATTGTCAGTTACCTTGGAGGGCTCATGGAATGTATGCACGAGCAATCCAGTATCATTGAAGATCTCACGATCTACCCATATTGTATTAACTTGAAGAGAGAACCTAATGCTAAGATGAAGCTCCGAGACAACAACAATACCCTGTGCACCAATGGGGAAGAGAATAAGGACATCGTTGGCATTGGAACGAAGTTCGGCCATTGAGCTGGAAGCCATGAAGGCAAAAAAACAGAAACGTAAATGCACAAAGATGCAAAGATTTATAAGGAAGAAGAATGGTGAAGACAAACGTTGTGATGTCACCATGTGCATCACCAAAGGAACAGAATTTGAGGAACTAATGTATATAAAAAAGGAGTAGGGGGAGGATGCCAAAAAGGGAAAAAAAGGGACGGCTGCCAAAAAGAGGGAAACCCTAACCCTCAAGCACTGGCAATATAAAGAACAATACAAGCAAAGGAACGAGTTATTATATGAGTGCGATGCCCTAATAGAAGAGGATAGGAGAGAGACGAGTATTGGGAAACCAGGACGCACACATGAAGGAACCAGGAAATACTCAAGTCTCCACAGCCGATCCTGGAAGAAAGAGAAAGAAAAGAAAGGGAGGCACAAGTTTTAGCAATTCAAAACAAAGGAAACGGAGAGAACTGAGGAAGAAGGAGCAATCCTGTACACAAGGAAGTGAGCAACCAACAGATTTGAGCAAGACGGGCGGAGAGGCAGAGACAGGGACATCTAGCAGGAACGAGGAACTGGAACGGATAGAGGAAGAACGGGAGAAGGGTGGATCACAAGAACAATCGATGGGGGAGAGCGAGCATCGAAGCAATTCGGATTCAAGCGAATCTGAGGAGGAGACAAAGGAGGACTCAATGGGCACAGTAAGTTTGGTTTAGCGTATTATGCACTAGGCTCAGATATACATTTAGGTAATTTACAAGATGGAATTTGATATTGAGTTATGTAATGTGATTCTTCATGACCAACACGTTGAATGTTGAAAGCTATTTTTTTGTTAAAGTTGGTTAGATGGGGATATACAACCGAACCCTCTCGGAAACGAGAGGGTCAACAATTATGCACCACGAATAGGGTATTGGCTAAGCACGAAGTTGTGCGGGGCCGCCACCTCCCAAACATGGCCCATAGCAACTAGGCTTTCGGCCCATTATATTTTGGGGCAAGGTACCTAGGAAATAGAAGAGTTCGAAAATAGATGGAGGTAGTCCACCCTAGCCGACACCAAGGAACCATTGCGGCTAACCTAGTTTGTCGTTCGGAGAGAGAAGAGAGGAGGAAACCCTTGCCGACAACCTTGCGGTGTAGTGTGGAATGTGGAAGGAGCATCCACAATCCCATAGTTCGGAGAAGTTCGGCATAGACAGGTTTGATGTTTAAGCCTGCATTTTGTTTAAATAAGTGGCCATGTTTGAGGTTTCAGACTTCTAGTTGATAAGCAAGGTTCAGATTATGAGTTTCATAAGTGGCCAGTTTGCGGTTTCAGATTTGTAGTTGATAAGCAAGGTTCAGATTATGAGCCTAATAAGTGGCCAAGTTAGAGGTTTCAGATTTGTAGTTGATAAGCTAGGTTCAGATTATGAGGAAAAGAAGTGGCCATGTTTGCGGTTTCAGAGTTGTAGTTGATAAGCAAGGTTCAGATTATGAGCCTAATAAGTGGCCAAGTTAGAGGTTTCAGATTTGTAGTTGATAAGCAAGGTTCAGATTATGAGCCTAATAAGTGGCCATGTTAGAGGTTTCAGATTTGTAGTTGATAAGCAAGGTTCAGATTATGAGCCTAATCTGTGGCCATGTTAGAGGGTTCAGATTTCTAGTATGTAATCTAATTCCAGATTTTTAGTCTAGTTTTGAGGTCCACTAAATGTTTGGCCAAGGGGGGGGGGACGCTCTCGATTCCGAGAGGGTGGGGATAGTGGGGTTTCAGTGGGCCATGTGTAAGGTTTCAGCTTTGTATTTGATAAGCAAGGTTTTGATTATGAGCCTAATAAGTGGCCATGTTAGTGGTTTCAGATTTGTAGTTAATGAGCTAGGTTCAGATTTTGAGCCTAATATGTGGCCATGTTAGAGGGTTCAAATTTCTAGTATGTAATCTAATTCCATATTTTCAGTCTAATTTTGAGGTCCACTAAATATTTGGACAAGGGGGGGGGCTCTCGTTTCCGAGGGGGTGGGGCAAGTGGTGTTTTATTGGGCCATGTTAAGGTATCAAATTTGTAGTTAATGAACTAGGTTCAGATTTTGAGCCTAATATGTGGCCATGTTAGAGGGTTCAAATTTCTAGTATGTAAGCTAATTCCATATTTTCAGTCTTATTTTGAGGTCCACTAAATATTTGGACAGGGGGGGGACCCTCTCGATTCCGAGAGGGTGGGGTAAGTGGGGTTTTAGCGGGCCATGTGTAAGGTTTCAGCTTTGTATTTGATAAGCAAGGTTTTGATTATGAGCCTAATAAGTGGCCAAGTGAGAGGTTTCAGCTTTGTATTTGATAAGCAAGGTTTTGATTATGAGCCTAATAAGTGGCCATGTTAGTGGTTTCAGATTTGTAGTTAATGAGCTAGGTTCAGATTATGAGCCTAATAAGTGGCCAAGTGAGAGGTTTCAGATTTGTAGTTGATAAGCTAGGTTCAAATTTTGAGCCTAATATGTGGCCATGTTAGAGGGTTCAAATTTCTAGTATGGATAATAGATGGAGGTAGTCCACCCTAGCCGACACCAAGGAACCATTGTGGCTAACCTAGTTTGTCGTTCGGAGAGAGAAGAGAGGAGGAAACCCTTGCCGACAACCTTGCGGTGTAGTGTCGAATGTGGAAGGAGCATCCACAATCCCATAGTTCGGAGAAGTTCGGCATAGACAGGTTTGATGTTTAAGCCTGCATTTTGTTTAAATAAGTGGCCATGTTTGCGGTTTCAGATTTGTAGTTGATAAGCAAGGTTCAGATTATGAGCCTAATAAATGGCCATGTTAGAGGTTTCAGATTTGTAGTTGATAAGCAAGGTTCAGATTATGAGCCTAATAAGTGGCCAAGTGAGAGGTTTCAGATTTGTATTTGATAAGCTAGGTTCAGATTTCGAGCCTAATCTGTGGCCAAGTTAGAGGGTTCAAATTTCTAGTGTGTAAGCTAATTCCAGATTTTCAGTCTAGTTTTGAGGTCCAATAAATATTTGGACAGGGGGGGGACCCTCTCGATTCCGAGAGGGCGGGGATAGTGGGGTTTTAGTGGGCCATGTGTAAGGTTTCAGTTTTGTATTTGATAAGCAAGGTTTTGATTATGAGCCTAATAAGTGGCCATGTTAGTGGTTTCAGATTTGTAGTTAATGAGTTAGGTTCAAATTATGAGCCTAATAAGTGGCCAAGTGAGAGGTTTCAGATTTGTAGTTGATAAGCTAGGTTCAGATTTTGAGCCTAATCTGTGGCCATGTTAGAGGGTTCAGATTTCTAGTATGTAATCTAATTCCAAATTTTCAGTCTAGTTTTGAGGTCCAATAAATATTTGGACAGGGGGGGGGACCCTCTCGATTCCGAGAGAGTGGGGATAGTGGAGTCTTAGTGGGCCATGTGTAAGGTTTCAGCTCTGTATTTGATAAGCAAGGTTTTGATTATGAGCCTAATAAGTGGCCATGTTAGTGGTTTCATATTTGTAGTTAATGAGCTAGGTTCAGATTTTGAGCCTAATATGTGGCCATGTTAGAGGGTTCAGATTTCTAGTGTGTAAGCTAATTCCAGATTTTCAATCTAGTTTTGAGGTCCACTAAATATTTGGACAAGGTGGGGGGGGCCTCTCGTTTCCGAGAGGGTGGGGCAAGTGGGGTTTTAGTGCGCCATGTTAAGGTATCAGATTTGTATTTAATGAACTAGGTTCAGATTTTGAGCCTAATATGTGGCCATGTTAGAGGGTTCAGATTTCTAGTATGTAAGCTAATTCCATATTTTCAATCTAATTTTGAGGTCCAATAAATATTTGGACAGGGGGGGGACCCTCTCGATTCCGAGAGGGTGGGGTAAGTGGGGTTTTAGCGGGCCATGTGTAAGGTTTCAGCTTTGTATTTGATAAGCAAGGTTTTGATTATGAGCCTAATAAGTGGCCATGTTAGTGGTTTCAGATTTGTAGTTAATGAGCTAGGTTCAGATTATGAGCCTAATAAGTGGCCAAGTGAGAGGTTTCAGATTTGTAGTTGATAAGCTAGGTTCAGATTTTGAGCCTAATATGTGGCCATGTTAGAGGGTTCAGATTTCTAGTATGTAAGCTAATTCCAAATTTTCAGTCTAATTTTGAGGTCAAAAAAATATTTGGACAGGGGGGGGCCTCTCGTTTCCGAGAGGGTTGGGTAAGTGGGGTTTTAGTGGGCCATGTTAAGGTATCTGATTTGTAGTTAATGAGCTAGGTTCAGATTATTAGCCTAATATGTGGCCATGTTAGAGGGTTCAAATTTCTAATATGTAAGCTAATTCCATATTTTCAGTCTAATTTTGAGGTTGACTAAATATTTGGACAAGGGGGAAAGGCCTCTCGTTTCCGAGAGGGTGGGGTAAGTGGTGTTTTAGTGGGCCATGTTAAGGTATCAGATTTGTAGTTAATGAGCTAGGTTCAGATTATTAGCCTAATATATGGCCACTTTGAGGGTTTAGATTTCTAGTATGTAAGTTTATTCTAGATTTTCAGTCTAGTTTTGAGGTCCACTAAATATTTGGACAGGGGGGGGGACCCTCTCGATTCCGAGAGGGTGGGGATAGTGGGGTTTTAGTGGGCCATGTATAAGGTTTCAGCTTTGTATTTGATAAGCAAGGTTTTGATTATGAGCCTAATAAGTGGCCATGTTAGTGGTTTCAGATTTGTAGTTAATGAGCTAGGTTCAGATTTTGAGCCTAATATGTGGCCATGTTAGAGGGTTCAGATTTCTAGTATATACGTTAAGATCAGATTTTCAGTCTAGTTTTGAGGTCCACTAAATATTTGGACAAGGGGGGGGGCTCTCGTTTCCGAGAGGGTGGGGTAAGTGGGGTTTTAGTGGGCCATGTTAAGGTATCAGATTTGTAGTTAATGAGCTAGGTTCAGATTTTGAGCCTAATATGTGGCCATGTTAGAGGGTTCAGATTTCTAGTATGTAAGCTAATTCCAGATTTTCAGTCTACTTTTGAGGTCCATTAAATATTTGGCCAAGGGGGGGGGACCCTCTCGATTCTGAGAGGGTGGGGATAGTGGGGTCTTAGTGGGCCATGTGTAGGGTTTCAGCTTTGTATTTGATAAGCAAGGTTTTGATTATGAGCCTAATAAGTGGCCATGTTAGTGGTTTCAGATTTGTTGTTAATGAGCTAGGTCCAGATTTTGAGCGTAATATGTGGCCATGTTAGAGGGTTCAGATTTCTAGTATATACGTTAAGATCAGATTATGAGTCCAAGGTTTAGACCCTCTCGGAAACCAAAGGGTGGGTGTGAGGGGCCCAAGTTGAGTTCTTTCTTGTCAATAGTGGATTTTGATTTGGAGATATAGTGAATAAGGGGATTTTTCTTGGAATCGACAAGGTGGGTCATGTACGATTACAGGGGCAGGTTGGAGGGTTTCTAATTTTGCAAAGACTATGCTTTGTTGTGTTTTCTAGTGTCTTAAGGTGTATTTTGTGCATGCAGGCATCGGAGTCTTTGGCTCTTCCTGTAGCACGGGTGCAATACATGGCGGATGGGGTTGTTATATTGTCGCCTCCTGAGGCTAGCCATGCGGCTTTGGATGACATCTCACAAGAAGAGGCGTTTGATTCATACATATGATACTGGTGTTCTTGTATTGTATCAATGCTTCATTCACATTCTGGGTTTAGAGTTTTTTTCTTATGCTTTGCTTCTCTTATGTTGTAGATTGATGTTCCGGCTGTACCCGACTGCATAAAACCTCTTGCTGAGTTGAATCCAGCTGAAGCAGAGTTAACGATTCGTAGATCGCAAAAACAAGACTCCAACACCGTGATTCAGCGGGTTCGATTCAAGCCTCTAGGGAAGTCTCGTTTCTCAATTCCATTGTGTCGGTTGCAGACTCTTCCTCTTGTTTGGCCAATCAACGACGTTGATGTTTCTCGTTTGGAGAATGAGTTTGTGATGGGGTATCGTGATGGTGACCGAGCTATGTACGTCTCAGCATACAACAACCTCGATGAGCCTCTTGATCTTTCCGATGACATCAAGTCCTCCTGGAGTCCAATAGGGCAGGAGGCCAATGCAGAGTTTGATGCCATACTCCAAAGAGACTCCGACCTTGCTTACTTTGTTGGCAAAATGTTCTTCGTGTGGGAAGGGAACCATCGATTGACAGCTTGGTGGAGGCACATCAACAATCATCACCCGTTGGACAAAAATTGGCATATATGGGCTGATTGTATTGTGGTGGATGCAAGAAATTGCACCGCTCTCTTCCTTAATGCTATGAATGACATCAACTGGTGAGTTCAACATTTAATGTTGTTGATCCTTTCTTTTGTTTGTTCGCATTTTTTCCTCTAACATTTTATTTGTCTAGGTCCACGGAGCATGACCATGTTAAGGACAACCTCCCCGCCAAGTTACTTCGCATTCGCACGTTTGGAAAGATGAGGCTAGAGGAGTTCAAAGACCTCCCTTCCGTTTCGGACTACAAGATGTGTGAGTCCAAGATGGAGAAGAGTCCTACTTGGTATCCCTTGACATTAGATGTCTTCGTCAAGTTCTTATACAAGGTAAATTTTGTGTACATTTTCCACTCCCATCCTTCTCCCACGTCTATGTGCGCTTCTTATCCTTATTTTTGTTTGTTTCAGAGGGAGATATCCAACGCAGCTGATACCGCGGCAAGGTTATATCGTGAGGCTACTCCGGAGGCTCAGAGAACTGCTGCCGATATTTGGAATGCTATGACAAAAGCCCAAGATAGGTTGATCAAAACCATTCGTTCTTGGAACTTTGAGAAGTTCATTTCCGTTGCCCACAAGGACAACGGTGATGATTTCTTCAACGAGGTGTCTCTCCTATCTTTGTTTTTTGGTTTAGTTTTTCATCCTCCTATGAATTTTGCCGTGCTTGTTTTATCTTTATTTTACTTATCTTTCTTCTATGTGGCAGATTGACCGTCATTTCTCCACTTTCCTGGTCACAGATATGACAATTGAGAAACTTCAAAAGGTGGCCACCGCACATGTAGATTCCCACTTCAAGGCCAAGTGGCTACGTTGGTGGAACTCTCCTCCTGAGGTCAAGGATAATAATAGATTTCCCTCCGATCTCCCTCTTAGGGAGAAAGTCCTCGACAACTGGCTCAACAAAGCTTCTTTCTGGGCTCAGGTGCATCCTCAGTATTTTGACTCCGTTTCTTCCTTTCCATTCTACATGTGGGATTCGAGTGGGTCATGCCAAGGTTTCGGATTTCAAGGGGATAGTGGGGTATTAGTGGGCCATGTTGAGGTTTTGGATTTGAATTAGATAAGCTAAATTTAGATGATGAGTCGAATAAGTGGCCAGGTTGATGTATCAGATTTCTAGTTAATAAGCTAAGTTCATATTTTCAACCTAATAAGTGGCCAGGTTAAGGTTTTAATTTTCTAGAATATAAGCTAAGTTATGATTATGAGTCGTATAAGTGGCCATGTTTGAGGTTTCAAACTTCTAGTTGATAAGCAAGGTTCAGATTATGAGTCTCATAAGTGGCCAGTTTGAGGTTTCAGATTTGTAGTTGATAAGCAAGGTTCAGATTATGAGCCTAATAAGTGGCCAAGTTAGAGGTTTCAGATTTGTAGTTGATAAGCTAGGTTCAGATTATGACGGAAATAAGTGGCCATGTTTGTGGTTTCAGATTTGTAGTTGATAAGCAAGGTTCGGATTATGAGCCTAATAAGTGGCCAAATTAGTGGTTTCAGATTAGTAGTTAATGAGCTAGGTTCAGATTTTGAGCCTAATATGTGGCCATGTTAGAGGGTTCAGATTTCTAGTGTGTAAGCTAATTCCAGATTTTCAGTCTAGTTTTGAGGTCCACTAAATATTTGGACAGGGGGAGGGGACCTTCTCGATTCCGAGAGGGTGGGGTAAGTGGGGTTTTAGTGGGCCATGTGTAAGGTTTCAGCTTTGTATTTGATAAGCAAGGTTTTGATTATGAGCCTAATAAGTGGCCATGTTAGTGGTTTCAGATTAGTAGCTAATAAGCTAGGTTCAGATGATGAGCCTAATAAGTGGCCATGTTAGAGGTTTCAGATTTGTAGTTGATAAGCAAGGTTCAGATTATGAGGGAAATAAGTGGCCATGTTAGAGGGTTCAGATTTCTAGTATGTAAGCTAATTCCAGATTTTCAGTCTAATTTTGAGGTCAAAAAAATATTTGGACAGGGGGGGGCTTATCGTTTCCGAGAGGGTGGGGTAAGTGGGGTTTTAGTGGGCCATGTTAAGGTATTAGATTTGTAGTTAATGAGCTAGGTTCAGATTATTAGCCTAATATGTGGCCATGTTAGAGGGTTCAGATTTCTAGTATGTAATCTAATTCCAGATTTTCAGTCTAGTTTTGAGGTCCACTAAATATTTGGACCGGGGGGGGACCCTCTCGATTCCGAGAGGGTGGGGATAGTGGGGTTTTAGTGGGCCATGTGTAAGGTTTCAGCTTTGTATTTGATAAGCAAGGTTTTGATTATGAGCCTAATAAGTGGCCATGTTAGTGGTTTCAGATTAGTAGTTAATAAGCTAGGTTCAGATTATGAGCCTAAGAATTGACCAAGTTAGAGGTTTCAGATTTTTAGTTGATAAGCAAGGTTCAGATTATGAGCCTAATAAGTGGCCAAGTTAAAGGTTTCAGATTTGTACTTGATAAGCTAGGTTCAGATTAAGAGGGAAATAAGTGGCCATGTTTGCGGTTTCAGATTTGTAGTTGATAAGCAAGGTTCAGATTATGAGCCTAATAAGTGGCCATGTTAGTGGTTTCAGATTTGTAGTTGATAAGCAAGGTTCAGATTATGAGCCTAATAAGTGGCCATGTTTGAGGTTTCAGATTTGTAGTTGATAAGCTAAATTCAGATTTTCAGCCTAATAAGTGGCGAGGTTAAGGTTTCAGATTTCTAGTTAATAAGCTAAGTTCCGATTTCTAATGTCTTAAGGGGCCATGTTAGAGGTCTATGTTGTCAAAATTGAATTTTGTTTTTGATATATGGTTCAAGTTAGAGTGGAGTATGTTATCAAGTACCATCCCCTTACTATTTTCTTTGTTGTCATAGTTGGAGAAGGGGGTTGAGGATGAGATAACTTCATTTGAAAATGAGTGTTCCGTTGAAATCGATTGGAATTCCGCGGAGGATATTTATCAACCGGCCAATTATGTTGAGCATTGGAGGCTGAATCTTTGGGACAAGGCATTTCTGATTATTTTGACGACAAGGGAGATTTGAAATTTATCAAAGGCCTTGATCTCATGGATTTTAAGGAAGGCCCCATAGCAATCAAACGCGTCGCTTATCGGTAATATTTTGAGTTTTCTTTTAGTTCATATAGTTTTTGTTTCATTTCTATCCCGCCACCGTTTTTGTTTATGATGTTCTTCATTTTACAGGTTCATCCACCGTGAGCTCGTTGTGAAGAATGCTTTGCCTTCTTCGTGCTTGCCAACCTTCCTTGTAGATTGGGTCAATGTCAACTCCGATCTTTGTGTGTATACGCCCGTGCAAGTTTCCAAGTTTTCGGACTCTCACTTGCAGGCTGGGGGATGGTACTTGGATTGTTCTGGAGGATTTGTGCCTGAGGTAGAGAAGCCTCTTTTTTCCAGCCTTGTGAGTAGTGCTCCCGAGGTGACCTTTGTCCCCTTTGAGGAGCCCGACATTGTTGAGCTTCCTCCTCCACCGCCCAAGGCACCAAAGGGAAAGGGAAAAGCTAGGAATACTGGCACTCAATCAACTCGGTCTACCTCAAAGACCCTTGTTCAACCACCCACCCTTTCACAGAGTCCACCTAGCACTCCCTCCGTTGCTCCATCAGTTGCTCCATCAGTTGCCCCCTCTATCACCCCCTCCGTATCTCGTCCACAAACTATTGCTACTCCTTCACACAGTGGCACTTCTCTACTCTCCTTGCCTCGCAAGAGGAAGGCCGCCCTATTGGATACGAGTGCCACCTCTTCGGATTCCCCTACCACGCTTGCCCTCATAAAAAATGTGGACATGGTACAACTCATGCTCGATTCCGACCTTGCAGGAGGTCCCCTCCCGGCATATACGCGCATTCAAGAGTTCATTGCCAAGGTTTGTATGTTTTCTTTTGGCATTCATCAGACTCCTTTCCGTTTGGTTTGCTTTTGTTTTTCCTTCTTTATTTTTTCTTATGAATTTTTCATTGCAGGCCGGGGAAGGTTGCTCCCGTGTGAACACCTCCTCTACATTTCACAAGGGCCTCGATTTACTCTTCGCGGACATTCCCGAAAATTTGCCGGTGCCCAACATCTCCACGGATGTTCCTGAATGGAACAAGCTCCATGATTCTTACTATGAGTGTTTTTTTTGCATTTGCAAAATCTAACCTCTATGATCATGGCGTCCTTATCCTTATCCATTGTGCAAGTGCAAGTGTTTCTAGGATGGTTTTCGATTGGGCACACACTTACGACTTCTACGTCGCCGAAGATTGGTTCGGAATGGTTGATTTGGACCTCCAATCTCCGGTGGACCCCTCTGGAGTGGTAAGCAACTATCCATCTCCTAGTCCATTTTTGTTTTGTTTTTCATTTTACTTATTCCGATTCTTATGAAATCGTTGTCATTTTTTCAGACTCGCAAATTCAATATCAAGGTTCTTGTTCGTGCTAACTCCGTTTTGAAAGTGCGACTGGAGGCCACCCAGGAGTATGGTTACTACCTCCAGCGAGATGGATGGTTGAATGCTTTCACCGATGAGAAGAGCCAGACAATGCGCAGTGATGGGATACCCTGGAGAGGTGCTCGCGAAAAGCATCAAGTTTTTTTTTCTATCCTTTTTGCTACTCTCACCGATAATAATGATGTTATTATGGACTGGCAATGTGGTGTAGGTGGTTCGATTACAGCGTGTCGTTCCATTGAGCGGCATATTGTGGCCCTTGAGAGTGACCCAGTGATTTTTAATGCGATACTACTCCCCATGCGTGAAAACCAACCTTCGCGACTTCTCGCTCAAATGCCACACCGTCCACCTCTATGTTTGATCCTCCTAAGAAGATGACCAAACGCGCATTCGGTTTTCTTTGTGCGTAAGTTTTATTTCTATGTTTTCTCATATTTACGTTCTTGTCATTTTCCCATCTTTGTGTGTCATGTTGTTTCTAATCTTATTGCTTATTGGTTCAGAGCGCCAAGGGAGAACGCATGTATGAGTTCGAGTCCTTCCAAGACGTTCGAGCTCCCAACCTATGCTGTTAGTCTTGCCAATCTTTTAGCGGAAGCTCCGTCTCCACCTCCTAGTCGCATCCGACCTTTCAACAAACTAATAGAGGATTTTCTAGACATAGAGGCCGAGGAGGGTGAGGATAGTGATAGACATGGTAGTCCTAGTTCTTGACTACGCCTCGGACCTCCATTTTGTTTGTATTGATTTTACTTTATAAGTTTATTTCTTCAATTTTTATGTGGCTATTGCAAACCTCATTCAATCTCTTATTGAAGTTGGTTGGTGTTTGATTTCAATTCTCTAGATAGGTTGGGTGGACGGGTTGAGTATACTTTGAAGGTTGTCTACTTTAGTTGTACTTGAGAGATGCTAAGGTTGTGAGTGACTTTGAATGGTTTGAATGTTTGTGTTAAGGCTTAACTCATATGTTCAATTGATGACGTAAGCCCTAATTTAATATAAACGTATTCGAAACCTAGACTATAAGATGTTTGATAACAAACACTATCTTCCACGCCTATAGGTTCGGTTGGTTCACCGAACAAGGTTCGGTTATTATTTACACGGGAATGGGGTGGCTTTTTCGACAAATTGAAGACAAACTATCACTAAATTCCACGGAAATAGGCACGATTTCCCCTAAAATATTCCAACAAATTTAAAAATCTCCGCTCTCTGCTCTCCGCTCTCCGAGCTATGCTCACATACTTGAGTTTCCCTCGAAACGGATGGTGATGTGGAAGCCCTCGGAAAGTCCGGTGGTGGGGTCCATTTTTTCTTGCCTTGGAATTTGCGTGAAGTGGAGGTGGTTGCTGGGTACCGCATCCGGCCTCTCATTTGGATAACATATTTGTGGTACTCTCGGAAATGCACGTCTAATGGTTTTGAACTCTATGACTTCATTTGTGGGGGTCCCTAGTCTCTCAAATTCCTCATGGGTACGAGTTTCATGGATGATTTCCTTACCCCTTTGTGATGGCCTCGTGTATTGAGAAGCCTAACCACATGTGTGACACAATGTCAATGCTTGGAATTGCCTCTTTGGTGCGCGTGTTTGAAAGTTTGCTTGCGTCGGAGTTGAGTGCATGACCAAATACTTCACTCCTCCTACGTTTGGCGCTTTGTGTGTCTTTCACGAACTCTAGCCTAGGGTTTTTGTGCGGGTTGTTGGGAGGTGTTGCTTCATCAAGGTTGATGATGTCCATTTGGTCGAGCGACATGGCGGCTTGGCGGGGGGCAGCCAAGTACTCATCGTTTGAGGTTGAAATGTGGAGGGAGCTTCCCCCATGCTCGGGTGTGACATTGTCGAGTTGCATGTCGATGTCGGCATCATGGTAAGGTGTGGTTTTCTCCTTAAAAAATGTTGGTTGGCTAGGTGGTATGGCGATCTCTTCCTCATCATCACTATAATCTTGAATAAGTGCCCTCCTTCTGCCTGCACTTCGTGTGCTGGTGTTACTACGGTGCTTGCTGTTGGTGCTCCCGAGTTGTTGTCCGGTCCCGACCTCGATTATGGGGCCGCCTCCTTCCCGGCCGTTGGCTGCTTCGTTGGTGGTCTCTCTGGCTCCTCCCGCTCCCGCCCCCGCACCTGTATCGGTGTAGAGCTTACTGGCTCCTCCCTCTCCCGCTCTCGCCCTTATTCCGGTGTGGAGCTTGCTGGCGCCTCCCGCTCCCGCACCTGTGCCGGTGTTGAGTTGCCCTCCGCTCGTTCTCTCCTCCATTTTGCCTTCGGCGCTACTCCTGAGCCTGCTACTACTGAGCTTGATGCCTGATCCTGGGTGTCGGCGTGCCAGGACTGCCTGGATGTTCGATCCTCCTCGCATTCGGGGCACTGCTTCTGGATTCGCGGCTACTGGGTTGTTGCTGGGTGTCATTGTGTCTGGGAGGGTGGTAAGAGAGGTGTGAGAGGTGGGGTGGAGAGATGTGTGAGAGGTGGAAGGGAGAGATGTGTGAGAGGTGGGAGGGAGAGAGGTGTGCAATGTGAGAGGGAGAGGAGTGTGAGAATGTGTGAGTTGGGAGGGTATTTGAGTGTGTGTGTGTAGCGAGAGAGATGGATGGCGGACTGTTGTTTTTGGGTGTGTGAGTAGATTTTGGAGGTTGGTTTTGTGGGTTTCTGCATACTTAGGGTGGTGGGTTGCATTGTCAGATCTAATATGGGGGAGTGAGGTGTATTTTGGTTGAGTTTGGGGGGTTGCATGCTTTGTGTGGGTTGGATTGTTTGTTGGGTGGGCAGTTTTTGGGGTTGTGGGTGATGAGCTTGTGTGTGTGACAGCGTTTTGCTTATGTCTTATGTGTGTTCTGGTGGTTTTTGGACAAGGGAGTAGCTGACCTTGCTTTGTGGGGAGGATCTTGGAGCGGCGATTTGCTTTCCTTGGAGGTAAGTTTGGAACTGGTTTGTTTTGGGTATTTGGGTGATTTTTGGTGTTGGTAGGTGTTTGGTAGGTGCAAGTGATGTTTCTAACCATTGTGTGTGTGGTGTGGGTGGCGGCGGCGGCATTGGTGTATGTGGAGTGCGTGCCGATCTTGGAGGTGGCTCTTGCTGGTGGTGTAGGGTTATGTTTGTGAGGATTGGTAGTAGGGAGTGGTAGTATGGTGGAGTTTCTTTTGGTGTTATTGTGTGGTGTTTTGATGAGTAGATAGTGGGTGGCCGCATTGGGGGTTAGTGGCATCTTGATGGAGAGATTGGTGAAGGAAGCTTTTGTGAGTGAGCTTTGTGAGGTGTGTAGATACACAAAATTATGGTGCTTATAAGCACCCATTTTATGAAGAGGGGTGAGACCCCAAGGTTGATAATGCATGTTGGCCTAAATGCTCCGCCTTTGTCTGCTTCTAGATTTGGATATGTGCTTAGGTTCTTCTTCTCTCCTTGGTGCGCTCTTGCTGTAGTAAGTTCTTGGCTCTCTCGCCGCGGTGATTCGGTGTTTGTCCACGTTGATTCGGTGTTCGCCTTGTGGGTGGTTCCCAAATTTGGATCTGGGTTGTAGCTTCTCCGAGCTTGCTCGCACTTTGAATGTGGATCTGCTACCTCGTTTGTTGAACTTGCTGGGGTAGCGCAGGGTAGAGGGTAGGCTTCTGTTGATGCTCGTGTTGCTCGCGGCTGTGTGCACTCATTTCTGCGTATTCTCAATGCGGTGCTCTCTGCTGTGTCTGCTTGCTGTGGGCTCACCTTCCAAAGACATTATATTTTAGTATACATTTTTTTCCATGCAAGCTCCTCTCTCCATATTACAACGACACCAAAAGAATTTTCCATAGAAAGTAAGCAAGTACCAAGTACATAATTCAACTACAACCCAACAAGGGTTTGATGACGTGATTTTCCTTGCAACAATTTGAACTTGAATACATGATTTACACTCGTGGTTCTCAGATAACTATTCTATCAGTCTCGTTGGCCCCTCAAGGAGAGTAAAGTCAATTATGTATCCACCATTGCGGACTCAAGTTTTCTTCTCACATTCTGGAGTAAGAGCGTAAACTTTACTCTTCCAGTTATGTCCGAGTAAATCAACAAATTGCCTAACCACACACAATCATTCCAACTGATAGCAAATCACAAGTTGCATTCCGTCCTATCAGACCTTGACTCAAAAGATAAACTTAGGCATTGGCTTATCCTCAGACAATTCAATATTCTCGCTCTGAACAATCTTATTGAGTTGTCGTAATCCCGACATAACATAATAATCATTCCCAATCTCTCAAGGACTTTTCAATGCCAGACCCTAATTCGACACATTGGGAGAAACTAATCCAGTCGCAGTTTCAGATGCTTTAACTTTATTTCATAAATTTCAATGCCAAATTTCACAATAAAAAGCAAGGGATCAATTCTTTAGTTTCAAACAGAGCTACCGGTCGGCCAGTACAATCCCCCTGACCACACCTCAACTTTTTTTTTAAATGCAAATAATCACTTCACAAATATGCACCGGCCATAAACTGTACTATGATTAATTCAATTTGAGATCTGCTCAAGAGCCAAATATTTCAGTCAAAACTTAAAAATAAGATTGAGACAATGTAAAAATTGTAGAGAACTGCTCTCTCTCTCTCTCTCTCTATTGTTCAATACCATGATTTTAAGTTTTATAAATATGAACCTTCAAAATATTCACTTAGCAAAAGTCATCTTTACAAAAAGACGACTATAAGCACATGATATCCTTAATATACATGTATGGAAAGTGATCATGCTTATCATACTAAAAAGGTAATAAGATTATGGAGGAATAGGGTAATGTAACCATAGTTACCTATGTAACTCACATCTTTAACTCATGGTTAAAATAGGGTTTAGAAGAACTTACCGCAGGTAAGAACTCCAATATAAACCCTTAACCCTAAAATGAACCTCTCTTCTACCATTCATACAAACGCAAGGGGAGGTAACTCTTGGAGTATTCACCAAAGGGGTAGATACGTGAGGAAGGTGAAGGAAACTTGGGCTAATCACCAAGAGGAGTATTCTACTTGGGGTGACTCAATCATGGCTAAGGAACAGGTTTGAACACCCATTTGTCATTTTGCAATGAGTGTTACATTTTGAAAAACTGCTATGCATTTGATGAAACATAAAGGTGTGTGACATGGATAACAACTGGGTCCTGCTGTTATTTACCTCGTGTACGTAACTAATCCTCAAATGTTTGTTGGTTGGGTGCATGGGCACAGGTGAGGCAGGCCCTTCACACTTACAATACGATGGTGTATTGGGATTATGACATTTTATGCATATCTTGTGGTTGATGTTACTAGGAATGTTTCCTTTGTAAGCACTCCATATATAGAGCAGATGAGGTATACATACCCTAGGGTAAAAACATGAGGATAGTAGGTTAAACTTGCAAGGTATCGGGTAGTCAAGAACAATGGTTTGGTATAGGATACAATTAGATGATAGAAACCCTAAGTATGGCATATACTCTTGCAAAGCAAAATAAGTTGTGGTACAACAAGTCTATACTATACAACATATTGTGTTAGACTTGAGGACAAACAACTTCATCATGCAAAAATGATATTGTGTAAATCAATAAGGAAATGCATTAGTGGTAGAAAGAGTTTTGTCAAAGTTCCCACCCACCCACACTTGTATGGCAATAAGGAAGATTTTGAAGGATTTGGCCTCTGAAAAGAGAGAGTTCAAGCTTTGTAAAAAGTTTTGAAAAGTCAGCTCTCTCTGGATTATCCTTTAGTGGCGTGGAAACCACTACCTGATCCTTCATACTCTTATGAGATTGTGGTACAATTTTTGTGATTGATTAACATTGCAGAACAATAACAAGGGACCAACATGGAATGGGGAACTAGTAGCTATGGGGTACGGCCCGCCGCTACCTGCACCCATTCCTGCAATTCAGACAACCTTATCAGCCATTGATCTACCCGATCTCCACAACTTTATCCAGGAATGTGACAATGCCACATTGGCGAATTGCGATGAGGAAGGTGCACATCTGCCCCTGTTACTTGATTCACTTGATCTCGCATTGTGGACCTCACTATTTGTTATGGCCACAAATGACCCCAACAGAACCATGGCCAACATTAAGTCTGCACACGCCAGACTAAATGGCTTACTTATGCAGGATGAACAAGAAGCCACAAATCAATTGGCATCTGTTCCATTATTGAGGAAGCACTGAAAATGGCCAATAATGATGCACTAGAAACCCCACTACCTGTTACAGTAACAGCCGGTGACACATTCGGTGCTAGTAGCACAACTCACCCTCTATTGTTGAAACTCAAGATCTCGTCAGTGGAGATGACCGCCCTCGAGGACTTCACTGAGGATATCCAATCCTCACAAATTGAGAAGGAGAAGCAGCTGATGGTTAACACAAAGGGACCCTTGGTACCTGTTAAACCACCACGATGTGTGGAACTTCTTGTTGTGGACCACCAACACAAGATGTGGGCGGTTGGTAACACTAACCTCCTGGCACCTATATCTATACTCATGTGGAAGACATGGGCGGGAATATCAGATTTGGAAATAGAACAATGCAAAAAACAAACACTCAATAATGTAAGGGTATTGAGAGCTCCAGTGGAACTACTACCCGCATTCCCTCTCAACATGTTTGAGCATTCTAAGTGCACTACAACTGAGGTGAAGCTACATACTAAAGGTGAAGCACATGTTTGAGCTGGGCACTGTTGACGGAGGAACCACTGATTTTCTAAAGACGAATAATATAAGAGAACACGAGCTCCCATATCTCCTAGGACTAAAAAAACAGAGTGGGGATCAGACAGTTGGAGATGCTTTCGAGCTAACATCTCGGCAAACAAATTCACTACGACGGACGCTAAACACCCCCCACGAACTTCTAGGGGGCACCTGGACTGAAATTCCAGGTGTTGCCCGCTCGCGAGGAAGCAACCGGCCAGGCCGGTCACCGACGGATGGACGTGACAGACCGACGTCTTGCAGGACATGGGTTTGGTGGTCCTGCAAAGCATGCATTGTAGGACTCCTATTTTTGGTGTTCCTGCAGGAATCCTTTTTTTGGTGTTCCTGTAGACTATGCTCTGCAGGACTCCTTTTTTGTGTTCCCGCATAACATTATATGCAGGACTCCTTTTTTTGGTGTTCCTGTAGAGCATGTTCTGCAGGGCTCTTATTTTTGGTGTTCCTGTAGACCATGCTCTGTAGGACTCCTTTTGTTGGTGTTCCTGTAGAGCATGTTCTGCAGGATTCCTATTTAGGTGTTCCTGCAAAGCATATTCTGCAGGACTCCTATGTAGGTGTTCCTGCAAAGCATATTCTGTAGGACTCCTATATAGGTGTTCCTGCAGAGCATATTCTGCAGGACTCCTATTTAGGGTAATGTATCTCATTTGGTGTCATGTACTGCTGTCATGTATCTCATTTGGTGTCATGTACCTGAAAGGCTATAATGTCCTTCATCTAGTGTCTTCACACTCACATGTTCTCATTTCACCCAAATGGTATGTTTCCATCACCTGCTATAATGAATTGTGTGTTCTGCATTATTTGTCCTGCGCAACATTTGTATTGAATATGTCCTGCATTTAGTGTCCTTGCACGGCCCTTGTATAGAGGATGTCTTGCGCGGCCTTTGTATTGAAGATGACCTGCATTTAGTGTCCTGCCCTTACATGTTCTGCGCAACCTTTGTATTGAAGATGTCCTGCTTTTACTGTCCTGCCCTTACCTGTTCTGCGCGGCTCCTATTCTGTTGTACGGTTACATTGCAGTAAAGAAACCGTTTTCATGACGGCGGTTGCAATGATGGGAACGTGATACGATTTGATGTGACGGTTAGGGTTCATGTCCATGTCGATGGGAGAGATTCTATTTGGGAGAGATGATATAGTCTGTTTAGTTGAGGGCGCGAGGGTTTTGTCATTGTGGGCGTTGAGTGGTTTCGTGGAGGTTTGAGTGAGAATGTTCATGTGAAGCGGCTTGAGTGTGATTAGTGCAGTTGTTAATGAGCTTCAATGGGGTTTGAGTGGGATTCAATGGGGTTTGAGCATCAGACAGTGGAGTTCGAGTAGTTTTCAATGGTTTTAAGTGTTTCATTTGGTGTTCATGTTGTGGGCCATTATATTCTGCCGTCTTCTGGGGTTCGCAAATTCATTGCGAACCCAATCACCCGCTCCAACATTGCTTTCCAACTCGTAAGCGTTAATTTCTGGCGGTCCATCTTACTTTAAATGTGCACGTAGGGTTTCCTGTTTAGGGTTCAGCGCTTGAGTGGTTTTCATTGTGTAGTCTAAGTGAGTTTTTGGGTAAATTTTCATAATTTAACCTGCATGAATTAATGGCTTCTAAACCTCCCAAAAAATGGACTACGGCAAATCTCCTTCCAAAGGCGCTTGCGGTGGATTTGTACGTCTTGGAAGATGAGGACATGATAAGGGCCTTGGGCAGGGATAAATTTGTGGAGTTGAGCATTCATGGTTCGCAAGGTTGGCAGCACGGGGTAAGTGCGCATTTTGAACTACTATATCTTTCATGCATTCCCTCTCCTTCTGTGTTTTGATTTATTTTGTGATCATTTGGTTAGCATTTATGTGTTCTGTTAGCGTTCAATGGTTTAGCCTATCTATGTTGGTTGTGTGTTAAATCTGTTTGCATTTAGGTGAAATGTGTGTGTTAATTGGGTTTCATTTTTGTGTATTTTTTGTTTTCAATGGGTTCGCATTTCTATGTTTAGGGTTTTTGCTTTCCAGGCGAGGTGAATTTGATAGCATTTATGTGTTTTTGGTGTGATGAAGTCGATTGCAAATCTGTATAGGGGTTCCTTGATTTGTTTTGTGTTTATGCTATTCAGGCGTATTGATTTTGGTAGCATATATGTGTTTTTTGTGTGGACAGCTCGTTTGGAAATCTGTGTTTGGGGTTTCCACGAATTGCTCAGCGTTGTTGAGTTGTTGAATTTGTTATCAATTTAGTGGTTTTTTTGTGTTGAGATTGTTTGCATGTATGTGATTTTTGATTGTTGAAATTCCTTCCATGTGATACTCACATCAGCTACTGTATGAATAGGGTTTAGGCTACAGTTACTTGTATATAACTGCACAAGAGATAAATTTATGTGCAACTCCAACAACTCTTTGAGACTTTCATGAATATGTTATTTGTGCTATCAAGTGTTTTTATTTTTTTATTTTTTTTTATTTTGTTATATTTCATGCTAAGAACTTTGTATATGCATTGTGCACTAGACACTTCATGTTCTGCAATTTTTATATGGCCTCAATATTAAATTTAAATTAATAAGGATTTCGTGACACAATGTGTTCTGCATTCACCATCCATACGTGCAGTTGGGTGAATAAACGTTTCAATGCAGATGTGTTCTGCATGATGAACTGTTATGCATATTAAGTAATTGTTCTGAATATTGATTAAGTGTTCAGCATTTTGAATAAAAGTTAAGTCTTTTGTTATTTTTATTTCTTTTAATTTTTTGCAGGTGTTCGCTGGCGAGGATGGACGATCTAGGATTTTTCAATGTACTATGAAGCAAAATCGGCGGAATTGCGCTGCTATGTATTCCAAAGATGAATATGAAAAACTAGTGCTAGAGGCATACTGGTAGGCCAAGGCCAAAACCAAGATGGGAAACAATAGGTTCATATTTTCGTGTATTCATTGTAAGGAGTCACATAAGGATAAGAACACGCTTTTGTACCATAGGATGTTCAACCTTTGCAAGGGCTATACGGGAGAGCAACCTCTGAAGATGTATCCAACTTGGGAGCCTAGCAATCATGGAGAGAAATCGAGGATTGCTGCGAAATATGGGAAATTGTCCTCGCCAACTGCTTCGCACTCTCCATCCCCTACTGTTGTTCCACCACCTATGTATTTAGATCCCCATCCTGTTCTATATACTCCATTTAGCAATGCCCATGCAGAACACAGTGGTGCCCTCTCAGGATCATGTTCATGTCGTGGGGGGTAGACAACGCAACTTATCAATTGACATTCCCTGCTTATCGCCCCCCCCCCCCCCCGCAAGGCTTACAACCTTGCAGTGAAGGCAACACCAAAAATTCCCAGGTCTCCCTCATCCCCTAGGCGTCGACGGAAGGTAAAGAAACCACCTCGGAAGACCATTGTGTTGTCTAGCGATGAAGATTTAAATTCAGACAGTTCGCATGAGGAGTCAGAGTCAGCGACCAAAGTGGCAACGCCGGATTCCCAGAAGAGTGGTCATGGTGAGTTTAGGATTGTGAAACATGATCATGTTCCTAGCAAACAACCTTCACATGACCTGGTTCTTCATGGAGAGCCTGAGCCTGTTCCGCATGAGCATGTTCTTCATCCGGTGGTTCCGCATGAGCCTGATCCATGTGCACAAGATTCCGACGGGCATGTTGTAAATGCACAGGAGCCGCACCAGCCTCAGCTTGCTCACCAGGATTTGCACGAGCATGTTCTTCAGAGCCCGCACTCGTAGAAGGATGTTCTTCAGAGCCACCTCTCGCAGAAGGATGTTCTTCAAGCCACACCTTTGATTGAACATGTCCAACCTCGGCCCATCTCACGCGAGGAGTGCAAACAACAAGCGTACAAGGAGGCCACGACACTCTTCAATGCGCAGAATGAGATTGCGACCCCTCCGGAACCAGTACTAGTCAATGGACTCTTCATCCTCATCATGGAGATTGACGAGCACTGGGTTCCTAAGAATCTCTTAGACAACCCTGATGCATGCATGCAGTACCTGCACAAACAATTGGAGGATGGCACAATAGGACACCGTATTGGAAGTGCATTCGGGCAGTGGTATTTATATGGCAATGCCCAGGTATTTTCTTAACTTGCAATGTTTTCTTCTTATACAATTGTTGTATTGGTGTTCTACAAGGGTGTTATGTTATTCCAATCATTTGTGAAAGCCATGCATAATGGACATTGTTGCCTTTATAATGCAGAACACAAAGACTCCTGGAGATCACAGCGAATTTTTGGATAAAGTCAAAGCGCAGGTTAGGTGTTTTAAGACCAATTCAGATGTCCAAGTGTATGAAGAACTGAAGAATATTAAGGATTATCTTCATTACCGCATCCAACAAAGGGAGTATGATGACAAGGTTGCTGCCGCAAAAATCAACTTCCAGGATTTTGTAGAAATCATGTCGAAGCCAAACTGCTGAAATTCGACCGCACAGAGAAAGAGAAGGAGGAGGAGTCCAAGTGGAAATGGTCCCCATTGTACCAGATATTTAGAAAGTGGCCTCTTATAAATTTTAGGGACGGACCTTGGGACCACACAGATGGTGAGTGGCTGGAGATGTCTATTGTTCTTCTGGAGAACACAAGGAGAAAGCTTCTTTCATTGGAACAAGAATGCCCCCATATATTGAGAGCCTTATTGTACTTGGTTAGGACTCTAGAGTGGCACAGACGTCCACTATCTCACCCAACTAGAGGTGTGGGTCAGCAGTACATGTTGAATGTTGCTCATGACTCGAACTTGACAGTCGCCTTGTCAAGCGTTGCTCACAGTCTCCCATTAATGGGATGGAACGTTTTTCCTGGCATGCAGAAAGCTGCAGATAGCTTTGAACAGTTATTCTCAGACGTTGCAGGTTTGCTTGGATACGAGCCATCAAGGCAAATGGCAGTGATGGAGAAGATTGAGTCATTCATAGGCCGGATTGCGCAACAAGCCATTGCAGACATGGTTCGCATGCACCGTACAGACGAGCTTGCTGACATGTGGTACAATAGGGACGTCACCCACGATCGAAATGCGAAGTTGGAAGAGGTAAGGACATGACATAAATGTTTTACTCTTGTTCTTCAGGTGTTCTTCATGTGTGTTGTCTGATATATTTTCTCTTCCAAACATGCCGTCCATCCAAGCCTGTGTGTTTTTCATAATATATCTATTGCCTTTATGCCTTCATTATGCTGTACAAACATAATTGTATGTTGTGTGAGGCAGGTTTTATGTTCTACATTAATTTTCCGGGAAGATGTGGACGTGGGAACATCTGCATAAGAAGAGCCATTGCGTGCAGTTGCGGGTGGGAGAGATGGTACAGGGCTTGCAAAATGTAAGGTCAACACAATTGCGTCTATTCAATTGTGGATTGGGAGAGGAAGAGGCAAGGGATGATATTGCACAAGATGTACACTGCACGAGAGCGTTGTTGGGAGAGGAGGTGGCGATGGCGCTAGGAGAACCACCTGAACCAACAATGGGATTCGTGGGTTTTACACAGGAAGCCATGAGCTTCGGGAGTCTTGATGCAATCCCAATACATTGCGACCTTGAAGGCGTCGACCGCATTAGCACGCAGGATCTTTCCCTAACGCAACTGAGATCGGATTTGCAGAACTCCCCAATGAGGTTCGTGTCTTGTCCCACACCCTTTTCACCATGTGAGTTATCGTGAAACTTCCAATATGGTAACCCAATCAACGCTATACCTCTTACTAAGGGTTTATGAAAGGGACCGTGGTTTTCCAGGACCCCTTCCCTTACGCTTGCCATAGGGCCTCCGGGTGACAGGACAATGGTGTCGCCTGCACGCAGGATTATCATTGACGACATGAGCCCTCCAGGTTCTCTACAAGAGCAGAACACCGCAGATGTGCTTGAAGACTAGGGGTCACTGTTCCACGACGCATATACAGTGGTGAAGAACGTATGTGAGGAGTTGACTAACACTAAGGATGGCTCCCCTTCAACTCCCACCACATGTACAGTTCTACCAGGGGTCGTGGAGCGTGCTGCAACTGTGAAAGGCAAGTCTTGTCCTCCCCATCCTGAGCGGGACACAACCATGGATGACGTGCTCGGAAGGACTACGCAGAAATCTGATGGACGGTGAGTATTCTAATATATTCATACTGCAGAACATAAAAGTCTACATGTCCATAAATGTTGGCAATAGAGTCTGACATGTACATTTATGTTCTGCAGACTTGAAGAACTTGTGAACACCATCATTGCTGACGCAGGTAGGAAGAAAATCCAAAGCTTTGAATTTACGTATCGTGGTGATAATTTGAGTCTGCAGTGGGAGGAAGATTTGAAACCATTGATTGAAAATTATGGGGAGTTAAGCAACTACATGATGGAATGGATTGGGTTGTGGCTCAATCCCCAGGTTGAGAATTTAAAGTGTTATGTAACTTGTCCTTATCTTGGTCCTCTACTCCGTGCGCATTTGACAGAGGAAGGACATGACAGTTTAGAGGGCTATGTAGGGTTCATACACGACAAATATGGGGCTCTCCCTTCGCAAGAATTTAACACTCTATTAATTCCTTACACATGTGGAAAACACTGGAGCCTCTACGTAGTAGGGGAGCTTGGGTTTTATCATTTTGATTCCCTGGTCGACGCAGGGTTCCACTCCCACACAGAATTTTGTGTGAGCCTCGCGAAGTTGTGGGCTGCATGGAGAGGCTTTACAGATGACACTGACATGTGGGTTGGGGTACACTCATCGCATGTCTGGATACAAGCTAATGTGCCCCAACAAAATTCAGGTTGGGCCTGCGGGTTCTACATGTTGAAGAACATTATGGAATACACAAAGACCGTGAGAGATAGACCCCACACACTGTGTGAGGTAAATCGTACATAGACCTCTAATTATATTGAAGCATAGTCATAGAGACTACGCTTAGTTGTGTGTATCGCTTAACGAGGAGTCTTGTTATGTTCTTCAATACATGTTTTGACGGTGTACATCTTCTTGCAGGGATTTGCATTGAATTATAGCAGGACAGAGGCATTACGTACGAGGAAAGTCATTAGGAATGCATTGATTGATGTCATCTAGAAAGGACTACACAACGCGACGGACTGGAATGTCAAAGTTGTACTGCATACTGCAGAACAACATCGCGTACGCAGACGACCTGCAGCCAAACGTGAGGGTCAAGGTCCAACCTCTCCAGTTAGAGGACAAACAATAGGGTGTATTTATAACATGTGTAAAATGTTGTAAAATTCAGGCAGATTTTTCTTCAGTGTACAATTTCAAAGTTTTTGTGGACGCCCAATTCATGGGACACAGAACACAACATGGTCAAAATACCACTTGTACTGCATTCATGCGCACCCATTTTTTTTATAAAGAATTATCATTTCACATGGGTAAAAATGAATGGGTATTTGTTGCACTTGGATGGGAGGGGAGGGGTGGGAGTATTTGTTGTGCTTTGCAGCATGTTCTGTATAGTGGCATGTGTTATGAAATGTGAGTCATGGTATGCATAGTATATTAAATGTTCTTATATAGACGATATTGCAAAGACCCGAAAGGTTGCAAGGACTGAAAGGGCACACAAAATTGGTGGTGAAGACCATTGACATTCCTGAAGGACACGCAACGCTTTACTGCACACAATAAGTAATGTATTACAAGACCCTAAAATTTTGTAAATCATTGTGTAGTGGATGTGTTTGGTCATTTTTGTAGAACACTATGGCACTATAGCTCTATGGAACTTTGTAGGACTCTGTGATAGTATGAAAGAAACTATTGACGATAATTTTGTGTGCAGGTCATCCAGTATATCAACAACAACATGTAGGCGATGTAGTTGAGTGGTTGGGCGCGGAGCCGTGCAAGACCTTGTAAGCGTCCATCACCCTTATCATGTACATTATATTTTTAAAGACACAACATTTTTGTAAAATCACTGTCGATAAGTCAGATTATGAGTTGCTATAATACTTTGTGAAAGCCCACAATCTCCACAACCTAGGAATAGGTTTTCAATCCCTCATAGACAAGACACAATAGTACACAAACAAACATATCATGTACAATATGGTTTCAGATAATGCAGAACATTGGGCTATCAGCTTATGTGGTAGAACAACGTTTGTAAAATGATATTACTTGCAATAATAATAAAACGATACAGTATATAATAGCAAGACCCAAGGATTAACAGTCCCAAACACTATGGACTGATTGTGTAGGATAATATATAACTACAGAATATAGAAAGGACACTACAACTCTTGTGGATCGTTGTAGTATATGAGGTGTAGGGAACGTTGGACATGTTTGCAGGTGTATAGGATAACATAATTGCTTGAATAAAAAGAATCAGGGGACTCATCTTGCAAGGGATAGCCTCTTCCTCGGTGTAGGAAATTCTAGAAAACTTCGGCGGCGTTTTAAAGAGTTGTCACCTGTTCTTTATGGGAATGAAGTTGGCGTAGGGGTCGACGGCACCTTTGTGACGCCTCTGGCTATGAGCTACTCTTGCTTGCCACGAATTTCCTTAAGGCCGGCAATCAAGTGATCTTGAAGAACTGGATGTTGCTCTGCCTTCCGTGAAATCGAGGAGAATATGTCGTCTGCGGTTGTGGCCGGAGCTCGAGGTGAAGAACTCTCTTGGGAAAGGGGCAGGGGGGTGCAAGACTCTACATGTGTAGACTGGGATGAGAACTGTAAGGGGTGCTCTGATTCAACAAAGATAGAGTCTAGATGAGGTAAAGTAGTGTGTTCTTCATCAACGTCCATATTAATAACATTGTCTTGCACCACAGGCTCGACGACGAAAGGGTTCCCCACGTCAGACGGAACATGGAGTCGAGTAGTTTGTTGCGACATCCTCGAATAGGCATGTGCCATTGGAGTGGAGCGTTGTGTTCCATGTTTTGTACCCGCCTCACGAACTATGACACCATCGTCAACACCAGGGTGGAGTATCTTGAATACTTTGACAGTATGTTTGCAAATCATGCCTTCCATGGCGACGGGGCAGTCGCATTGTGCCCATTCGGAGTCCGGACATTTGATGGTCCATACCTTCGGGCAGTTGTTTACAGACCCAACATATGCTACATCTTCGTCCATGCAAATCAAGACGTTCATGTCAGGTATGTCGTTCGCTCTTATAATTGCCGATGCAACAATGCCCTCCTGTTTCTTGTTGTGTATGAATCCATATGCTTTGCATTGGACAATGTACCAATAGTGAGTCAAAACATCACATGTTAGATGATAGATAAGCCAGTCCATACGCCTGCCCACAAACCTCTTCTTTGCAGAATGCAGAACACTCTTCAAATTGGAATGGTAGGACTCAATAGCAGCATTTGTGTTCTGTCCTGCATGCGGTATCCGTCGGGCTCCAACACACCACATTGTGGTCTTTGGTCGCCAAACTTCATTCATGTACCGCATAAAGGAGGTTGCTTGTGGACAAGACAATGATATCTTGTCGAGTTGGTGCAGGGCCCAGTCCACAGGATCATCAACTTTGCAACCTTTTCCATACATTATGTCACCAAGCATTTGGAGAATATTGGTGCGTTCTTTAGCATTTGATATTTTTTTCACTGCAATCTCTGCCCATACCTTCCTCACGTGCCATAGACACAAATTTTTTTTGGCATCCGGCCACACCATGCTGCGCAGGCAACATGGAACAGAAGATGGTGTGAGATGCAGGACAAGAAGTGAGGAACAAGTATGTCACTATATAAATTTGTTGTGTTCCACCAATACTATTTGCATGACAATGTATGAGTGTTTTCTGCCTATGAAGGACACAAATATTTAGTGAATATACAATTAAACATGTGGGAAGAACATGTGCAAATAGCTTACCCCAAAGTATTAATTTCTGCCTGTGCATTGTCAATGATAATAGAAGATGGATTCCAATCTGATTTAATGCCTTGAACCTTGTGATGTAGAGCCAGGAGAACTGGGCGAAGGTCTTGTTCACGTGTCCGCGATATGACGAAGAAAACAACAGGTATGCCATTTCTCCAATCGTCGAACACCATGACAGTATAGAATGGGTACTGCAGATAACTTGCACTAGCATAGTTAGAATAGGGGCCAAGCAGGATGAAACAATAATTCACAGACGGAATGACAGGATACACGAGGTGAACATATTAGCATGAGTCAATGACAGTGAAGAACAAATGTTCAAGGATGAAGGACATAGATTTCAATCGCACCCGAGTCTGGTTGGTGCCAAATGTGGCGTCAATGGATAGAGCGTTGTTGTGGCCGAATTTTGCCATCATCTCTAGTTGCCATTCAGTTTGAATGCCTATGGTGAAAGGTGAGTCATCTTGTGATTGTGAATTGAAGTCCATAAGAGAGTGTTCTTGGTAGTACAACAAGTTTTATGGATTCTCATTTGCCCACATACGGACGTTGACGGGGTCAGATGGATGTTTCTCCCACAGTTCTTCCGCCCTCTTACGGCAAATGTTCATAACATCCGACGGCAACAAGAATGTGTCGCGGGTGACCAACCCGTTGGACGCGGCCAACTCCCAAACCTCTTTGGTGTGCTGCTGCATGATTTGGGCAGGTGATAACCCATAGGCATGCATTTGAACGATATTTAGTTTCATTTCCTCAGATATTCCTAAACCAAGTGCATATCTAAAGCCACTGACCATGGTGCCATGACAGTGTTCACCACCGACATTCAAGTGTTTTGCATGTTCGTAAATGAGCAAACACAACGAGTGGTCCAGGTATGGCTTCTTCGCAACAAAGCAATGTTTGGCACCCTCGCTTCACGGAGTTGCCTGCTATTGTCTTGCCAATGCGCGTTGCCTTTGGACGAGTTGATTTGGTCATAGGGAAAGACTCGTATTCCGGTACGACCTTCTTCCTTTTTTTTTTTTTGCAACATCTTCTGTTTCTTTTTTTTTGGGTTGATTTCAGTAGAGCTTTCATATCATGTGCCACTATAGAAGACTTATCTTCAGGGCCAAAGTTGCACCTGTATCTGGAATGGCCAGGGAAGAATAACATTAATGATAATAGATGTGGATTGGTATACTGGTATATGTTGGAACTGGTTCATGTGAACTCAATTGCCTGTAATGTTCTATGCAGAACACACATGCTCAGGGCATTGCACAACACTTTGAAGATGTTTGGCTGCATAAGTATCTTCAGTAAAAGCAATATCCAGGAGGTGAAGGACATTAAATTTATGCACCATACTGATCCGTAAGTACAGTGTTCTCCCTAAACCTTCATTGTATAAACCCATAAACATTAAAGGTAATTGCATTATTGTCACATTATCACAAGCAGAACATGAAGAATAGTGAATTTGGGTCCAATTTCAGAGTAAGCAGTATGTCAAACCTCAAAACAAGTGCCGGACTGTGTGCACGAGGTGTTCGCAAGGAATTTGGCAGGTTAACACACACGATTTCCTTTGTGAATTTGCAGGGAAAATGAGGATGTTGTTGCTCGCCTTGAATGAAATCCTGAAGTCTATCCCACAATATGACTGCTAGCATAGATGTTTTGTGTAAACCCTGGCCGTGCGTAACGTGGCTGGTCCACACCAAGTCATCCATGGCAAATGCGCCTGGAGTGGGATTCTGAACTTTCTCTCTCAACGAAAATAGGTCAGCCTGCTTTGCACGAAATGTTGCAAGAGAAAAATAAGTGAGTTCGTCATCTGACTCTGGAATGGATTCAAGATGAGAGTTGACAATATGTGCGTTCACCGTATGCAGGACATTATTTGTGGAGGCAATCTCCATGGAGGCGACTGTGATGACGGAATAAACCTCAAAATCTATGTCCTTCCAATGGAGGTGAAAGCAGCGATGAAGACTGCAACAATACCCTAAACCCTAGCTACCTCACATGTCAGTAAACCATGGCATTCGTACAAAAACTACTTCCAACAACAAGAACTAGAAAAAGTAGTGCAAAGAACTGAAAATGAAACATACAAATTACAACCCCTAAACACATGTGACGCATAGCACACGACATGCGGAGAACTGTGTGCACTGGGTTCGAAGAACTATGCGGTCTGGCTTCGAGCGCCCCCAAACCCTAGATCCGGAAATATTGAAACTTTCATATCTGCAAGACAATATGTGTTCTACAATAAATGTAGAACAACGTTTTAATAATACTATATGTTGTACATGATATGCTGTAATTGGTATGTGCTACAATATATGTAGTACATTACCCGTAGGACATGAATTGTAGGACATTATATGTGGGACAAGATCTGTGGGACTGTGGGACAAGATCTGCGGGACTGCATGACTGCCTTCGACGTGGACGTCTATGGACGTGAAGGTTATGTGGACGAGAAAGTTTTTCGTTGTTGACGTATGTTTATGGGCAGCCCTGTCGCTGTCAGATAGAATCCCTAGAAGTTCGTGGGGGGGTGTTTAGCGTCCGCCATTCACTACTCCCATCTCTACATTTTTCTGCCACACTATCTGAAAATGTTGATGGTCTAACCACTCAACGTTTTTTAACCCATGAGTAATGAGAAACAAATCCCTCTGACTCTCATAAAGACGAAACAACTCCTTCGGCACCGGTCCATGTGACTCCCACCCTCATAATCTGGTTATAACTTCAAAAAATAATTAAAATAAAATAAAAATAGAGGGTACTGCAGAGAAAACGACTGCAAAACCAGCAGAGGGAACCTCAAAATTTTTGTTGCGGTCTGTAGCTTGTTGACGTTCAAAATCCTCCTGATGTAACTGCATCTTCTCCTTCAACTGGTGTTTTTCTAATTTTGATTGTCGAACCTCCTCGCGACACTCCCTCAATGCCTGCTGCAATTGTTGTTGGGTTTGTAACTGCATCTTCAAGGTTTGAAACTCATTTTTTTTTATCTTTACTTGTGCTTGACTCATCTCTAACTCCTTCTTTAATCGTTCCCTCTCCTTGAGATCGTCCATGTTTGCTTTCATGGCGTGAGCCAGCTCAGAGAGAGTCTTTACATTTGCAATCTGGCATTGCACCAAGGCTTCGCTTTTTGCTATCAATTGTTCCTGCTTTTCACTGGCAATAGTCTGGGCAAACTCTAAATGGGCTTGCAGCTCCAGGATCTCATTCTCCATCTGCTTAGACTTCTCAGGGCTAGTCAATGGACTCGGGGTGAATCCCGAGCTTGAAGCAATCTCTGTTGCAGTCGCAGGTCTCGGTAATTCTTCACAGCAGACCGAAATGGAAAAAGCTGAGTAGAGTTCCATAGTCTTGGTTTTCTCAGTCGTCCGCATTGCAATTTCCTCAACCATTTTATGCTGAACAATCTGAGCCCAATTAACTCTTTTTCCTTCACAGGTATGCAAAGTAGCCACAGTAATCTTCTGGGTCATCATGTCCTTTTGAGGTCGAAACACGAGATAATTGTTCACAAACTTAAGCCAAGCCTTCCAATGAGGCTTAGCTGTATCAAGTTGGCATCCTCTTGGTGAACGTGGGAATTCCCCCTCAAACATCTCCACATATTGTTTTTTTGTCAGTCCTGGCATGTTATCCAACTCCTCTGCATTGGCAGGTAACCTCAATTGCCTTGCCACCACCTGGGCCGAGAAGTCTATGGTCATGCCTTTCACTTGAGCGGTCTCAGCCTCTGACGAGTAAATCTGGATGAATTGAATGACCTCTTCAACATAAGCTGCTCTGGTTGCACTTTGGATGCAACACAAAAATTGGAAAATCTTTGCTTGCTCCAGCTGTTCCTGATTAGCCTTCCAGGCTTTCTTCAAAGCCAAGGTAATTAATGGTAACACCATCGGCTTGAGGGTTAAGGCCTTCTCTGATTCTTCCAACCCATCAAATTCCGTGGTAGCATAACTATGTAAAACCATGGTGAGATAACAGGGTTGTAGCACACAAATTTGTGGCTAATATCTCATTTTTTGAAATATACACCCCTAGCAGGGTTGTCTATTGTGTCGTGACGGAGGGTAATCCCGACATAATGTCGTGCCGTCACGACACGTATCCGTCACGACATTATGCCGGATGATGTCTTTATCCTGCCGAACTTGAATTTTACCGAATTTTTTGTGTATTTACATTACCCCATTGCGGACACGTAGGAGTTACGATGTCCACATGTGATGACATGTCAACAAAGTAGAGGTAAAGTGGGGAATAAAATTACTAGCGCCCGTCCGCCCTCCCGTCCGCCCCCGTTCCCCCCCGTTCCCCGTACCCTAACCCCGCTCCCTTAGCCCATTAACATGTTCCCTAACCCGTTCCCTACGTTCCCTCCCGTCCGACCCCCCCGTCCGACCTTTTCCCGTCCTCCCTCCCGTTCCCCTCCCCCGTTCCCATCCATCCCGTCCTATCCAAACCTCCTAAACCCGCTCCCATCCCCCGCTCCCCACGTTCCCACACGTTCCCCGCGTTCCCCCCCGTCCGCCCCCCCGTTCCCACTTACCTTCCCCCCGTTCCCCGTACCCTAACCCCGTACCTTCCCGTCCTCCCCGTCCTCCCTCCCCGTCCTCCCCATCCTCCCCGTCCTCCCTCCCCGTCCGACCCATCCCCCCCCCCCGTCCGACCCCTCCCCCACCCCCTCCGACCCTTCCCCCCCCCCGTCCGACCCATCCCCCCCCCCGTCCGACCCCATGTTCCCCCGCGTTCCCACACGTCCGCCCGCGCTCCCCACCCGTTCCCCCCGTCCGACCTACACCCTCCTTAGTAATATTTTATTACTTTGATTTTAACAAAATGGTAAACACAATGGCAAAATGGTTTACATGCCAAGGGAAATATGAACATCCACGTCGGCATTTTTTGCCACATAGGACGCCACCTTGGCAAGAAGGTAAGTATTTTACCCACCCTACTAGGTTGACCCTAGTTTGACCCTACGAGGAGCCTATTGTGTCGTGACGGAGGGGTCCGACCCGACACGACGCGTCATGACGTCGCGATAGACAACCCTGACCCCTAGCCTATAATCTGAAATGGTGGGTAACTCAATCATGTAATTACCAAATAACTCATCAGTCTATGGTCAAGGTCCGATTTGGAAGTAGTGGAAGTTTGTTGAAAATTTTGATATTGATCCTAGACTGATCTACCCTTGGTTAGGCCTAAATCACTCTTCTGAGATGAAAGATGAGTTTTAGAGCTTGTAGACTAATTGGCAGTAGTGGCCCTATTCGAAGAAAGAACTCTCTCTTTCATTTTGAGATCTAACCCTGAAATTCTTTCAAGATAGTCTGAAACTTGTTAACTATATTTAGTTGATTTCCAGGGGTTTTTTTTCTTGGTAAATACCTTCTTGGTTCTCTTTAAAGTACCAGGCCATTTTTTCATATAACTTCTGATTGTTTCCTCCTTCGTAATCTCTCAAAGAACACTTCTTCTAAATTTTTTTGTGTAACTAAAGGCAAAGAAATCTCAACTGTTTTCACTCAACACTAGTTTTCTACTCTTCCACTACTTATTTTCTTTCATCTTTCCTCTCATCTCAAGCATTTCTGACTTAACTGACCTATCTGAGTTATTTCCAGGTTCTATTTTCTACCTTTTCTAAAACATTCACCGAACAACCTTGAAAGTTGATTAAGAGTCTAATAGGTGGTAAAAGCTTACTGCTCTCATATTCTCTCTGTCAGTCCATGTTGCAACCTCTACAATATATCTTTCTTGTTCTTGCCAGATTTCTCTCCAAAGGTTCTTCTTTTCCTCTCTTTTCACTCTTTTTCCTACTTCTGGGGGGCATTCTTCCTATAAATCTCTCCTCAGAACTCATTTAGCACTATTTTGCAAATTTTCTCGTTCCTTTCTACTTTTTACTCACTTGCTATTCCTTGAAACTATATATGAGTTACTGAAAAACCCTAATTGCTTCTCCTCTGCCCTCAACATTCTCTTTCAGCAACCATTTTTTCTTTCTCTCCCTGTTTCTCAGCTGGTCACTCAACCTAAGCTCTCAGCAAGGCCATAGTCTTTCAATTCACATCAAGCATCTGTTTCACTTAGGCCATTGCCTTAAGATATCTCATTTACTTATCTTTGTATCAACGTCTTTTACTGCCATCAGAAAGTATACAAAAATGAGCAAAACCCAACAGCAGAACTTTATTGTTGTTCCTGCAAAAGCTATTCATTTACCCTAGTTGTTAACCTGACCATAGTTTTTTTTTGGTTTACAGAGATCAACACATGTTTATTTCCTTCCATAGCCTGTGTGTAAGATGGATGCTTCCTTAAAATAATACAAATGGCACACTTAGCAGAAAGTATACACTTATGCCCCCTTCCCACCTGACTTTAGCTAAGACTAAAAGTTGGTTCTAACAAACCGGCATTCACACCATCGACATTATCTAGTGCCGAGCCTAGTTGGCAAATGATGTGGCATGGCTTAAAAGTGGAGGTTTTAAGCCTCAACCACCGACCTTCCCATCGGTACCTAAACATGAGGCAAGAATATAGGAGCTTTAAAAGTCTTGCCTCCCACCCTTGTCATTGGTTGCTTTTTAGTCTTAGCTATAAGGGCACGAGGAGCTCCATTAACAAAAACCAATGGTAAGATAGGTGAGTAGTAAGGCATTTGGGGATGGGACAAAAACTACCCAACATTCATTGCTTGGTAGATAAAACAATGAACATGTGTGAAAGCTACTTAACTAAAACCTACTTGAAAATCTCCGGAGCGAGTTCTTGTAGGTGCATTGGGATAGTCGGATGCCTCCCCTATAACCGAGGGAGTTTTACTTCATTTTTAGGAAATACTTTGGGTCTTAACTAAAGTCAGGGGAGAAGGGGGCATTAGAAAAGCAACAAAAACTCATCTAGTAGTTACGTTGAAACTCCTCCGTGTTTGCTACAACACGCTTTGCAAAGTGTCAGTCTGTCGCTCCCCCTTCTTGTCATACTCTTTTCTTTCCTAAACTAACTGCATGGTATGAGCTTGTGACAACTAAGTTGGGATGGACGAGCAATGCACTATGACAAAAAGTTGGCCCTTTCCTTTGACAATTGTTGAGCTCTTTGCTGTCATATGCGATGGGCCATCCATTTTACATCAACACTTGACCAATGGCAATGCCACTCGCATCCATATGCACCTCAAAAGGTTTGTCAAACTCTGAAAATTGGAGCACCGACGGCGAAGTCAACTTGCTCTTGAGCTCCCAAAAGGCTTGGTGAGAAGGTTCATTCCACTTTTGGAATACTTTTTTTTTCAAAAATCCGGACAAAAGCCTAGCAACCTTAGAAAAATCTAAAATGAAACAATGGTAGTAGTTGGCTAGGCCAAGGAATGACCTAAGCCCTTCTTGGGTGGAGGGCCATTTCCACTCTTGGATTGCCTTGACCTTCTTTAAATCTAGCCTAATTCAATTTTTTGTCACCACATGGCCCAAGAATTCAATCTTTTATCCTACAAAGTCATTATTTTCTCCATTGACGACTTTCGACGGCACTCGCAATATCCATAGACCTAGCTTAACCCATTTTTATTTTTTTGTTTACAAATACTAGTGGGACGACCAATACCCCAAACCTATCGAAACCCATTTTCAATTTTTAAAATCACAAAGATTTACAACAATGCCAATAATCCTAGACCTATCCAAACCCATTTTTTATTTTCATGTTAACGTGTGTTGGCAGCACCGCAAATACCCCAAATCCACTTAAATCCATTTTCATTTATGTCTTCCGCGTACTGGCCCCACTGCTATTACCTATCTATGCTCTCACGTATAATTTTTTTTAAGTTAATATATTATTTTCTTACTATATTGATTAGACAACAATACATTTCTTCTCAAAATTTTTGTTAATGGTTGTTATATTAATGGGTTAGGCTAGGTCTAGGGATATAGCGAGTGCCTAATTATGTTTATTTTTATATATTTTGACTACATATAATTTGCTTGTTATATTAATGACCTACAATCTCGTAATGGTTTTTGGCTCAAGAATCATAGTATAAAAGGCCATAGCATGGAGGTTTAGTTGATCATACCGTGCCCTAAGCAACCATTTAGGCATTAAATTTAAGGTTAGGTTTAGGATTGAGGTTGAAGTGGGGATTTGCTTTATTTTTTGGGTCATCTATAATAACAGTTGTCCATTTCTTTCTACTTGGCAATTTTGCCATGCATTGTTTTTTATATTATGTTGGCATTTGTGGTTTGTCGTGCTCATCGTTGATATAATTCATCTTGTTAATATTGACATTGATTTGATTTTTGTATTTAAAAGGTATATCCACGTTCAAAATTTTGTATATTTTATTTTATTTTATTTTATCTAATTAAATTGACCTTGTATTACCAATAAAAATAATCGTTTGATTATAAACTCCACTGCTTTTCAACTTTTTCCTTATTTTATCACGAAAGCCATTAAAACTTGTAAACCTTTTGTACCTTTCACTTTGTTTCTTGAGGATCATAGTTATGTTATTGGAGGATAGTACTAGGTTGCATTGGTACATTGTCCCATATGGTTGGCAACTATGGTTGTAACCTAGTCATGTAAATAAAAACATAAGGGGATGAGCTAACTGCTCTCTCCATTCTATGCAATCATCATGTTTTGTGTACTATATTTTATGTTGGTCATTTTGCCTTCTTTTATGTCCAATAGGTTATGGGCCCACTTCACTTTAGAAGAGCAGATCGATTAAAGAGGATATTGGAAGGGCTACATTTGATTGGAGGCGTTTTGGGGGTCTTTGGAGCTTTTGGAGGAATTTGGGTTGGGATCTTTGGAGTAACTCATCGTAATCTTGGAGGAATGGAGCGTGGAACACCTTGGTTGAGTGTTGCTACATCGAGATGGTTATTTTGTATGATTCCATTTTTTGAATACATGACTATATTTCGATTTGTTTTGAGGGGAAATTCAACTTTGTGAATGGTTTAATCTATGTTGAGTGGCAAACATCTTACATTTGCTAATTTAAGAGATGTGAGTGATATTGCATCTATCCGAAGGGTTTAGGTGTTGACTTGAGTGGTTCCAAAATTCTTTGAATTTTTTGAGGTCATTTGAGTGCAAAAGGCTTAGATTTCCTTTCTTGAGGTGTTTGGAGTGATATTGCATCAACCCGGAGAGTTTAAGTGCTGATTTGAGTGAATTCTACATTCTATGAGTGGTTTGATGTCATTTGAGTGCCAAAAAACCTAGATTTTTTTCCTTTAAGTTTTTGGAGTAAATCAATTTGGAGCATTAAATTGTTGACTTGAGTGAATGAGACCCTTTGTGAGTAATTTGGGTTGATTTGAGTACCAAGAAGTGTAGACTTGTTTTTTTGCACCAATTTAGAGTGTCAAAGTGTTGACATGAGTGCGGAGCAACCTTCAGTGAACAATTTGAATCTATTTTATTCCAAATGACTTAGGTTTGTTACCTTGAGAGTTTTAAGGGACGTTGTTAAACTCTCAAGTGTGAAGTATAAATTTCAAGGAATTTGAAATTTTCTAGTGTTTTAAAACACAAAAACATTATTTTTCATTAGAGAGAAGGTTCCATCATAGTGTTTAAGCACCTAAGTGTTGGTTTGCCTTTGGGAGTGGACTTCATATAGATTTAAACAAAATCAAAGTCCCATTGAATGTTCTTCAATCCTCATGGTACTTTGAGCGAGTGAGAGCTTGCATTTGAGTCATCAAATGGTTTCTAGTGAGGACAAAAAACTTATAACGGTCGACAAGTTCAATGGCAAGAATTTCAACATTTACAAGTTCAAATTAAAGATGGTGTTGGCCACCCAAAGATCTTTGGGAGATTGTGGACGGTTTGGAGTGGCCACCACCATCCATTGCCAATGACAACAACAAAAGGGCATACAAACGATGATGCCAAAAAATCTTTCCCATCAATGCCATGAGCTTGGTGGACAAGAAATTGGTGCACATCAAAAGGTCCAAAGGACTCACAAAAACCATTATGAAACATACATGAGACCAAAATTTTGTCCAACCTTTGATGATTTTTTGCTCAAAGATGGCATTGCAGAGCAAACCTCTTCACCTAATACACGATAACAAAACCAGGTGATGGAGAAAAATCTAATTAAATCATTGTGGAGATGGCACAACCCATAATTCATGCCCAACGCATCGGCCATGAATTATGGATGGAGGCAATGTGTAATGCAATGTACATGCGCAACCAGTGTCCAACTAAGGCCGTTACAAAAAAGTCGCCCAAGAACATAGAGTGGGAAAATGATGCACATCTCCCACATTTGCGTGTTTGGTTGCATGGTTTATGCAAAGGTGCATAATTAAACGCAAACCAAGTTGGAAGCAAATGGCATCAAGTGTTTGTTTTTCAAATTTTGTGAAGGCACAAAGACATATCGCCTCATTTGCTTATAGATGGAGAAAATCGTCAGAAGTCTGGAGGTGATGTTTTTCAAAAACAAAACACATTTAGAGCATTGATGAAGGACATGCGGTCAAGGTGGATGTATCTCCAAAATTGGAAGAGGAGGATATGGAGGCGAGCGGCAACGTTTTGGAGGCCAACATTTTGGTCATGAAATCCACTCGTAGCAGGGATGCATTGATACTTGACGCCAGTAAGAAAATTGCAACTAAACCACCTCCCACACTACATATGGCAATGAAACCACGGGCAAATGTAGGTAGTTGGATTGAGCATGCAAACCGTTTGGGAATGATGGAATAACCACATTTTGCCAACCCAAGACAAAGAGCATGCAAACATGGCAATCATTGAGGAACCTAGAAGCTTGCTAGAAACCTTTCAATTGAGTGATGCGTGTGAGTGGGAGTTGGCTATGCAAGAGGAGTCAATACCGTAACACAATAGCTGGTTCGTCCCCTGGCGAACGAATATTTATTTATTTTGAAAAAATAAGGTTCGCCTCTCAAAAAACTGAATTTCTCAATTTTCATTTTTAGCAAAAAAATCAGTAAAAATGACCTTAAATGGCTTAGAAACACCAAAAGATTGCAAAAATTAATTTATTCTATTTTCGTTTTTTTGTCTTCATAATTTCATAATTTTTACGTTCTTTATTTTTAGAATTATTTTTGAACGAACCAGCTATGGTACTACGGTATATCTTATAGCTAATGGTACGTGGGAGTTAACTTGGTTGCTAAAGGGCCGCACGGCCGTGAAGTGCAAGTGCGTATTTTGCACGAAGAAGGATGCAAACGGTGTAGTGGTTTGTTACAAAGCAATGTTGGTAGCAAATGGGTGCTTGCAAGTTGAAGGTATGAATTGTGGCAAAACATTTGTTGTGATGGCCAAATTCAACATCATTAGAGTCATACTCATATTAAGGGTGGCCATGGACTTTGAGATGCATCAAATGGATGTCAAGAATACATTCTTATATGGTGAATTGGAAGTGAAGATCTACATGTAGCAACTAGAAGGGTTTGTGCAAAAAGGCCGAGAACACTTTGTATGCAAATTAAGGAACTCTACAGTTTGAAGCAATCCTCAAAGGCTTGGTACAAACACATTCACATATTCATTGTAAATAAATGCTTTAAGAAGAGCCATGCACATCACTCATTGTGTGTTTTGCAAACTTGCCACTACATTGTGATTATAATCATATATATAGATGACATCATCAATTTGGTAAGCAATATGGATATGATCAACAAGTTGAAGTCTAGCTCAAACACAAATTTGAGATGAGTAACCTCGACAAGTTGCATTATTTTCTTGGAGTTCATTTTGGACCCACACCATTACTATGCATCAACGGAACTACATTGAAAGCATTTTGGAGACATTTTGCATGGGGAATTGCAAATCAGATTCCCGCTCGATGCAAAGACCTCATTGGCAATGTTTTTGGAGGAGGAGCATGAGGACGTTTTGCACAAAATGAAAACAATTCTATACAAAAAAACTAGTGGACTCGTTGATGTACGTGATGGTGGCCACAAAACAAGACCTTGCATTTGCGGCAAGCAAGGTAAGCCAATTTATGTCAAAACCCAGTCCAATGCATTGGATGGCGGTCAAAAAAATCATGCAATACTTGAATAACACCTTAGATATGAGATTGTGCATTGGCAACAAACATATCAATTTAAAAAGGTATTCCAATGTAGATTGGGTTGGCAATGTGGAGAACCGTAGGTTTACCTCCGGATACATTTTCTTTGTTGAAGGGGGGGGGGGCATATTGTAAAATAGCAAATGGCAACAAATGATAGCACAAATTACAATGAAAACAGAGTACATGGCAACAAACCGATGCACAAGGGAGGCCATTTGGTTTAGGCGACTAACGGAGGATGTAGGTTTTGCGCAAAAAGAGGCAACCACAATCATGTACGACAATCAAGGATCTATGGCTCTTGCCAAGAACCCCATGAACCATGATCGGTCAAAACATATTGATGTGCAACACCACTTTGTTAGAGAATATATCAAAAATAAAATTGTAGAATTATAATATTGTCCAACACAATATATGTTAGCAGGTATTCTAACAAAGGCTTTAGCAAATAACAAGCATGAGACATTGAGTGAAATAATGGGTTTGGACTATAATGCCACCTCCCAAAGTGGGAGTATTGGAAGATAGTATTAGATTGCATTGTTGACATTATCCTATATGGGTTGTCCAACGTTGGTTGTAACCTAGTTAATTAAATAAAAGCATAAGGGGAGGAACCAACCAATCTCTCCATTGTATGCAATCAACATGTCTTATGTACTATCTATCTACATAGGGTTTTTTTCTTTCTTTTTTACTTTCCAATACATGTAAGTGTATTAAAGAATTTGTTTAGTTTGAGTTTTAATACATGGATAGGAACCATGTGCATGGAGATGTATTTTTAAGACAGTGATATCTCAAAGATAATCTTGTTGTAAAAAAACATGAATGAAGATGGTCATTTTTGGATTTAGATTTCAAGCATCCACTATTTTACTAACAAACACTTCTTGTACATCCAACTACCTGTTGTGTCTAATGTGACAAATTGAATCAAGTGACGATATATTTTTTCCAATTCTCGGATATGGATTATAATTTTTGTCATGTTATTGATCTTTTGGATATTACATTTTTTTCCTTTTAAAACTATAACTCCCACTCCACCTTTGGATTCTACACATGTTCATAAAACCCCTCACAATTGAAAACATCATTTGGCAAGTATGTCCTTGGAAATCATCATGGATAAATTTATTGTTCTTGCCTAATTAAATTGTCATAATTGGGTGCAAGCACGGTAAAGTGGACAACTCTTGATCCTTGCCTAGTGTTAAGTGAAAGTGATTCAATTTTATGTACTAACTTTGAATTTTGTGAAGAAATAAACCATAGACATTTTAAAAACATCTTGATCTACAAAGCCAAGCAATTTATGATGACAGAAATAATTCCAAGAAAAGTCTACCTATTTTAGAAGACGGTGCAAGTGGCGTGCAAGTAGGTGATATTGAATAAGTGACTGTCTAAAATTTGTTTAAAATATGATAAAATTACATTAAATTGATGGTTTTTTACAAAGTTTTGTGGTGATGCCCTCAAGTAGATAATGAATTCAAGGAATATAAAAAAATTCTAACTTCAAAATAGTTAAGGTCATGAAATCTACATCCAAAACCAGACTCAACCATTTGTTTTTTAGCATCACTTTTGATGCTAAGTATTGAAAATCTCAACTTGATATTCTACATTTGAGTATTTAACACAACAATAGAGGTTATCATAAAAAAATTCCAATTTAAATAACTCTTTGCTACTACTTTTAGGCCTTTGACCAAAAAAATTATGGTTTTAGTATTCCAGAGCACTTTTTTGGTCCACTTTACCATCCTTGCACCCAATTTTGTATGAGGCTCCAAGCATTTTGTTTGTAATGTAATGGGCATAATGGATTGTATCATAAGGCTCAAAATCCGTGTAAGCTTCAACAACCTTCATACCAGTAGATTTTTAAAGCAGCAAAAAACAAAGTATTTGTTTTTAAAATGTCAGTGGACCTTCCATGGAGTGGTGTGGATTTTGTTAAGCATATGAATGTTGGAGGAGATATAAACAATTCATGGATAATATTTGTCAAACGTCTAAAAAATTGGACCACACTAGCATACTATGTTTACAATACCAAATATTATAAGGTATTGATTTTTGCGTGTTATGACATGCAATATGAAGATGTTACAACTCAATTGTGTTCGAAAAAAATTGAATTATATCATGGCAGAGAATGGATTGTTGGAAGTGAATTTCAAGGGTTTCATGGTGGACAATGCTCATGCCAATTGCATTGATGTCAAGAAGATATATGATGAAGGTGATCCAAATCTACCAATAATGGGTGGCCAACACACTTGCCTTTTCCAATGTCGCAAAATTTGGATAAGGTTACGTAAAACTATATCAAGGCATTGTTGCAAATTCAACACAAATATCTATGCAAGTACGCAAAAACAATTAATGAAGCCAAAACTAAATATCATGTCATTCATTCCTAGTGGTTGTTATATGGAGTTGGTCATTCAACATGAACAACCGGACATAAATATGTTGAATGAGAAGCACATATAACAACCACCATGAACAATCGAGCATAAATTCTTTGCAAGGTTAACATATTATAGGAAGCATGGTTAATCCTCAAGGAAAATATATGAAACCCAACCTCAATATGAACTCAAAGCCTAAGTATAACACCCTCATTACCAACATGCCAGAAGCACTAAAAGAGGAAGCAATTCATTTGTTCAAAAAATAAGGACATATTCGTCTGGACACATGACCATTTGAAATGCATCATGGCCACCATAACCAAACATCAAATTGACCTTAAGCTTGATGCGATTCCAATTAAGCAACAACAAAATCGCATGAATCTCTATTATGCGCTAAGCATTCTTTTTGGAAAAGGAAAGAAAATTTTAAAATTTAAATTATTCACGACCAGATTTATTTCCCACATCAGTTTAATGCCAAGCATATGGCCCATGGTGCTTATCCTAAGAAATATAACGCGCTTTGAATCTATATGGATTTACGTGAATTAAACGTTGCCACTTGCAAAAACCATCATTCATTCCCATACATGGAAGCAATCATCGTTGAATTGCATGCCACAAACTTTATTCATTTATCAAAAAAAAATTCTTCTAATATTATCAACTGGCCATGGTTAAAGAGATGAAGAAAAAAAAAATTCTCGCAAAAGGGGATCATGTCAATATCAAAGGATGCCCTTTTGCGCAATGGATGCGCCAATGACATTTCACTTTGTGATGGAGAGGATATTTAGCCAATAATAGAAAATATTCAATTAAAGGTTGGCATAATATATGGCAAAGACTGTATTCAACAACTTGAATCAATTTTAGACATGTGGAAAGATAATAATAATATTAGTTTAAATTCAAATAAATGTATATGTTTATTTATCTTTGATTAAATATTGAGATACATTGTGTGCCATATAGGGCAATTACCAAATTTTCCCAAAACTTAAAATATTTTTCAAATTCAATCACCAATATATGAGAAAATATAATGATTTGTGGGTTCAACCCAATTCAATTGGATGTTCATCAACAATTTTAGCCTAGATATTGGCATAAATTATATCTTTAAATAAACCATTATACAATTACAATAGACATATGATGAACTGGTGGAGAAAACATTACAAAAAAATATAAATGAATAGTTAAACCTCCTAGTGTTTATCCCAATTACATGGGATTTATAGTTACTAGTGCATTCAAGCATTTATGGCAAGGCCTTACACACCATGTTAGCTCAAAATCCAACATGACGCACCAATCAATCAATCAATCATTTAATCAAACCAAATATTAATCTTGGAAAATAAAAAATATTCATCCACAAAAAAACTTTTACCATGATGTATGTCAATATGAGATTCAAAAATTACTTACATGGAAATAAATTTCAATTTATAGTCAATCACCTTGTTATTTTGGCTGAATGACTAGACGGATCATACTTATGATGTTATTATAATTTGAAATAATATTTAATCTAGGGAGAAAACATGTTGTAGCACACTATTTATTTAGAATGGATCAACCAAACCCCACAAAAGTGGACATGGACAAATTCCCAAATGCGTATATGTCCACAACATTGCCCACAAATAAACCAATCGAGGACGTACAAGATCGTTTGATCACAAATTACTGTAAAATATGTAAGCTTGTTGAATAATGCATTCATAAATTTTGTAATGCCAATTACAATCATTAATTATGTATTGTTAGAAAAAACCGTGAAAATTTAGATGCTACCTCATAGAGCTGACATTTAAAAATCATCATGAAATAACTTCAAGCAAGACATGCATGAGGTCGTTCAAGAAATCTTACATGTAGGTTACACTTGGAAATCATGACATTAAATTGTTTACAAATTTTGTAAACAATGTCATGGGCGTTGAAATTGGCAAACTTTGTCAGTCACTTCCTTCAAAGATCATGTCCCCCACCTAAGATAACAATTCAGCCAAAAAACATGCCATTGAAAAATAATTGATGGCTAGATTCTTAAATTTAGCAACTAAATGAACAAAAAGATCAAACATATGACAACAACATAATTTCTTATAAATTGGTTCTAGCTAGAATATTTAGTCCTTTTGTAACCCTAAGAAAAAAAAATCAAACCCTCCAAATTCCACAAATTTCAATTTACATTTCTCAACAACATTATGTTGCGTGTACGAGAACAAAACTACAAAGAACTAAACCTTATGGTTAACTTCACAAGCTACAAATTAACTACCATGACCTGACGCCACAAAAGTTGCAAACATCTTTGGAATTGCCACAATGTCCATTCCTATCCAGTGTCAACATCAACAATCCTCACAACAAAACAATGTGTTTCAACCTCACTATCAATATTTGCCTTAACCACCTCCTCAAATCCTAATCATGTTCACCTTCCCAACATCCTCCAATATTGCCATCAATTGCAGCATGGAAACGGATAAAAACACAAGCACAAACAAACAAATTGCAAATACTTCGTTGAACACCAAACAATTTTGTGTTCCAAATGTCTATTGCCTCATTTTTTATCCAGTGGGACCAAACACTAGAAATAACCAACACATAACTTGTATAGTGATACCTCACCTAAGCACTTCCTCAAGATAACAACAAAAAACACCATCCAACAATCAAATGTATATACGCCCTTAGATCATGCCTCGGGGGGGGGGGGGGGGTAGTCATTGGTTGGAGTAGCAATATACGTGCGAACAAATGATAGGGTATTTTAAAAACATGGGGGCTAAAAATTATAAATGGACTTAAGAGTAATATAGGGTATCAAAAATGGCACTGGACATCTTTAAAGTACTATAGGGTATGGAATAATAGGTCATTTGGAATTATAAGTAATGCAAGCCATTTTTCTATTAACCCAAAGTAGAAATTTACATAATGATAGCATGTGAAAAGAAAATTGAAAGTAATACCCCCCTATAAAATATTGGTTGTTCGCACCTATATCCTTAACTTTTTAACACACTGCCCCCCCCCCCCCCCCCCGAGGATCATGCAAACTATCATTGTATTTTTCATAGGATAGCGGAACAACACCAACAAGAAATGCGTTAATCCATACCCCATGCCACCTAAACCAATGCCATTTTCTCAATTAACCATTTCACACACTTATTATACATTATTCAAAACGTATCACACAATCTTGAAATTGAATCAACCAAATTAGTAGTTTTTTACCAAATTTTGACCAATCCACATGTTGAGGCTCAATTTTGAAGCACTGGTCAACCAAACCCAAGGCAACATCTCTCCGCATTCTTGCACAAAACCTTAGGCTACCTATCAAAACCTACATCATTAGCATATTGTTTGTAGTTTACCAAACCTTGATTCCATCCATCACTGTAAAAGGCCACTTAAAAAAAAGCAAAATATTATGTTGCAAGTTTGTTCATAGTTTGTTCATGGTGGTTGCATCCAAGCATTGAAAAAAATTAATCAAGGATATTGATAGTTCCATCAATACCCAAATGCTTTCATAAATATTTTGTATCACAAAGGTATTGGTAGTACGCTAACAAACATTTTTGACTTGTATCATGAGGTTATCGGCGGTGTTGTTAATTCCCTTGTGCTTTAATAAATTTTTTTGGTTTTGTTTCACAATGATATTGTTGTTGCCAATATGCGTTGTGTTTTTGCAAATACTTGTTAATTTTAATTTGCAAATGCCTATGAATTAAAATATGAAAAATATTTGTTACAATTATTTTGATTTTGTATCACTATGATCTGCTTAAAATATGAGAAGTTTAAGGTGAATACTAGCACTATGGAATTTGTCTTTGGTTTAATCTACTTTGTGTTCATCCTTGGTGTTGTTTTCATGTCCCTCAAATATTTCCGTAGTATCATCAAGTACATATGCATCATGATTTTGTATTTTGTATTTTTTTCTACTACATATCACAAACAATTTATACACCTTTGTGTTTTTGCTAAATTGTCAGTAGGTTTGTGTAGTACAATGTAGGATTATTTTTCAAACTACACAAAATATGATATTTAGTGTTTGATTAGATTTAGTGTTTGATTAGATTTAGTGTTTTACCACCCTACTCTGCTCAACACTAATTTTCAATTCTTTGATAATTAGTGTTAAACATAAATGCGCCGCCTCTGCCTTCCTTGTTGCCACCTCTTTCCTACTAAACACTAAATTCGTGCATGTAACTTTCACATATTACCATAGATGATATTTAGTGTTTGAGTTTACATTTAATGTTACTTACTTTCATAGGGTTAGTGATATTTAGTGTAGTGTTCGTATTTAGTGTACCTAACACTAAATATCATATTTTGTGTACTCACTCGTTCTTGAACTCTCTTTGTTGTAATAAATATTCATTTCTTTTTTCTTTTTTATCTTTCGCTTGCATGTTATTCTCAAGTTTTTTTTATGTGATATTAAAACCTAATCGCTCCACAATCCACATTCATGACATGCACATGGTGTTTGATGCATAATCCTACACACACATAGAGAAATAGAGAATTTTATCTATGTTTTAATTAAAATGCATTTATCATAATATTTTCATAATTATACAATATTTTTATTATTTTAATGTTCCACAACATATCTCGTATATAAGATCCAAATTTGTAGATTCAAAACTTGGGGTTTGGTTGATCAAATCCAACCCCAAGAAACAACTTCATAATGATATTCAAGGGATAAGGTCACTGTTGGGAAGGTGATTCTAGTTTTCTTAAATGCCTCTATGATAATCATTTTCCAATTTTTTCCAAATTGCCATTTTTCTATGTGTTGTTTTTGTTCCATTTAATTGTCCAACAATGGTTATATTCATAGTTGTTGGATATTGGGTTTTTTCATAGTGGTTCAATTACATACTCCAATGTCTTTCAATTTTCCTTTGATTCTTCTCATGCCTACCATTGGAACTTCTAAATTTTATGTGCACTTTACTTTGCCTTTTGAGAATCATGGTCATGTGGAGTGGTCATATGATTATTATTAGTACATCACCTTTGTGTATTTTGTAATATTATTTAATTTGAATATCCATGATGTATACAATCTACTATAATTTGTGTAATATGTGCAGGTAATGACTATGAATGAATGTGCAAAAATGCCAACATGTAACCTTGTAGAGACGGTGCACAACAAATGCCTCCTACAATCCGGAAACAAAATGATTTGTTTGGACAAAACAATAATAAATGATTTGATCTATAAATGAATGCAAATTGCAAATTACAAGTTGTGGTTGAGAGGTGTTTTTACTTATAGAGGCCATGATTTCCCGTCCTTGAAATTGAAGGTTGTTGCCAAGTGTGGAGATCCAAAGCTATTGGCATATGCCACAAAGCCCTACCAAAAGGGCGGAAGTTCTCAACACTATGGATTGTGTTTTGGAGGGGTTTGAGTTTTTTGGATTTACCAAATGGAAGCTTAATTTGCCACCAAATATAGATTGTGATCCATATCAATCTGACAGAGTGAATTACTCAATTCCTTGTCCAAATACTAGGGCTAAAAAGACATGCATAGAGGAATCTTTGAATTATGCAAAGCATGGTGTGGCACATGCCATATTGGTACTAAATATTGATTGTCATTTCTTCCCATTGGCACATTACAAGATTGCCAACCAACTTTGCCAAAAGATGTTGGGTGATGCAAGCCAATATCAAAACTTTGTGCAATGCCAAAGTTGGAATTGGCAAACATGGCACCCCTGCTCTTACATACAAGGAATTCAAGAAAGAATATTGCTCCACCAACAATGTGAAGTACGAGTTTTGGTTTTGGCCTAAGAACATCACGCATTATGTAAATGGTAGCAAAAAGAAATATGTATTGGACTGTCTTGTAGTACTCAAAACATGGCCGGTGAGTATCAACGCCAATCTCTCCAAACATGAGGTATTGGTGCTCCAAGACACTAGGTTCCAATTGCAGCAGAGGGAGGTTTTTTCTCCTTCCCATAGGCTTTCCATGATTGCAATACAAATTTTCCAATCTCTCAAATAGATTTCCATGCTCCACTAAATCCGGATTCCCATCCAACTTCTAGGTTTGGAAAAACAATGCGCTATGATTTAACAACACAATGTGCGATAATTTAACAACACCGATGGCAAATAACGAAAACAAATGGGAGAACGTCGGGCTCATGGATGGTTATTATGTGGTAAAAAATATTGCCATTCCATATCTAGGATTTGGAGTGTTAATCAACATCATCTCCAAGAAAGACATTGCATGCCATGTCATAATTGGTGACTTACCGCTTTGCACATGCCCTCATTTCATAAAAATGTCATCTCAGTTGTTGGGAATGAAAGAAAAATGGGTGTATTGCAAACATCTTTATTCATGTGTTTAAATTTTTATGTAAGGTGGTTTACAATAGTAACAATTTCATTCATGCTCCAATGTACTCCTATAACAAGGTCATGCGGCTACTTAAACTTGTAGGTTTGATAGAATGTGGGCAATATTCCGAGTGTTATGTTCAACCACATGTTTGAGAATTTCAATAAGTGACATGTATTGGTGTGGATTGTTATATATATAAAAAACAATGTATTCATCGTTCTTGAAAATATCCATGGTAATAGCTTCCTTCAGTCTTGTTCTATCATAATGCAAGTATTTTATAATTAAACATTTGAAAGTTTTAAGAACCAATTTTAAAGTATGTATCTTAAACCATGATTATTGTCACGCACCTCTTCATGAGGAGGGCCCAAAATATCATGGGCACAAGGGGGACCTCGATGTGACACCCGGGACTTGTGGTGCCGTTGGTGAGAGGGCCCAAGTGATCCTAGTGTGGGTGAGGGCCCCGGGCGTTGGGAACGCCCCCCACCCATGGAGACTAGGAGGCACGAGGATAAGGCTATCAGCTATTTCTAGCTTACGGCGTGAGAATTCTAGAATGCTTAAGATTACCTCAATTGGAGGTGTGAGCTAGGAGATATGGCAATTTGAGTGGGGCCACTGTCTCGGGACAACGCCCTGGTACAACAGTGGCCTGGGAGTGGCTCCCGGGACTGCTAAGGTTTGAACATGCATAACTTCCTCAATACTTTCCCAAATGGGACAAGTGAGGATTCCATCAGCATCTACGTAAAGCGTATGTGTTGATGGAGTGGTCGCTTGTTAGCATCGGAGATCACATAAGGAAGTTATGATGGTCTGAAGCTGCTGGGGCTTCTAGGCCCATTGGCTAAGGGAAAATGTCTACTTGGCCCCAACTCTTGGTAGAGAGACAAAAAGGTTTCTTGATGGTGGTGTAGGGGCCCTACCTAAAATCCTAGAGGCTTGTATGGGTGAGATGGTGTGGCCTCACCCACCCGAGGCCAAACGGCACGGCCTCCATGGGCCCAATGTGAGGACATAGTTGCCTAGTATGGTTCGGGTTGTTATAGTGTTGCTCCGGCAATGCGATGATCAACATAAGATTGGACTTCCATGAATGGAAGTCCACATCTAAGAATTGGTTATCAATTAAGGGGTGAGTCCCGAAAGCAAAGTAGGGGGGTTGGTTCCCCTCTTATGAACTATAAGGTCCGGGGTAGGAGGAGCTAACCATTAGCATGGCGGAATGCGAAGGGTTAGTGCTCGTAACCTTTGCTAGAAATGAAAATGGGCAAGATTGTTAACGGGCTTAGCAAGGGTTACGATAATTAATTACTAGATTTGGCAAATATCATTACTCATTACTCACCGCTTATGGCTCACATATTAGCTTCCCTTAATGTCAAATATATTCATTTGGCCACTTCATCTTTTGAGGAGGAATTTGTTCTCCTCACCATGATGTCTAGCGTCTTTAGTTCATTTTCAAATGCTATTTTAAATTTGAGAATTTTTCAACAGCTTCGACAAAAATGGTAGTAACCCTAGCAAAATTTTCTTCAATTTTCTTTGCTATTTTACTTATATCATAATCTAGTTTTTTTTATCGAATGATTCAACTTTAATAGACCTCACAAGAGCTTGTCCTTTGATATTTTCAAGATAAAATTTTATTATTTTAGTAAATAATTTACTAGAGGTAACATGGGGGATAATCTCAAGGGGTTCACTTCCTCTTATATTTTGCATACACGTGCGCTCAGGACCTATTTATTGGGGGGGTTATTTACCTTGCAGAAAAGATTATAAGGTGATGGTATTTTACATGTAAACATGTTTCATTATTTTAAAAATCCCCTATTTTACATGTACATCTTTTATAAAATTTATCTACAATGAATATATTGGACCCTATTTTTTATCGCACGTTGTTCTACAATTTTTGCCAGTGAACCCCCCGAGGGGATAATAATGTTTGTCAATTATTCCAAAGGAAGAACAATTATTATCCAAGTTGAGGATGAAACACCTTTTCCGTAAACTCCACATGAACCTTAATAACCTCAAAAAAAAAAAATTTACTCAATAATAATAAACAATAATAGTTTTTTTTATTAATATTCCAAGGGTAATATTCATATTTTTTAATCTAGATGCTATTTTTCTTGAATAATTTGAAAAAATAATTTTCATTATACCCCTCAAATTGCAAAGCAATATGGTAATCTAGTGAAAGTCATGAATACTCATCTACCTCTATATAAAATGGCAATTGTGTAAGGTGCAAAAAATGTTCTTTTTTGCCATCGATTTGTTTGGAAGGATAGAGAATTTGCGGCACTCTTGCATAACTATGCAATTTGCACCATAAAAACAACATGCTCCTAAAAACAAATCCAAACCGTAGATAGGAAAAACATTCAGCAACAAAAATTGTGCGTACATTCATTTCCATAAATGGCTACTATAAACATTCTATACACGTGTGAGGAGAAACAATCCGTTATAATAACCCCTGTTTTGGAGTTTTAGGTTGTACATTTGGCTCCCTTTAATTTAAATATCTAATTAATCCAATTTTATTAACTTGGTCTAAGTAACTCAATCTTTGTTTACTAGCCTTACCACTTTGAAGTTGTGATTAATGCATCTAGTTATCAACTAATTGCCTCTCAACTTTGGATTTGTGAGAACCTCTAAGACTTTCTATTAACTCAAATTTTAGATTTTTCTGTTTCAAGTTTTGGAGCAACAACTTGTGTTGATTCTGGTCTAAAACAATATGTTCTTAGTAAATCAAAAACTCAACTTTGATCATGTTTTTTATCATCTCCACTTGAATTTTCGATTTAAGACAACACACTGTAAATTATGAACTTAAGATGCCTGCCTAATGAGTAACGCTTTTGCGATTCATAGTGCCTATGATTCAACACAATTTTTTTTCTACTGATTTCGATTTTCAAATGTTTATATGTCAATTTTTGGAGGAACAACTTGTACTGATTCAAGAGTGAGAGATAATGTGGTTGAAGACCATAGGTTCTTATTGACTTTCACCTTTCAATTAATGACTTCTATCAACTCAACTTTGAGACAACAAACCTTTAAAATATGGACTATAGATGTCGGGCTAATCGATAGACGTACCTGTGATTTAGACAGATTTGCAAACAGCTTCGAAGACAACAGCTTGTTCAGCTCCTATTGTCCAGGTCAAGACTCTCCTTCGGTATCCTCTCCTGGTTGGGGTCCTCGAAGCTGCGACTCCCCTGTTCGGTGTTGCAGAGCAAGTTTTAGGACATCTCCAAATGCAAATAGTGCAGATCTTTCTTCTGGATTCTTCCACAAGTTCTTTCGGGTGCAAATTCTTTGAAAGGTGAATCTCCATATGCAAAGGGTGCAATTTGTTTGTCCAAACTTTACCACGGACTCCTCCATGTGCAGCTTCTTTGGAAATGACTCTCTGAATATAAGGGATGTTGGTTTCTCATCCAAACTCTTCCACAAATTTCTCCGGATGCAACTTCGTCGAGAGATGACTCTCCAAATGCAAAGGGTGCAGATTTTTGGTCCAAACTCTTCCATAGATATCTCCGGGTGCAGCTTTTTCGTGAGTTGGCAATAAGTGACATTTCACGCATAGAGTCCTTGATAACAGCTCGATTAATTTTCAATCTAATTGTAGTCGCAGCTGGCGATTTGTAGTACTCACAGAGAATTTAACTGAAGTTTGTAGCTCTCAAAGTCATAGTTCTCTCAATTTTGCAGCTCCCTGAACTTCATAGAGCTTCAATGGTATCCTTATTTTCTAAAGCAGAGCTTTTTGGTCAAAAACTTCCGATCTACGGCTTCAATTCAGAAAAAGTTCACAAGTTTATGTAGTGCAGCCCAAAACTTCCTAGCGCTCCGGCTCTCTCAACTCACGAACGGGCTGCGAGGATCTTAGCTAGTCTCAGTGTTTGCAGACTTCTGATAGATATTCTAGATCTTCTAGATTGCAAGTTTTGCAATTCTTTGGTCAAATCTACTACTATGATCTGCTAAGCGCTTCTTGGTGGATCTACTGTGATATGTGTAGATCTTCACTAACTTAGAAACTTTGATTTGGTGCATATCCCAAGTAAGTTCACAGCTTACTTCAGTCCTCACGCATAGGCTCAAAGTACTCAGCTATGTCTCTCGATGCTCTTTTGCTGAGTGTATAGATTGCATGGTCTCCAATCCTTTGGGCAGAGCTCTGCTAAATTCGTAATCCTTGCCTGCTACCTTCATCCTCACTTGCATTTCAGATATTAGTACTACAATCTCACTTGTCTTAGATGTTGATTCGCTGAGTGGGTTGTGATTCAATCGTCAAAGTTTGGATGGCTTCAAATAGGTCTTGGGTCTCTCCTCTTTGTGCATCGTATATTTTCTTATATATGTGGGTTTTGGATCGCTCTGCACATTGTGGGTTGCATCATCAGCTCATGACTCCTTACATCAGCTTCACAGCTCATCACCTTAGCGTCTTGACGTTGTAATTACAGCTTTGGTGCGTGCAAAAAACAATGATGTTGAAGGTGGGAACTTCCCTGTTAAGTAGTGTTCGTTGGGCAAAGTTAGCGGAGCTTGGGTGAAACAATCTTGCCTTTATGAGTGTTATGACAAATGTGTGGTTGGGTGAATCAATAATAAGAGTCCGCCTAGAGTAGGTTGAGTTAGTTGTTGGTTGATGCAATAGTCCTTATGTAGGGTAGTTGCATGTCCTTTAGCTTTTGGGAGTTTATGGGGCATTCATGGGGGGAACAACAACGCGAAGCTCCGCCACTTCAACCCCTCGTCTCTTGGAGTTCCTCATGCTTGCTCCAATCCTCAAAGCTTACTGCTCATAATTTTTTTGAAAAGGTTGTTGTTCATATGGATGCCTCTTCATATGCATGCTTGGAGGATAGTGAATGGCATATACCCATGTCCCATTGGGTAGTATTAGTGGTGATGTGATCTTGTCTAAATGTGAATTCATTGAAATAAATGCTAGAGTTTTGGGTGGTATACTGTGGTTTATATTGGGGAGGTCTTGATGATTATAGGGTGTTGGGTCTGGGTATGGCCTTGCATTGGTAGGGTTTTGTGGTGCAGAGGCATAGGTATAGTCATCTAGGGAGCAGAGTTCGGGAAGTTTTTGAAGCCTTAGTGGCTAATTGCCGGTAGTTGCTACGAAGGGTCGGTTGTTTTCCAATTTACATCGGCAAGAGCCGGTCTTTTGTAAAATCAATCGGCCAATTGCCTATATTTTCATATTTTCATCGGCCAAGATCCGATTAAATGGAATTCATATCGGCACTAATTGTTTAAAAAATGTATGAAAATTTATTAGAAATCATTTCTTAGTACAAAATCTTGAATAAGTGAAAAGAAATGCATGTTCAAAACTTTAAATTTGAAGAGTTAATATCCTTGGTTTGAGTTTGAGAAATCATTGGTTGAGTTTAGAGAAATCACCGTTTGGGTTTGAGAAATAACCTTTAGAGTTTTGAGAGATCACCAGTTCTGTTTGAGATATCACCTGTTGAGTTCAAGAAAATCACTTGAGAACGGTCAAGATCCTAGTGTTTTCAATACCGATACAAACAACAAACTTCCCCACCTGATCTCAGAGCAAACCCTAAACACAAAACAATCATGGCAAAACACAAAACCTCGGCGAAACTGTGGATGTTCCCTGAGTGTCGGCCTCCTTTCACCAACGTCGGATGATTGCCATGTGCTGATAGTATAGCTCCTGTGCAGGGTGATGGAATTTGTTGTTTTGAATGACGGTCATAACTCAACGAAAATTGTGAGCCTAACTGAGCAGAAGTGAGAGAGGCTAGTAGATGATGGAGTTGTAAGCTTGGAGCTTTGCAAGAGGACTCAGTCGAAAGCAGGAAGTTGAAGTGCGCGTCGAGGGAGGTGCGAAGTTCGAACCTGCATCCCTCCATACACGGCTGATACCCATGCTCATGGCCTCCATACATGCATGATACCCCTGCTCATGACCAGGAGGGTATTGGTTACCATTTCCCGGGTATCGGCCAGTACTTGAGTACTTCTTCCGGCTAAAATCCGGTAACTCACAAGATGAATCGGCTAAATTTCCGGGACATTTTCTAGTACATCGGCTAATTGCCGGAGGATTGAAATTACAATCGGATTGCCATCCGATGGTTGGAAATTTGGACCGGCTATGAGGGGAAATCCATCGGCTGATAATACACTAGCCGTCGGTTCTCCCCGATCATTGCTAGGGAGTGTGTTCTCTAGGTGCATAGTTGGTGTTGGCATTCATTGCAAATGTCTTTATATGACATATATTTTGCTTTATTGGGTTGTTCGGATGTTATTGAGGATGGTGTTTGTGCAAATCAGGAAACATAAATGCATATGTCATTTTCTTATAGTGGGCATAGGTTGCAAAGGAGGGAGGAAAATTGGACGGGCTAGATGATGTGTTTTCTTTGGTTGCCCATATATTGGTCGTATTGAAGTTAAATAGGTTTGTGTGATTTGTATGTTTTTCCATTGGGGTGGTCACAAAAAATCATTGGAAAGGGTTAATAGAGAGGTGCATTGCTGTCCCAACCTTTGCTAGCTTTCCTTAACTTATTTTGACCGGTATCCAATTCTAGCAAGTGCCACGAGCGTTAACCTGCACATCCCACGCACATGCATGGTTAGCTTCTCATACTGCGGACTTCCAAACTCATGGCTTGATCACCAAACCCTCCTACACATACATTCGGGACTCTCCTTTTAATATGAAGCCAATGGTTAGATGTGGATTTCCATCCATGCACTACTAGAAAATCATGACCAAATCAACAGAAAATCAACAGATTTGTGTTGATTTGGGCACTGCAATGACCTATTTCACTGAATTTGTAACTTCTTGCCAAAACCAACAGTTTGGTGCCTACTTTTTGTTGATTCGAGTAGTACAATGGCCAAATCAACAAAACTCACGCAAAATTAGGGTCTTTAGAATATTCCATTATCCTTTTGGAAAATTTTCGAGTATTTTGAAATCTTTTTAAACCATTGGAATCTTTTGGAATCTTGAATACTACTAAATACTGTAAATAATATATTGCAGATTATACTATAAATAATATAGTGCAGGGTATACTATAAATAGTGTATGCAGATTATATTATAAATAGTATATTACATAATAAAGTATAAATAGTATATTACATAACATAGTATAAATAGTATAATCTGTAATATACTTAAAATAGTATAGTTTAAAATATACTATAAATAGTACAATCTGCAATATATTAAAAATATGATATGATATATTATACTATAAATAGTGTATTCTGAAATACATTATTTATAGTATAACTTGCAATATATTATTTTTAGTATATTTTTGAAGATATGTTAATATTATATTTTAGAATATAAGTAAATACTACATTTCAGAATATATGTATATAGAACATGTCAAAATATACGTAAATAGTATGTGTCAAAAAACACATAAATAGTATATTTCATAATATACATAAATAATCTATTTTAGGATATACGTATATACTAAGAATTTGTTTAAATAGTATATATCAAAATATATTGTAAATAGGTTTGAAGTGTTCCTCACATACAGTCTACCCTCTATAAATGTTAACCTCCGGGAGTGGATCAAAGTTAACATTTATAAAGGTGTTAACATCTAACAATCATAAAATTATTTTTTTGAGCAATATACAAATCTTAACATTTATAAATATAAGCAATTGTGAAGAGTGCTTGTGAGAGAATACCATTCATAAAATTGCAAACCCAATTAAAACTTTATTTCAATATCAAGTTTACAAATCATGGGTGAAGTATGAATCAATGGTTCTTTGGTAATTGAATGTGTAGTCTTTATCATCCACCTCATGGTTGTATTTCATTTGTTAACATTTATAAAGTTAAATTTACAAAGAAGGGAGTACCATTTTGTTAACAATTAACACGTTTAACATTTATAGTGTGCAATATGTGGGTAGTAGAAGAAAGTTAACATTTAGAGAGGGTTAACACTTATAGGTGTAACATTTATGGAGGGTGCACTATAAAAGGGTTTAAAGCACTCCCTTTATATCAAGAAAGTGTGTTGACTTGGTGGTTAGAACCACCAAGTGGGAAGCCCAAGGTTGGGGGTTCCAATCCCTTGGCTTGCAACTATGACCTCTAGCCTAGCCTAGCAAGCCTAGGCGAGTATGTTGGAGTTGATGGGGACGTAGTTTGTGCTGTGGTAGTAGTCTGAAATTAATTTTTTTTGCCCAAACATCCAGGCCGTAAAAAATAAAATTTTCCGGAAAATCCGGAAAGTTAAAAAATTGATTTTTATTTTTATTTTTATTTTTATTTTTGTTGGTAAACTTTTGATGACCAGATCAACAGAACAGATCAACAAAACCGTGTTACAGAGTGTCCAGGTCAACGCGTCCTAAGTAACAACCGCGACCAACACTTTTTTGTTGATCCGGACGCAAAATTTTCTACTAGTGATGGAAGTCCACTCTTGAGTTGATCATCGTCTTGCCAAAGCAATACTACAACAATCCGAAGCATAAAAACCTGCAGTCCATCAAAACACCACAACTTCTTTGTATGATCTTTGATGCTACCAAACGACCTCTTTATCGACATTTATTCTTCACGTACATGCCGCTGGACCCACACTTGCCCCATCACGCAAGTTTTGAGGAAGTTATGCCTGTTCAAACCTAGGCAATCCCAGGCATCACTTCCAGGTCACTGCTGTCCCAAGGCACAATCCCGGGACGCAACCCCATTCAAATTGCCATATCTCCTAGCTCACACCTCTAATTGAGGTATTTTTGAGCATTCTAGAATTTGGACGCCATAAGCTACTCATAATTCATAGCCTTACCGAGGTGACTCTTAGTCTCCGTGGGTGGGAGGTGTTTTCAACACCAGGGGCCCTCATCCACACTAGGATCACTTGGGCCCTCTCACTAATGGCGCCACAAATCTTAGGTGTCACTCCAAGGTTTTGTTTGTACCCACGGCGTTGTGGGCACTCCTTATGGAGAGGTGCGCGACAATTGTTGAGCAAGTTTACTACATGTGAACAATATTATGGTTGTCAGTTGACGGGTGTAATTTTTCTACAGGTAGGGTTTAAGGTGCCTTATGGTGGAGTATGGTGAATGCCAAGAAAGAGGTGTTGTGTGCGGTGTAGATTGGGGGGGCCGTTAAGCTCCAAATATGGCATCCTTAGCGGCAACCTCGTTACCAAACATTCTTAAGTGTGCGTGAATGTTTTTGATTGTAACTACTTTGTATTCAATCCATAGATTACTAGACAAGATTTGTACAACGGCTCATTACCGATATATTTATGTTATCATTACTATCGGGCACTTCTTTATATACAACTATTAACTAATTTTTTACCTTGATTCCAATAATTGACACTGTATTCTTTATCCATAATTCTTGGAAATACTTAACTATCTATTCCAACCTTAAGTATTGGTAGCCCCCTTTCTACCATGAGTACTACTGTTTGTTCTTCAGGATGCCAATTTTTCCATTAACCACTTATCACCTTGAAAACCCCAACTTTTTTAATATCTCTCAACATTCATTTAATATTTCGTGTTACCACCTACCAATTAACATATAAAACTATTACTCTCTACCTCCAATCATTTTGCAACTTTATATAGTTCTGGATCCAACACCTTGTAAGCATGATTGACCTTACCACTAGTTAAAGATCCTCAATATGGCTAACATTAGCCCACATGATTGGTACACCACCACTACTAGATAATCTTTAATTCAAGGTTCATAGACTCACAATAAGGATTTCCAGCAACATTTTCATTCATTGATTCAAAATGGTAATGACAAACAAAACCTCTATATATATTGGTCACATTTGACATTGTTTCCCGCCACTTAAATATTATTTTCTATTCTTATTGTCACAACCCTTGCTACATTTCCTTAACTTATCTTGACCACTTTCCAACTCTAGCAAGTGTCACAAACGCTAACATGCACAACCCACACACGTGCATGATTGGCTCCCCATACCGCGGACCTCCAAATTCATGGTTTGATCACCAAACCCTCCAACACATGATTTTGGGACTCTTCCCTTAGTTAGTAGCCAAAGGTTAGATATGGATTTCCATCCATGAAAAGCCACTCTTAAATTGATCATCATGTTGCCGAAGCAACACTACAACAACCTGAAGCTTAGTTGCCAAGTATGTTCCGGTGGGGTCGGTCGGCAAACCCACCTCACTCGTATAAGCCTCTAGGACTTTGGGCAAGGCCCCTACCCCACCATCAAGTATCATTTTGTCTGTTTATAAGGGTTGGGGCCAAGTAGATATTTCCCCTTAGCTGTTGGGGCTAGAAGCCCCAGCGACTTCGAACCACCATAACCTCTTCATATGATTTTTGGTGCTATCAAACAACCCCTCTATTGACATGTACTCCTCACGTTCATGCCACTAGGCTCCTCATTTGCCCCATTCAAGCAAGTATTTAAACCAGTTATACCTATTCAAACCTAGGCAATCCCATACACCATTCCGGGTCAGTGTTTTCCAAGGGTGTTGTCCCTAGGCAATGCCTCACTCAAATTGCCATATCTCATAGCTTACACCTCTGATTAAGGTGTTCTTGATCATTCTAGAATTCGGACGCCACAAGCTACTCATAGCCTTACCCAGGTGACTCCTAGTCTTCGTGGGTGAGAGGCGTTCCCAACACTTGGGGCCCTTATCCACACTAGGGTCACTTGGGCGCTCTCACCAATGGCGCCACAAGTCCCGGGTGTCACTCCAAGGTCCCCCTTATGCCCATGGTGTTGCGGAAATTCCTCATGGAGAGGTGTGTGACACTTATTTAAACTGCCTACTTTTATTTCTAACTTCACTTCCAACAATAATTTTCTTTCAGTAATATCTTATCCCTTATCCAAACTAGTTGATTTGACTCCTTTGGATAGTTTTAAAATAATAATTTCAACGTACCGTTAACATTGCATGTAGAATCTTCATTGCCATGGCAAGAGAGGTGAGGAAATTATTTGTGTAATAGGTGTGAAGGTGGGATAATTGAGTTACGGTTGTGTGTAGATTGAGGCTATGACAGAACAAGAATTGGATTAATCATAATAGGAAGGAGTGGGATGTGTTTCATTTCTTGGATAGCTTGACCTTAGTGGATCTATCCAATGGGTTGCAATTTTGTGTAAAGGGCAAATTTGTTAAGTGTAATGTATTGTCAAGACAAAACCTAAATCTTGGGGTGATAAGGGAGGGGCTCTTGAATTTGTGTATACAGAGGATCATAATTATTTTAGATTTGGTTATGGATAGGTATGTTGGAAACCCGTTTGGAAAAGTCTTTAAGGATGTCTGCATTGAAGTGGGCAAATATTAAATTACACCCCAAATTGATCTCAAGGTTGCAGCTAGTGAAGGGGTGTTCTTTGTTATATCAATATTTGTGGGGTAGGATGAGAATATTAAGGTCCTTGTGTACCATCATTTTGGCCCAATGTAGTGTTTTATTACAATTTGAGAGCTTGGTGGGTGGGATAGGCTTTTTTATGCCCATTGGGTGGTGTAAGTGTTGTCGTAAGACCTAGATTTTTATATTGAATGCATGGGCGGAGTGGTAGTAATGGAGTTCAAGACTGCATGGGGTGTTACAATAAGAATGAATCTATGATGAATGTTGGTACAGAAAAGGGTTTGTGGGCCATATCCTATTTATTGCGCACCTCTCCATGAAGAGTGCCTGCAACACCATGGGCACAAGGGAGACCCCAGAATGACATTCGAGAGTTGTGGTGCCAGAGTTGAGAGGGCCCAAGTGATCCTAATGTGAATAAGGGCCTCGGGCGTTAAGAACGCCTCCTATCCATGGAGACTAGGAGTCACAAGGGTAAAGCCACAAGCATTGGGTAGCTTATGGCGTCCAAAATTTAGAATGCTCAAGAACTTCCTAATCAAAGGTGTTAGCTAGGAGATATGGCAATTTGAATGGGGCGCTACCTAAGGACAGGGCCCAACACTCCAAGGGACATTGTGGTGGGACAATAGTGACCTAGAGTGACCCGCAAAACTGCCAAAGTTAGAACAATCATAATTCCCTCAATACTTGCTCGAATGAGGAAAGTGAGGAGTTTATCGGCATCTACGGAAAGAGTAAATGTCAATGGACTAGTTATTTGATAGAAACAAGATCAAACAAAACATTTATCAAGTTTTGAAGTCATTGGGCGACTCTAGCCCCAACAGTTAAAGGAAAATGTCCACCTAGCCCAAACCTCATAAAACATGGAATTTTATTCGTGAAAACATTTATAGCTCACGTACAGTTGTGCAATTTAAATTCAAGGATCAGGGGGAGCTTGAATAGAGGTAAAACCTCCCCCTTTTTATAGCTTGCAAACCCTTGCATTGAGGCAAGGTTTTAGGAATGTGAGCTCCCGTTGAGGTCCAACCTCTCTCTGCCACACCACACTCCCAAAATGTTCACCCAAGGTTATAATTTCAACCTCAGTTTGTTTTTTTCCAATTCATCCTCAATAAACAACGTGCATCATGAGTCGCTAGACCCCATTTTAGACCAAGCACGAGTTGGAATACGACCTAAAGATTGTCAAATGTTCACCATTATGCATTGTCAAGACTGTGCAATGCCAAATTTGTGTCCACAATGACCGAGAAACCCATGTAGGACCAGGATTCAAGCACAAATGCACCAATATTATGAAGATTTACATGTTACCATTTTGACCAGAGCAATAGCATCAGCACCTCACCTCCCAACACACCGACGATTGGGCCAACTACCAGCTCCTGAATTCCGAGTCGAAATTTTTTTTTTGATGATAAGTAAGTCTTTGGAATCTAGTAGTTTGTAGACAACGCCAAAAACCGCCTCAAATTTGTCATTTGACAATCCAATATTGTCAACTCCTTTATTGGCGAGTTGTTTTTCAATCCAAAGCAACACAAGGATGATGACAATTTTACGCCGATCACCAAGGTGAATGTCATGAAATTGTCCAACATTTAAGAAAATGGGTCATATCTTGTCACGATCATGAACTTGTTTTGTTTTTGGTTTGCTATTGACCACACCTCCACAGGTCGCTCATTCTGCCAAACACCGCCGTCATCACCCAATATCAAAATTGCTGCAAGAATCACAAACTTGCATGCTTGAACGACCACATGGTAGGTCAGTTGGTCTGCATCCTTGTCGTTATTGCTTTTGAAATGATCGCCAACGTGATTGTCATTTCATTTGTGTGGGCATTTGCTTTGACGGCGGATGCTTCAATTGATTTGGGGATTTTGATGCTCGATCAATGCGCGTGAATGTGTTTCAAAGGGAATTTGATCAATCTTCATCTGGTTCTTGTTCCTTTTTTTAATGGCCACATAGGTGTCAACTACGTCAAACTAATGTCAGCAATTCTTGATGCAATGTATTCATTGTAGCATGACAAACTCATTTTTAATCAGCTATGATGGAGAAATACAATGACCGGTCAAATCGAAGGCATCGACAGATTGCTTGAAGATTAATGCATAAATCTCATTTTACAAATCTTATCTGTCCCACAGCAGTTAGACCTCATTGTTAAGAAAAACCACTCGATTTGTTGACGATAGCAATTTCTACAAAATTGCCCATTTATTTTCTATCCATATATGTGTGCATGTGAACTTGATTACTGAATTCGGATTGAAATGCCCCAAAGACACCACCTGATGGGTTGCATTCGACAAAATGCTACATTGGATTTTGAAACATCGTCATCGTCTGCATCAACATGTGCAAGACAAACAACCTTTACAAGTTCCTCTAGGTGTGTGGTGGATTATTACTGCAGAAGTATTACATATCTTTGATTCCATAAGCGTTACCCTGGCCACAATACAAATGCAAAACTTGGTCATCTCTCAATAGTGCCAAGAAGTGTCCATTTTGATCACTGACCTCTACATCAATTTTGGCATCCTCACAACAACTGATAATTTGCCGGTTGGCATGGATTTGGTGACAGCTATGTCAACCAATGATTGGTGGCTGGAGAAAATGTCGGTTGTCCTAGATATTCAAGACCAGGGTTGTTGGGCTTGCGATCTATTCGACAGTTTACCTGATGTTGACAAGATTTGCGTTGTGAAGGAGATTGGAATTTTTGTCATATGGATCGTGTCTAATGGTTCAAGGGTGCAAGCTAAACGCAACCACAAAAATGCCACCAGAACAATTGAGGAACCTCCAGTCATGCCCGCCAAATTAGTAAAGATGCAAACAGGTGCTTTCATCAGCAATGTCCTTGATCCATTCCATCAACATTTGGAAAAGTTTTAGTTGACTAAACAAATTAAAAAAATCGAGTGTTATCATAAGGATTTGCTTTTTGCCTATGCTCGCAAACCCTCTGTCAAGGAAATTTTGGATGCTCCCCATCACAAAAAAAATTTTCAATGACATGTGGAACAACGTCAAGACCCATTTCCTCACCCTGCGCCAATTCTATGGTGGACTGGCGTCTGTTTTCTCCAATACTACATCAGTTGAATCCAATTTCTCTGTGGTAAAGTGCGAGAAAAATGCAAAGTGTACGGGTTTAACCACGTTATCCCTCGCATGGGTAAAGCATTCCAAGCAATTCAACGTTTTAAACAGCATATTCTAATCATTTCAATACAAATGCTAGTTTTCCCATATTTAAGCTCAAAAATGTGCCATAATTTGTTTATTCATGGCATATATGGCATATGCTATATTTTATGAGGTTTGACTTAGCCCCAACTCTTAGGAGAGAGACAAAAAATTACTTGACTGTGGGATAGGGGCCAGGCCTAAAGTCCTAGAGGCTTATATGGGAAGGCGTCATGCCGACCAACCCCGCCTGCTGCAAAAGAGCACGGCCTCCACGGGCGTTGGCATGTGGGCGCAACATTGCCAAGTATGCTAGGGTTGATATAGTATTGCTCCGGCAATGCGATGATCAACTCAAGATTGGATGGACATATATGGAACCATTGACTACCTACGAAGGGAAGAGTTCCAAATGCATGTATAGGAGGGTTTGGTCACCAAGCTATGAGTTTGGAGGTCCAAGGTATGAGGAGGTAACCATGTGCGTGTGTGGGATGTACACGGTTAACACTCGTGACACCTACTAGAGTTTTCTAGTTAACATGTGTATTGAATCGAGTTGATCCTACTAATGGTATAGATAACACTATATTCGTTAAAATGAGACTTTCTCTTGTCTCAAATTAATATATGAACCACAAGAACATGATGTCGCCCAAAACCATATTGTCAACAATCTCAAATATATAATCAATCCTAGTATCCCAAAATCAATCGTTGGCCGACATAAGCACATTGGGTAGAGCACTTGACACCAATTTCATCAACAAAAACACATTGGGTAGAGCACTTGAAACCAACATCACCAAAACAAAACATATTATTAGCATGATTTCTATTATTAGCATGTCCAATAACATATATACACTACAAGCTACATAGCATCATGTAATAAATGGAATTTTATTCAACCGTATAATTTAGTCCCCCATATGATAATAAAATAAAGTTCACATTTGTTGGCAAATATTCTATATGGATATTCATCCAACCCCGAACAATATAGCGTTCCTAAGTTCGACCCACACTCTACCTTTATTTTGAGGAGCACTCATATGATTAACACGTGCCTACTATAATTATATATGGAACTATAATTATTATGATAACACAATCCTACCAACTTCTCATTCAACGTGGCATGCTTCTTGTTTGATCCGAGCAAGGTTGTCTTTCGCAAAAGTTATGTACTTTTGAGGGATGGACAATGATCCACTATGATTTTTCCGTGGTTTCCATGCTATGAATATGGAATTTGTATCTATCCAAGATGGACCGTGCTCAGAATCCACCCTCCACCGAAAGTTAGGGTTTGTATCCCAACCCATGTAATGCCGAATCACATCTTCATTTCGTACCGTTGGTCGGTAGTACTCCACTTCAATTTGTCGAAAATGAGGGCTGGAAGTTGCAAAATTTGGTTTCGACAAAGCTCTTGCCACCCACACTGGCTTTGCATATGTCTCATCTCCAGACGCAAAATAAGCATATAACCTTCATAACAATCCACTGCAATGCGCAAAGATGGTGGGGGACGGTTACTAGCAGGCCCGACGTAATGGTCGTCCACATCAAACTCCTCACGAACCTCTCCATTTTCCAAAAGACTAGCATCCGAAGTATGTACATCGACTCGTGTTTGTGGCCAAAATCCATGCTTCAAAGTAAGGGGGGTATCTTGGTGAAGGTCTACCAAGGCCGCACGAACACGTGTCCAATATTGTAACCAACTCCTGTAACGATGCCAACATGACCCACCCACATCCGCTATCTTCAAACTTTCCCAATATTATATGAAGCATGATATGCCTTTTACAATATCCTCCAAATTCTTCATGGGTATTGGCTTGCAAGGCCTAGGCTCCCCGTTCGGTAACATCGTCTTTCCATCCGCATCAACGCGCCACACAAGGAGACCCTCCAGCGGGCTCCAGTCTAGCGTAGTGCACAACAACTTGTATTGCATAGCGGGAACACCATCGCCCCGCATGTAGAACCGAAATTGTTGTGCCTTTGTGTGCCCAATCAAACGGTGAGCTCCGCTTCGAATATACAGTTCTATAAATGCCTTGAAGTCGGGCACCTCCTCGATCATATGGGGGATAACAAGAACATTCTCCAAATCCATGTACGACTTCATCAACAATGGGATTGTTGGAAAATCCTCCTCTCGCAACTTCATGCTCCACCGCCCAAAAGATGCATCAATATCATCGTGCGTGTGGCCTACCAAAAGAAAGAATACAAACACTTCCTTGAAAATGCCTTTCGCAACCAACAACGACCAATATGCAAAAACATATCTACTTTTATTGTTTTTGGCACAATTGTCCAATTGGACACGCATAGTGGGCGGCACTTTCATGGCAAGCACGGGTTCACTAGGTGGCTCCGGCAACAAATGGAGGCATATGTCTTTTCCATCCAACACCGCTTCATATAGAGGTGTTGACCCCGTATTTTCAAATAACATTCTTGAAGAATAAGATGGGGGTTTCTCCAAATCACGTAAAAGCTTTGCAAATGACCCTATCGTGTGGTTTGAATCCGCCGGATACAAATCCAGAGCATAATGAGCAAACTTGACATCACCGTGTCCATGTGCAATCATTCTTGCAATGCCAATCCAACGGTTTAATATTCACCTATAAAAACATATTCACATGGTGTACATTCATGGCCCCAAATACAATCCTACAAGCACAAAGTTGTGTTTAGGGTATGTGATGTAGTTGTTTCCAAATTCACCTGTAACCGATACAGGTAGCTTAAAAATCCATCTCTGGCTTTTATTCAATTTGCAAAACATGGGGACGATGTTTTGGCATGGTCCATTTTGTCATGGATGACAGTAATGACCTCCAAGGGCCTAGAAATGGACAAGGCTTTATTTGTGTAGTAATCGTTACGGTGTGCCTCTTGCATGTTCACATGCTTGAAATAATTCAATTGATGTGCTGCATATGACTCGGTACCCATCGTGTGTGCATCCCAAAGGCGCTTCAACTTCTCGCAATTGGAACACCGGGCAAATTTGTCGCCTCGTCTTTTTGTAATGTATTCGCTAAAATTTGCTTTCTTGATTGCACTCAATTTTGACAACGAAATTGGCTCCAAACCGGCCTTCTCGCCAACTACATTTACGTCCAACAATATGTCTTTCCATTTTGTGCCTGTGGGAAGAACCTTCTCCACAACCTTTTCACCGGTTGCGAGTGTCCGTGTTTTGTGCGGCATTGCATCGGCAAGGGGGACAATGATAGTCACCAAAGTGGCAGTTGCTTGCCTTGTGGCTTCCTAGGTTTTTTCAAACCCATGTTCTCATGGTGACGAGACCGGCGGCCTTCCTTGGCATATGCGGCTTGTCTATAAAATTCTGCTTTGGACACACCGTGAATGGTGTACCATGCCGTACAACACACGTCTATGCTTTCAAAGGTGATGACCTTGCGATCTGCCCCATTCACATGTATGGCCATATGCACATCAAGTTTTTTGGTGGATCTTAAACGGAAATCTCCAAGCCACATTTCTTCTCAGATGGCCTTCATTTTATCCCTTGGGAACAATTGGCAACAACGGTGCACACAACAATCCTTTGTGGCAACTTCTCTTATGGACTCTTCACAGAGCAACCTTTGACATTTACACTCATTTGTAGACGCAGTATGACGTGCCAATGTCTCGTACTTTCGTTGACCTTTGCGTGGCCGCATGTTTGTTTGGAGCTCCTTTTGGATTTCAATGTGTCGTTGTTCATGTTCACGTAAACTAACTCCATCAACAGTGACATTCCTCAATGGCCACCTGCGGAGGGAAAACCTATGAGTGGGATCCACCTTAGAATGAATAAGTGACTCCAATATCACAACCCCAACATCCTCAGTGCCAAGCGGATTTTCATCAATGCAATCTTGTGGATGGGTGTTACGACAAATACCCTCTGCCACAGCCACTCCATTGTCATTAAGAAGCATCACCTCCAGATTCACCCACGAAGCTCTGGAAAGCCCTACACATTCCACAATGGGGCAAAACGGAACAGAAGCCGGAGGACCCCCCAAATGGTATTCATCTGCAGTGTCATCCATTATGGCCTCCCCGACAATGTCAAGCTCATCCTCAGACGCAGATAGCCAAGTGGCCATGTCTTCAGAGGAGCAATCCCCTCGTCCTTTAAATCCCTCCATCGTGCCTACACAAATACACATCGAGCATTGTCAAAGCGGCACACATGTTTTAAGATCCCAAAGCAAAATAACAAAAATATTTCACTTCATGAAATTCGGGGAAACCTAATCCTGACACCTGTTTGTATGAGTACTATTGTTGAGGGAGAATGGGGTCAGAGTCATCCTCTGTACATCCTCACTGTGGGAAAGGGTTTGGGTCGACTGACCCAATCCTTGTGAGGCAGGATATGGTCAATATCATTCGTAATACCTGCCCACTGAGGGCTGGAGTTTGGGTCGACCGACCCAAACCTTGTTGAACATGATGGGGTCATAGTCATCCTCAATACATGCCCAATTAAGGGAAGGATTTGGGTCGACCGACCCAAACCTTGTAGGGCAGGATGGGATGAGTATCATCTGCAATACCTACCCACTGCAGGGTTGGGGTTTGGGTCGACCGACCCAAACTATGTAGGGCAAAATGGGCTCTGAGTCAACCTTAGTACATGCCCACTGTGGGGAAAGGTTTGGGTCGACCGACCCAAACCTTGGAGGGCAGGAAGGGCTCAGAGTCCACCATAGTACCTGCTCCATGTGGTGAGAGGTTTGGGTCGACTGATCCAAACCTTGTGGGGGGTGGGATGGGCTCAGAGTCCAACATAGTACCTACCCTATGTGCGGAAGGGTTTGGGTCGACCGACCCAAAGTATGTAGGGCAGGATGGGCTCTAAGTCGACCCTAGTACCTGCCCACTGTGGGGAAAAGTTTGGGTCGCCCGACCCAAACCTTGTAGGGTAGGAAGGGCTCAGAGTCCACCCTAGTACCTGCTCCATGTGGGGAAAGGTTTGGGTCCACCGACCCAAACCTTGTGGGGGGTGGGATGGGCTCAGAGTCCACCTTAATACCTGCCCTATGTGGGGAAGGGTTTGGGTCGACCGACCCAAACTATGTAGGGCAAGGTGGGCTCTGAGTCTACCCTAGTACCTACCCACTGTGGGGAAGGGTTTGGGTCGTCCGACCCAAACTATCCGTAAATTCCGCCGTCTAATGCGGCGTGAATATGGTGACTTCTAAATATAGGCCATGACGAGAAATTAAAGTCATGAATGGTTGTTGTGATTGCTTGCTCATGAATGCTAGCGTGCTCTAACCTTGTAGTAAAGCTTCAAGTGAGAGAGCTTGCTGAAATTTCAGAAGCGGGAGAGGAGCAAAAAGGACCGTCTTTTTGGGGAGGTTGGCCCTTTATACTGTCCGCCTTCGCTCCCTCCGCTCCCTACGCTTCCTCTTGGATACCTTTCCCGCTTGAATCCCCTTTAGCCATTAGTTCAAACCTTCTGACATACTTTCCCGCCCAGGGTTTATAATAGAAAACGTGTACTAGCGTGGCTCTTCGGTGCCCGAACCATCAAGTGTAGAATAAATATGTATTGTCACTATTTGATATTGTATCTGTTTTTTATTTTTTGAAGTGAATATGACTTGCACCATTGGCAGGAAGGGTAGTAGCAACATGTATTTTAGCAAGTTTATTAAAGGAAATGAATATCTGATAAGTGATTTAGAAAAATCATCCCCAATAACTTCACTTTGATCCATCTTAGGAACTTAATCAATTGTGTTTCAAGATATTACTCTACTTGAACTCAAACATTATGTTATATTTTAACAAATATTTTGACCAAAAAAAATGGCAACATTGTTTAACTCCATATGGTAAAAATCACTAAACACAAAAGTTAAAGTAGCTATTGATACCATCGCAAGAGGAAGTATATGATATTAACAACAAAAAACAACCATAACATTGTGCAAACGAGAAAAACTATTAAAGCCCACAATATGTCATTTGTAATGTGTGCACACAACGTTGCTCCATTCTCAAACATGCAAGTGTGACAATGACTAACCTTTGTGGAAGTCATTAATGAAATTCCAAGCACAAATGTCACTTTCTAGTTCACTATTCCAAGGATGTTTGAACCTATCCTCAAATCCATTTTAATTTTAGTAGTGTTTGTGACCAGAAGATGCAAAGTTGGAGTTGTATGTCCTCATAACATTCACAAAATCAAATGTATATAATGTTTATATAATGTTTATTATTAATGTTTATATTAGTATATAATGTTTAATTATTTCAAATAACATATTAACATGATAGAGATTGTATGTACTGTAATCTTGTTATTATACTCCTCGTTCTAAGGATGACTTGATTATGACCACTAATCACATGTTCGCTTTAGTGAGTTTAAACCCTAAACGTCCACACAACCATATTCCACATCAACGATTTGAAATGTTGTCATCACTAAATACAATTGTATTTAAATTTACAAACACTAAGGCCCCGTCATTTGACCTATGTGCCAATCATTTATGGATTGTGGTGCAACAAGTCCCAATTTATTATTCTTCTTTGAACATGCTTTACCTATGCCAACCCACCCTACAACCCTAAACCCTAACATATGTTGTTTAATATATGTGGAGCGACCATTGACCAATAAAGCGATTGCTTGAATGGATTCATATGATGTTGAACTCCATTGGGGTGCAAGGGTTACATTTGTAATCATTATGCTTGTCCTGCTTACTTTAAATATCAACTTCCATATAAATATATTAATGTTGCATGATATAAATCAAACAACCAATTTTTTGTTTTCTTGAAAAAATATGATAAGGTGTCAATACATTTTGCGTAATTCCATATTATAATAATTGAAAATACATAAACTTGTATAATTAAGTTAGTGTAATGCTACTTATTAGGGGATCTATGATAGGCTAGAGCCTTTTCCTCCAACATTAACCATGATAGAAACTACAATACGTATTCATATTATTTAACCATGCAAATGGTTACCATATTAATAATATTAAACCGTGTAATTGCCTTTGAGCATTTGTGATTCCATATGTCTACACATGTCACATTATAAAACACGTAATGGCTTAATTTCAATGTTAGCAATTCCAATTAAGGACCATTCAATTCAATACATTAAAATCGAAGTTGGGAAAGATGTTCAACAAAGATGACATAATTGAATGTGAAAGGAATTTTGTTATATATCTAAAGTCCCTAAACGGCTTTGGATCCAATAAGTTCAACTACTTTGGAAAACTGAAAATTTTGTGCAATACCTTAGGTTGTGTACCTGCTTCAGAACAAACTAAATGCCACTAAAGGTAGGGTGGTAAGGGTCAAGGGATTACGGCTACCCCGTAACCCTATTTGCGTGGGTTTAGGGTTCCAATGGGTGCCCTAAAGTCGGGGTTTAGGGCCTTTTCCCGAGGGGAACAAAACCCGAAAGGTCGCCCTTCCCGGGTCTTTTTCACCTCTTCGCCTAAAGTGAGCTCCGCACCGCTGCTGGAAGCGCCGCCTCCACGAAACGACGCATTCCCTCACATTCTCCTCCTCCCTCCCTCCTCTTGCTAGAGCATGTAGTTTCTACATTTTGGTTTTCTATTGTGCAAGTATAGATGCGAGTGATTCCTCTCTTTGGTTTATTATTCAGAGTATAGATAGTTTGTGGGTTTCAGAGTGTTGAGGGTTGTCAGATTCATAGTATTGAGGGTTTAGGAGCTTTAGAGTGCTGATAGCTTGAAGGAATGAGATTTAGAGTGTTGATAACTTGAAGGAATGAGGTTTAGAGTGTTGAGGGTTGAGAGATTCAGAGTGTTGGGTGTTGAGGGTTTATCATTCAGATTGTTGATAGCTTGAATGATTTAGATTTAGAGTGTTGAGGGTTGTAAGATTCAAAGTGTTGAGAGTTTCTAATCTTCAGATTATTAATAGCTTGAAGGATTTAGATTTAGAGTGTCGAGGGGCGTGAGATTGAAAGTGAAGTTCAACGTGTCTATAGAGTGATATGAGATTCACCATAGTTTCCATTGTTTGTGAGATTAGATTGTATTACAAAGTGTGCACTGCTTGTCAGATTCAATTCAAAAGAAGAGCTTCCACGACAAGCTTGTTGCAAAACTTGCAAAAACAGGTAGTTATTTTTTTCTTTCATAAATATGTCTATCTTATACTTATCCTAACCATCTTACCATAAGCATTCTAGCATAAGCATTCTTAAATAATGTTTATATAATAAGCATTATCTAATATACATTCTATAATAAGCAGTGTAGAATTAGCATTCAAAAATTGAAACTACAATAATTAGTTGAAAATACATATAATTTCAAATTATTTTTTTGTTTCAATGTATGGAATTTGTTTGGGTCGAACGACCCAAACACAACAGTTGGTTTGGGTCGCACGACCCAAACACAAACAGTTGGTTTGGGTCGCTCCACCCCAACACAAACAGCTGGTTTGGGTTGCTCGACCCAAACACAACAGCTGGTTTAATATACCAAATTAAACATGATGTACACTTATATCTTCAAGAAATATGGAAATGTCCAATAACCAAAATGCTTCTGAATAATTACTTTACCCACTATTTGAAAATTTGTTTTACAAGGTCAAATTAATTCCCAACCCCAGATAAATACTGCCATTTATGTAACTTCATGTGGCTAGTGTTTGGGTCGTTCTACCCAAACCTAACAATCTGTGACCTCCACATATTCGACATCTTTCAATATCGTGAACATGCTTATTTATCTTTGAATTAGTTTGGGTCGGCCGACCGAAACTAACAGTGCTATGATTTTCCTTCTAGATGGCCCCCAAAAAAAGACTTGCCCCCCCCCCCTTGCGTGCCCCCCCCCCCCCCCCGCGATCCCCTTCGTCTCCATTCGACTACGCTCGATCTTGGCGGCGCGCATGCAAATTTTGTAGATGTAAAATTAGGATAGTGTGAATGTTGTCGTTCACCGCGGTTTCCCACAGGCAAATTGTACATAGAGAATTTTTAAAAGAAAATTCTTATTTTTGGAGCCCATATGTGTTCAAATGTATTTTCTTCTCTTTTGTATGTTTTTGTTGCCACCAATGGTCCAACTGTTCTTGTGTTTGCACAAAAAAATTTGTTGCGCTTGAAATGGACATAGCATAACATAGTCCTCGTCACCGCAGGGATCGGAGCATAGCGTCGCGGCTCCCCACCGGTCCTCTCCGAGGAGCGTGGAGGACAGCGTGGTGGTCCTCCCGATTTTGCCCTTGCCACCTTTGACGCCCAAGACCCGGTTCCTGGTGCTAGACCTCAACGGGGTCCTTGTCCAGTACGTGCATTGTCCCAGGGTCCCCACAGTGCCTTTCTGCAAGCCTGAGGACGCCAACTACGATGGACCCCCCGCGTACATCAAAAGCAAGCTAGTGTACCTCCGCCCATGGCTTCGGCGCTTCCTGCAGGTCACCCTATCCAAATGGTGGGTGATCATGTGGAGCTCCATGAAGTCCGAGAACACCCAGGCGGTCGTGGAGTTCATCTTCAAGGGATTCCAACCCCCCTGCTTGGTCCTAGGACAGGATTATTGTAAAACGTTATACACCCCGACGGCAGGGTTGTGAAAAAGCCCAAGAACCCCACCGTTAATCAATTTCTTAAGGTCTTGAAGCCAATCGTGTGGGACTAGCGTCCCAACATGGTCGGTTGTCCCTACGACGTTTGCCCCACCCGTGACAACACGTTGATGGTGGACGATAGTGCTTCCAAAAACATTTTGAACCCGACCTCCAACTTCATAGTTTGCCCTTCCTGGACGGTCGAGAAGGTCCGAGACCGCTTTTTGTTAGACCTAATTAAGTACATTCAAATGCTCGTGGGGAGTGGACTACTCGTGCCCCGGTTCCTTAGTTGTAATCCGATAGGCGAAATATACATGGATCCGAGGGACTATATGTACAGAGAGTTGTACACTCACGCGAAATATAATAAATTCATTTGAGATACTACATGGTGTGCCATTTTGTGTGATATATTATGCCTCAAATGTATATCGATTTTCACATGCTCCCCCTCTCTCCCCCTCCCCTTGGGTTTTGTCTGTTTTTATCTTGGCATCAGCGTTTAAAGCCCTCGATTGAGGTCGTCAGTGAATCAAACTTGGGAAGCTTCTTCTATGAAACCGTCTACGATGCCGCGTCCACCATCGACTACTCCAAGGAGCCCCTTGATGCCGGCGTCGTCGATAGCCCCCCACCCAAGCAAATCTTCCGATAGTCTCCGTCTCCGTCACCGCTCAAGGGCATAGATCGCAAAGGCGTACGGGAGCCCCCCTCTCGACCCAGCGGCAATATTACACCTCAACGGCGGCTGCGTATGGACGCTCGGCCTGCAAAGAGTGGACCCCTCCCTATTCCTTTGCGGAACACCTTGCCCATCATCGCCAACTCAGACGCGAGCGCCCCCCGTGCCATGGTGACCCCCCGCACATGGCTTAACCACGCATTACAATCATTTTGCACTAAGAATGAGCGTGTGACACGTTTGGGTCTTCCTTCCTAAACTAACACATGTGTTCTTGCATTGACGCATTGCAGGTTGCTCCCACCCGTAAACCTATGCGGTCTAGTGCGTCCATCGAGTTGGAGCGTTTCTACTCCATGACCAGAAATGCAAGACAGTCCACTTCATCGTATTCGAATTCTTCGTCGTATTCGAATTCTTCGTCGTATAATTCGGGCGGCCGACGGAATCCAAAATGTGTTAAGGAGGGCAGTCACCCCAACAATGGCTATAGTTGCAGGGCGGGGATTTTCAGGAATGTTGAAGCAATGCGAGCAAAAGAAGCCGCTGCAAAAGAAAAAGAAAAAAAAGAAAAAAAAGGCAGTCTCCAAGGCTAGATAGGCCATAGTAGGCATAGGGTTTTGGGCCATAGGCAAGATGATTTTGGGTCGCAGTATCCAATGGATGTGTGATGTTAGCATGCTATGCATTTTACATGCCATACATTGTATGTTTTATTTGCAATAATATAAGTGTCACATGATTTCCCTTTCAATATGGTCTAAGGTTTGGATAGCCCAACCTAAACCATCACAAATATGAGTTTGGAATATTTTGCATGCAATATTATATTGGTTAACATATTTCCCCTTCAATATGATTTATGGTTTGGATTGCCCTACCTAAACCATATTCGTACAAGCTCCCATATTTTGAGTGCAATAATATGAATGTTTTAAGATTTCCCCTTCAATTTGGTCTAAGGTTTGGATTGCCCACCCTAAACCATCACAAATATGAGTTATTAATGGGATTCTTGGTCTAAACAAATCCTTCAAAGTGTTCGCATCTTACAACTTTCTCCAATATGTGTTCCATTTATCCTTGTTCTTATTTATGTGAATGTCTCAAAATGCCCAAAAAATCTCAATTTAACGAATATAGTGTTAGATTCTGATATTGTAGTTCCATGGAAGTCTAGTTTGTAGTATATGCCTAAAGTCAAGGTCATCAGGTCAAGGTGTGTTGGGGTTTAATAGGGGGTTCATGTAGGTGGAGTGTGTGTTGGAAGTGGGGAGGTTGTGCCAGGATGAAATTACTCTATTTGTGGGGGCATGGGGGTGTGCAACGTGTATTGCAGATTTGTTCTATGTAATAGAATAATTTCTAGGCATGTGCAAATAATTGTTGGTTGATTTTTATGCATTTTCTTTATTGGAATTTAAAGGTTTTTGGGATCATGATTCTTATGCATGTGGAATCAACAATATCAATTTGGTGACATTGTTTTGAATAATTCTATCGTGATAATATGATTGTGATGAAGGAAGGCCTTGAGGAATTTTGGGGTGACATTTGCTTAATATTTCTAAACAAACATTGGGCCCGGGGTGGTTTCAAAATTGTCCAAATGAGGATGGATAGTAAAAAAATCCAATGTGATATATCTAGCCAAATATGGAATGTTTGCATCATTTGGAGTGATTATGTTGTGGAGGGGTATAGGCATGTTTGCTTTGTAGGTTTGGGGAGTGTTCGAAGGTTGGCCGATTCATATTGGCTATATGGGACTAAGATAGGAAAATTTGTTGAGGATATTGCACATTTGGGAAGTTCAATTGTGAGTTGTACTGGTAGGAACAAGTAAGTTTTTATGCCAATTAATTTTTTGGGGTTTTTTTATTAATTGTACAATTTTTGTGTATAGTTTTTTATGCTTGATATTTAAAATGTTGCAACACAAAAGGTGTATTCAATGCCAAAAAAAATGATTTTGTCAACCGTAAAGAGTTTTTGGCATATGGTGATTGATGATTAGGTTAAGAGGTTGGTTTTGGTTAAGATTTTGTGGGGGTTGAAGTTTGTTAAATGGACCATTTTAATGAGAGGACAAAGTGGATCTTGAGGTATGTGTAGGATCTCAAGATTTGTAACCATTTGGGGAATGTTTGAGCTTTGCAAATAAAGTTGTTTGGATTTTAGTTAGGTATTGAATATGTCTATATTTGGTTTCATAGAGTGTGGGGCACCAATGAAGGTACATTCAGATATGTAAAGTTTTGATTGAACCATTTAAAATGGCAAGTGGAGAAAATATTATGATAATATGACTAGATTGTTCGCAAATGCGGTGAAAATAATTTATGTCGCATACCTCTCCATGAGGAGTGCCCAAAACACAATGGGCACAAAGGGGATCCCGGAATGACACCTGGGATTTATGGCGCCATTGGTGAGAGGGCCCCATGCGTTGGGAACACCTCCCACCAACAGAGATTGTGAGTCACAAGGGTAAGGCCATGAGCTATGTGTAGTTCATGGCATGTGGATTTCATATTGCTCAAGAACACCTCAATCGGAAGTGTGAGGTACAAGTTATGGCAATTTGAGTGGGGCGCTTTCCCGGGACAACGCCCTGGTACAGCAGTGGCCTGGAAGTGGCTCCCGGGACTGCCAAGGTTTGAACAGGCATAACTTCCTCAATGCCTACCCAAATGGGGCAAGTGAGGAGTCAATCAACATCTACGTGAAGCGTAAGTGACGATGGAGTGGTCGCTTGTTAGCATCAGAGATCACATAAATAAGTTATGATGGTCTAAAGCTGCCGGGGGCTTCTAGGCCCATTGGCTAAGGGAAAATGTCTACTTGGCCCCAACTCTTGGTAGAGATACAAAAGGTTTATTGACAGTGGGGTAGGGGCCTTGCTAGAAGTCCTTAAGACTTATATAGGTGAGGCAACGTGGCCGTCAAACCAACGTGAGGCCGAACGGCATGGCCTCCATGGGCATTGGCCCATTGTGGGGGCATAGTTGCCTAGTATGGTTCGGATTCTTGTAGTGTTGCTCCAGCAACGGGATGACCAACTTAAAATTGGACCTCTATGGGAGGAAGTCCACATTTTAATATTGATTACCAAGTAAGAGGTGAGTCCCGAATGCAAGTGTAGGAGGATTGGTCCCCCTCCTATGAATTAAAAGTTGCGGAATGGGAGCTAACCATTCGCATGGCGGAATGCGAAGGGTAAGCACTCGTGACCTTTGCTAGAATTAAAAAATGACCAAGTTAGTTAAGGGGTGCTAGCAAGGGTTACAACAGTCTAGGTGTCAGTGATGTTGAAGTGGCATCCATAGTTATCAAGTTCTCACCAATGGAGTAGTGGTACAAAAAAAATTGAGGTTAATTCCTTGGATGGTTCTACTTTAAATGGGTACGGTCGATTTTGTTGAAGTAAAACCCAAAAAAATGGTAGAAATTTTTGTGTAGATGTTGCCAATGAGGCTTACAACATTAATGGGGTAGTCTGAGTTTTCCATAATGGCCACTAGGAGTAGGTAGTTTATGGAACCCAAAGCATTTCCAAAATCAATATATAAAATGTATGTATATCTTGGTGTGGACTGTTAGCAATTTTTAGTTTAAAAAATAACATTTGAATTTTAGTCTTCCCTTAATATTAGTTTTAGATGTCGTTGAATAACTGGTTTGTTTGAACGTGTTGTTGGTGGCGGTGGTGGTGGTCATGGTGGTGGTGTAGGTGAAGATTTTATAGATGTTGTTTTAAGATAAAGGTATACAGTTGGGCCAAAGAATGTGGTCTTCATATGGAAGAACATTGTGTGAATGTGTTTCAAAAACCTTGGGATTTGGTGAATGTGATAGCAATTTGAAAATTATTTGTATATGAGGTTGTGAAGTGTTGGGTGGATGATCTTGAGGATGTCATTAGGTATGCCATGTGGGCCCATGGTTTTGCCATTGGTGAGTTGTCGGACACATGTATCGTATGCCATTTTGTTGAAGTGTTGTTGCCAAATTTTTTGAGCAAGTGAGGTAGTGGACCTTCTTGTTGTAATGATTTTGTTGATTGGTATGGGAGGGATCATGTGCATGTTTGGCCAATACATTGTATTACTGATGGTTTATTGGGCTTGACATATAATGTTTCATGTTAGGGTAAACATCAAAATAAGGTTGTAGGGAGACGTGTGTAATCTTGGTGTGATTTTGTGGTCAAAAGTTTGTTAAAATGTTGGATATTCAAGCATGAATTTTGTGGGTTTTGGTTTAGTATGGTATGGAAAGGGATGTTGAAGTGTATTGGGTAGTGGTCAAAGTTTTTGTGTGGTTGAGGTTTGTGTAGCTAGTATATAGATGGGGATCCGGGTTGCAAATATGGAACCCATCTTTGAGGCTATGGGCATCTAGTTATCGCCACATTGGCACATAAAGGCATTGTTGGTGGGGATATATGTATTGTAGTTGATTTGTGAAGTGGGATTATTGGATGTGGTTGTAGGTGGGGGGGGGGGATGTTTTGGTTGCTTAAGTTTTAATCCTTTTAAGAAAAAACCTTTGTTAGTGTAGGCTGGAAATTGGTGGGTGGAGGTTTTTAAGCAAGGTGGACTAAGGGTATGAGAGGAAGGTTAAGGGATGGGAAGACATGTAAACATGTTAAATTAATAGAGGTGGTGTGGGTTTTTCTGAAAGAGTATAATTTGCATGTATGGGGTGATTATGCATTCATGCATAATTTGGCTTGAGTTTTTGTGGGGTATTTAAGTGTATGGCTAGCATAAATCCTCCTTGTGTAGGTGTATAGTTTAATTGGCGCCAACAAAGGTAGTTGTTGCATGTGAGTGTCCCTCCATGTATAAGGCTATGTTTGGGTAATAATTTGTCGATGTATTAGGTGTTTTGATTGTTGGGACTTTGGATCCGAAGATGATGCCAAACGGGGCATGAATCACATTCAAGTGTGTGTGGGTTGGAAGTTTATTATGTGTATGGTATATAGCAAAATGTAGATACGTGTGACTTAAAAGGATGAGTGTGAATTGTTTTTATATTTCTATTGAGGTAAAGTGTTGGTAGAAAATGGAAATTTTTATGAGGTTTGTGAATTGTTTTCTATGTCTTTGTAGTTTTGTGTGTGTGGTTTTAATGTTGAATTTTGTTGTATTTGCAATTTAAGTTTCTTCTAGCTTTTCATTTTTGGATTTAGTTTTTGATGTTTTTGTGTTCAAATTTTGTTGTTTTAAATCTAAAATTTCTTGTAGTATTATTAAAATTTTATAGGTTTTTGTAAGTGGAGATTCTTCTATCTTAATTTCAATTTTTGGTTATCCAAATATAGATTATTGTATTTGTAGTGTTACAATTTTTTTAGTTTTTTTAATGTAGTTTTGAAAGAAGTGGTAGAGTTGTTGGTTGGGTGATGCCACCTCACAAGATTCATTTGCATTAAGTGTGGATTGAAAAAAATGTAGTGTTTATCATTGGCAAAGAGTTCATTGTTATCGGCATTTTTTCAAATTTAGTAGCCAAATCTTGGACCATAAAACAATTAGCTTTTGTTGTTGTAATACCTGGCCTTTGCATCATGTGTTTTATTGTTTTGTACAAAAAACAATTTGGATGCCATTTTTCTTTCTTTCAAATTATCCTCTTCCTCTTTGGTTTTCATACACCAAAATGATTGGATCCTCAAGCTATTGTGCAATTCCCAATGGAACATAATGTTGTTTATGGAACCATCATTGTGTTGCGTAATAACCTTTTGCAAAGATTCCATGATATAAGTCAATAATGACACATGTTGGCGATTATTCCATGCAATTGCATTCATTATAGACATGTCAATTTTCTGATGATATTTTCTATCATATTCCAATATAGTGATATCCATGTTTGTAGCGTTGTTGATCAACCAAAACTTGATGAATCCAGGACGCAAAGCCATGCATTGCTTGGATATGAGACTCTTTCATATCCCTAATCTTTGGGATTTTCATTGGCCCACATAATTTTTTATGCTAGTCGATGGCACCCTCAATGTGCACCTTGGTAACATTTTTGTAAGCCTCTAATTTTTTGATGTAGTTCAATACAACCACATGTATTGTAGCAAGATTCCATATAAATTGGGTTGCAGCCCTCTCCCTTCAACACTCTCCATTTCCTTTGCTTTTTATGGAGATATTTTAATTGCCATCTTCCACATGGCCCAAGAGTGCACTCCATTGTCAAGTTGAACACCACTTGTGATAAAACAAAATATTTTTTCACATAAAGCATGACCAAAATGGGTCAAAATTTTATCATTCTTTTTCATGTTTAGATATACACGGTATCCATTACATAATAAAAATGATAATCAAATTTGATGATTTTTGTTTTTATAAAACATATGGTTTCTAACTAAAATGATGGAGAATTGAACTAAAACAATTACTACAAAAATGAAGATGACTAAATATTTCAAAATATACAAAAATATTATCAATGGTTATGTATATGTAGAAAATATATCATAATTTTTAAAATTATCTATGGCATATAATACAAGGTAACAAACGTTTATCGCACATGGTTATGAAACATAAAGGGGTGTGATCACCCCGAGCGACATGGCTATGGCATGGAATTTCACCGTATAATAATATCACCCATTTTGGTTGCTCAAGAGGACACCACCTAACCTGATTCCAAAATTGGGAACATGTAAGCAAACAATTGTTTGAGGTTAGAAATCCCATCCAATGCATTATCCTTCATCTAATAGTCAAATATTGTTGGACTCATCCCACTTAGAATTGGGGGCATCCACTGTATGTCAATTACTTGCCTCTATGTCCAACCTAATTTCTCTGACCGTGACATTTTTCAAATATCATATAATTTTTATATGATGCCAAATTTGTTGTTTTGCAATCTTTGGTGGGGGGGGGGGGATTGGCAAAAAAATGTAGGATCTACGTGCAATAAAATAGAGGGATATTCTATAATTTATGGGTAAAATATAGGAATAACATATAATATAGAGTGTTTTACGTTTTTGAAACATGGTTATATGTACTATATCATTTGACATAATAACATAGAATTATTAAAAGTGATATATACAGAATACCATGGACATTACATGTTAGATATGAAAAATCATATACCTTGCACTTTATTTATGAAGAATGGTTGACCGATTGTTGATTTTTTGCAAAGAATTAAGAGGGGATGAAATCATTTATAACATGTCTCCTAAGATTCCAAAGGGGTTGGAATGTGAGAAAATAAGGAGATTTACATACAATGGAATTAAGGATAGGAAATCACGTTAGCTTCATCACTTTCCCCATCCTCTCCTAACCTTTATTATGTTTAATTTTGTGTTTGGTTAATTTTACTCGTCACTCCTTAAGTTAATAACCTACATTATTTTGTTCTCTAAACCATTGATATCGGTTTACATTTTAGCAATAGGATAGTGAAGAAGTATGTTATTTTAATTGAGTTTCTTTGGGATTTATTGTGTATGTGACATTTGATCTCGATATCTAGGATTTAAGGAAATTTGAGCAATCACAACAACCAATATGATGTGCATTACATTGCAAAATTACATAAATATGGTGGTTGGCAAACATGGAGCACAAACATTCAAAACTGTGGTTGTTGTGTTATTATTTTTTAAATTGCGATTTTGATGTTTTTGTTCCCACAAAAGTGCATCCTTTATAATTTTGGACAAACAATTTGTCCAATATATACTTAATGTCGGTTAGATACATCTTTTTGAATCCAAACGAGACAAAATAAGAGTTGAAAGTAAGTGGGGAATAAAAGGCTTATGTTTAGTTTACATAATATTGAAGAATAAGCATTATAGACATGACATTATTCCGTGGATTCTAGGATAAGGCCATATTCAAATGGAATGGATGTTGAGATTTCTAGATGGGTATTAAAATGAGGTCCAATGTGAGTACAAATGTGTTATTATAGTCAATCTCAAATAAAACAATCAAAGTTTAAAACACAAATTCTTGGAAGAGGATTTTGACACAAAACATGTTAATTTTTGTGTCTAAAAATTAAAACTCAATATATCAAATAAAATGTCTATAAAATTTGATTATATCAAATAATAGATTGTTAGGTGATTTTGGCCCGCACCAAGAAAACAATGGAGTTTCCCCCAATCCTTTGATTACCCTTCTACAACACTAGTGAAATAAAGATAATATCCCCAATTGATACATTTTTATAGTCTCAACAAACTATTTCATAGCAAAATCCAAGCTAGAACAAACTACACAATTTTAACAAGATTTGGTGTTGTATTTGTGAATATCTAGCAAGTCATTGCTGGGAGCCATTAAAAAGCCCCAAACAACATAAGTTTCCTCCAACCTTGAGCTTTGAAGCTTTGATAAGCCAAAAACTTAAAATTTATATTAGTCAATTGTCGGTGTTTGATTTATAGATTGCAATCCAATCTTGATTTTTGGCTACAAATAACCTCCAACTATGGTTTGTTGTATAGAAACAAAAAAATGTATGAATTGGAAGGTGATTGTGGGAGACTTGATTAAATTTATGGCGTTTGTGTATGTGGAAGTAGGTAGGAGAGCAAGAAAAATATGAGGAAGCATGTCATGTAAACAAACTAGCTATATTTGCCGCAAATTGGATCGCATTTTGTGTTTTTTTGTCGGTGTTTGGTAGTCTTGGACATGAGATTGAATAGTAATGTTGGTAGGAATAATTAAAGAAATTATGTAGGGTTTATAAATCATGTTAAAGTGATGGTCAATTAGTGTTGGAAGAGGATGTAGGTCATAAATTTGTGAGGTGTTTGGAGCAATTGAGTTGAACATATGTACCTACATGTGTTTTAACAAACCATGAGATTTTTTTGTGGTTTTTTCTTTAGATTTGTTGAAGCAATGTTTAAGGAGATTTTTGGGCATAAATTGTTAGGATCCAAGTGTTTGCAAGTCCAAAGAATTACATGTTGTGATCTTATAATTTTTCTCCGCTATTTTGAGACATATTCCATAAATTCATGATGACATAATGCAAAATCATATTATGCCCAAGTTGAAAGAGTACATAGTGGCAATCATACACATGGCATGGACATTATAGAGAGGGTTGACTTGATTCCTATTTTTGTGGTTCTCCTTTGTATATATTATAACCATAATTTCCTAGAAGTAAGAATATTAATATTGTTTGACAAAGCAATTACAATGTATTGCCACAACAAGTTTAACTCCAATGCACCCCAACAAGGAATTCATGTCCTTGTTATGTGACATTGATATCATGCCAAACCAAAAAACATCATGTTGGTGGGGGGCAAGTCCAACAATTTACCCTGGGGTAAACTAATATTGTCAACTCATTGGTCAATTTTTGGTTGATTGCACAAAAAATAAAAATAAAAAATGAACTTATTGTATGGATGGATAGATGAACTTATGTATGTTAGTGGGACAATTATTGATTGATGGTCAATGGATTTGGTTGATTGTTGGTCAGTAGTCGAAGGCATTGGTTGACTGCATGGCAATAGTCATCAGGTTTGGTACAACTTCAAAACAAGCCTACATAGCCTTATATCCTCACACCTTATGCAACCTTGGTATGGTTGAATATATATATTTGCATCTTAGGCAATATTTGGTATTATTTCAATAGGATCACATGTAGGCCTCGTGTTTAATTAAATCCAATCACCTAGGTAAGGTTCAACTCATATGATCACACCTTACGCAACCTTTGGTATCATTTCAAAAGGGTCACATGTAAGCTTCATATTTGATTGAAACCAATCACCAATGTATGTAACTAAACTATGTAATATTTAACATACAAACCATGCAAAATCCAAAAAACTCTTAAATTTAAAGGGCCAATGCACACTAAGTCATGTATGTGGTCTTTAAGTACAAAATTTTTAGTCCTTTGTGCCCCCCCCCATGAATACCTCAAGGGAAAGTGCATAATAATCACCATTATCAAAAGTTTTACCTACACTCAATTCATCCTCCATGCTCACATTATCATCAGTCCATTATCATCATATGATTGGTTGAAACCTTTGTAAAAATTTTACCTTTTTTATCCTTATGATTTGAATATGATCACCTTGAAATTAAAATATCTTAATCTTAGTTATCTTCATTCTTAATGTAAGGTTCATTGATCATGAAAACAACTAAGATGAAACAATCTCTTGGAGGTGTCTCCATATTCTAAAGTTTCATCCATTTTTATAAGCTAAATTACATTATTCAATATCATAAATTGTTGTTGTCAAAAGAACTATCCGCAATTTAAATTATGTTTGTTGAAGAAAGTCAAACTTTTATTTCACTTATGATTTCTTTGTTACATGAATATTTTAACGTCAAATCATTCATACATATACTTGTATCAATTTACATAATTAATTTTTCATATCATTATAAAATTATCTTATTTTACCTAGGACAATTCACTTCCTTAATGAATTTAATTAGTAATGAGAATTGATTGTAAAGCTCTTGAATATAAGATGCATGTTCTTGTGTCACTTTCTTTTAGCTTAAGTGTCATCCCTGAAGATATAATATAATTATGATAAGTGCATTAAGAATGTATGTGACAAATTTAAGTACATTGATATAATCATGAATATAATATTTCTCATACTTAACAAAATATCATGAGAAAAAATCTCATTTATAATGTGATAACAAAATATATTTCCATTGTACTTCTACAAAACAAGATCCATAGTTTTATGATAACCAATTTTAACACGCCCTTTTGAGAAATTCAATCATAGGTGTTTTTTTTAAGAAAATAACAAATAGAATTAATTTTAACATCTTGGGTTATCAATGTGAGTTGAAGTTTAATTCAACATCATTTTTTATTACAAAGTTTCATGAATTCTCTAAAACCTTGAGCATTTGGATCTCACCCTTTCATTATTTTTTTGAGTGTTTCCTCAAAAAAATTCCTTTCAATTGATAAATCATTCAATATCATAACATCTAACAACACACAAAGCATCTAAGAAAGAGAGCTATCTTGCTCTCGAATACAATGAATTATAAGTATATTCTAGAATAGTGTCTCAAAGAGAAAATATACAATGTAAGCTCAAATGTTGTTTGATACTCAATCTTAAGATAATTTTGCTATTATGAAAAGAGGTATTTCCCCCCAAAAAAATTCTTACATATATTTTTCTACTATAGATTTAAGTCTATACTTCATGTGGTATATATCTTTGTTTGCCTAGATATTAATTTATGTACAACATTTATAGATGATAACCTTCTCAAACGGTTATAACCGTCAAGCTCTTCATACATTCATTTTCTAAATTTTAACTAAATCTATGTGGTGATTATGTGTGCATAAATGTGGAAACATTCTTTTGAGAATTAATCCAATCCTCTAAACATAATTGAGGTGATACAATCAAAATAGATCGAGTTGGCAAAAAAATATTTTATACAATAATCACTAGTCCTTTATTCTTCACACTCTAATATACTCTAAAATATAATATAAAATTATGTATCCTTAGAATTTGTTCTTCAAAATGATGGCATTAATGTTCCATAATCTTCCTTATACATTTGAGATTTTTCACATCAATGCCATTGCCTACCCTATAATAATAGGTTGTCTACCTTATTACCGCATGTTGTCCTTCTAATTTTGTTGTTGAGCACATAATCCCATGGATATTCTCCCCTTCATCCCAGTGAATTCCATTCAGTTTCTTTGTGTTCCTCGTGCATTTCCAAGTTTTCAACCTTGTTCCAATGTGTTTGGTTGCCTCACTTGGTCTTCTCTTTCATCTTCTTAATTATGGCTTGCCACTTCCCAGAGGTGTGAAGGTTGTTAGCTTCGGTGGTTACTCGTGATTCTATCTTATTGCTTCCAATGTACTTTCTAACCAATGAATCAAAATTTTGTCTCATCACATCCACAATAGAATTAGCTACAACATCTTCATGCACACTATGTTCCATATGACCAATAAATTGGGTATTGTTGTTGGCATAGTGGAATGCATGTTCATGGTTGTAAAAATTCCGTATCGGCAATGTTCGATCACATATGAAGATCATCTTCATTTGTGGTGTTATTTTTCTCAAGTGCAAATAAATCATTGGGGTTGTGAAAGTCCATCTCCAACAAATTAATTGCACAAACATAAAAACTACCCCAATTCCTTTTGCACGACAAAACACAACACATTTTCAATGGTCGCTTAGCCAAAGGGGCCAAACGTGTGCCAACTTTGTGGGGTGGACATTGCAATCTTTGGTTTCCATGGCTAGAGGCATATCGGCAAATGCACCTCGCCGTTAATTAAATGCTTGAAATTTGGTCACAACCCAACCGTAAGGACCGTCAATGCTCATGGTTAGCCTCTTCATGGCTTTCAAGAATCTTGATTCAACGGTGACATCACGTGAATACTAAGGTTGCCCAATAAGCACAAATTCAATAATGGGCCCATATGGTGGAGGTCTGTGGTCATCATACACCAATGTGGCGGGGTTGAAGGATAAGTTGAAAGGATGTTTTCTGAGGTTAAGCACATGTTTTTCCAAGTTTTTCATTGTCAACCAAGCCTTGCCCATTATTGGCTCCACGCCATCAAATCATGGATTTCATGTCAACACCCATCACATCTTATGATAATGTCGTGATGTCAAACCAAAAATGTCACATTGGCAAGGGATAAATTCAACAATTTACCTTGAGATAAATTAACATAGCTAACCCTTGGTCAATGATCTGGTCAACTACAAAGAAATTCCAAATATCCAATTTTTTTTTTGATTGTTACATCTTATTGAATGCACTATCTAACAATGTAGAGTTAATTTGGAATATTATAAAGTAGCTAATTAGCTTATTATTTACTTTTGGTCAATTGTTACAATTAGTTGTTATTCTAATTCAAAATTTACAGAAATTGTTGACTATTAGATATTGTATTCTACAAAATGCAACAATATATATTTATTCTAGAAATTTGTTAAAATTTTGAAAGATGTTAATTGCCAGTAGGAATTGACTACAATAGTTGACCAATAAAGCAAGTTCTACACAAAACTGCTTTATGAAAAAAAATTATCATGTTTGCCGGTGTCATGTCTCGACGTGTTAATGTCACATTATTTCTGTCGTGATCTGATGGCCAAGGGCCACATCACATTTTTTTTTGACATCTTTATAAAACACCCAAGATGCGTTCAATGCCTCCTCCAACATTTGCTAATAATTATCCCAATTTTCCCATAAAATGTCATTGTTCACATATGCTTTAATTTTACGTGCCTCAATTATATTTTTGTTTTGATAATTGCTTCCCCATTTCGAAAAACATTAATGTAAAGGGTCTAACCAGGATGAATAATTGTTTGTTTGAAAGCATGTCCGATCTTGACAAATCAATCAATCATAAGGAAATTGATGGTGAATCTCACGGATCTAGACATTTTTATTCTAGACAGTGCAAATAAATTAGGAAGATTGCATTAGGATATTACTAGGCTCATATGCAATGTATTTCATTTTGTCCATAACGTCTTTCGCCCATTGTTAGTTCTCCAAATCTTTTAATAACGTGTTTCACCAATGTAGCGCACACCCTTGCCCATATACATGTGGCCATTCCCAATTATTATACATATAGCATATTGTGTTATTAAACACAATGGTGAACCAAAGTTGGAGGATGGGAGTTGACACGCTGAAGGATTCCAAAAGGGTGTTTAAAAAACCTAGTAAACACCAAGGCATTCAAATGTGTGAATGAAAATTACAACACCAAATTTCACCCGTTCTTTGGAAGGTGGCGAGCCCACACATCCATCCAATTGTCCATGCCTATTCATGTGGGCAAGGAGGAATTTCCATAGCCTAAAATCATCGAGTAAGTGAGAGGTCAAAGCCTATAAATTTTGAAGCTATAATAGCCACAACATCATCTTAGATTAGAGTATGCACAACAATCAATATAATTTCAATTGGATATTTCTTCGGTTGCTAAAACATCAAAGAACCAATACAATCAAGAAGGACGTGGGGGATGCCATTTGACATTCAATGATTGGATTTCAATTTATGAATGATATAAATCCTCCATATTTTGACTTTTGGGACAAGAATAAAATCCACAATGGAGTTTGCAACCTCAAGCAAATGCTTGATAATGTTTTCCCACATATGAAGTAGGTGAGGTGGTGACCAATCAAATGGAAAAAATGCAAGCCACTATTCTTGAGTGGTGGGATACCTTGGCCAAAAGGTTGTCTAAGACGGCCACCAAAACAATTCTTTGGAAGGGCCATAACTTGGAGAAAAGGTTAAGTGCATGCCAATTAATATGGATTCTCAATATGGAAATTTGATGACACCGAAGAGCAAAAAAAAAGGCGGGGATGAAGGGAGGTTAGCAAAATGAATATTGAAAGTGTGCATAGTGCACACATGAGAGTATTCAATCATAATGGCATGTGGAAACTATAGAAGAAAATTTCTAGGTAGTATTAAAAAAATTTGAGGTTCAAAACAAGATACATTAGGTTCAGACAAATTTTACATTAAGAAGGCTTGTTTTATGGTTGGCGTGCTTTCAAAGCAACTTTGTAATGATGATCATAACCCAATTCTTTTTGTTGAGGAAGTTCTTAAAATTTATGGACCTTTACATTAGATTACGTGTGCCAAAAGTCCATAGATCATGTATTGAGTTGTCAAAGGCAAGACATTGGATGCAAAGGGATTTTATGAGGCCAAAAAAAACCTATGGACTACTAAATGTCTGATAAAACCCGTGGATTGTTGGATATCATTACATGTATTTATTTTTTATTGTTTCATCATGAGATTTCTATAGGCTTTGTAGGCATGTATCAATTTGATAGGGTCTCCCAATAGTCAACCATGTTGTCAAACCCTAGTCCCTAATCCTTAAGTGTTTGACTACCACTAGGGACCCCAAACATGCACGACTATGATAAATCATGTGCCTTATTCATGAAGAGCCTATCCACTACATCATGACTTTGAGGGCCATTTAAACTCATGTGTCATATCCACAAGGAACCCGCCCCACCTTCATGTTTTTTGGGAACCTTATGTGCCTCAAATACATACCTCAAAACCATATGCAATTTGGTTAGTTCACAACTTTGCTATGGCTGGGAGTCGAGAGACATGGGCCACGAGTAGTAATTCAAAATTTATGTATCAAAATTCATGACATGCATGGGGATTATTGCATGAAGTGGGTGATTTTATACCAAGAGGTTGCAAAAAAACTCAAAATAAAAATGATCTGCACAACTTATAGTGATAAATTCAAACATTCAGCGAATTCTATTGGATCAAATCCCGAGGATAAAGGTTTATTGTCTCTAGGATGATTATTTGAACCCCCAAGAAAAACTAGCATGCCATTTCAATGACAAAATTATATTTTGCCCATAGAACTCATTCGAGGACCTTTACAACATTCTCAAAAAAGGAAAATTGATCAATTATAAAAAAAAATGACCTTGTGGTAGTTTTTCCATATCATAGAACATTATATGCATTTCCCAATCCATTAGGGGTTCTATTAATGCACTGCACCCCACATAAAATATCAAGATAACAAAAAATACAAACTTATATGACAAATATACATGCCTACAAATATGACAAGAATTATGTATTTGGATCATACTTGGATATATAATATATGAATAATATACATTCTTTAATGTTGCATGTGTTGTTGAAGGTTATGGTCATTATCAATTTGAATTCCTACACATGATTGAGAGCATCATTAGTCCGTAACAAGTAACAAATGACATCTTGAAGTGCACACATCCTAAATGCATGCACAAAAGTGTGCAAACATTTGCATTGCAAGACCCCCCAAAATACACACATCCCAGTCAAAACTATGGTCAATTATTCAAGGTCAAACAAATTACATTCCATTTTGCATAATGTATACCACTTGATTTTGCAAGTTTTGGTCTTCCTTTGCTCAACCCAAATTTCTTCTCTTTGTGTAAGATCCCCAATGAAGATAGGGTTAACAACTTTGCATCAATTTTCTTAATCCAACATATGTACATTATTTTTGTTTTCCAATGAACACACCACAACAATCCTTCAATAACCACATTGAAATTTAATATCATCATGGTTAAAAAAAGACAAACCATTCATCATTCCCCTAATTGTTTTTATGGTACCTCTAATAACCCATAAATCATTTGTCAACATATTTTGCTTGGACCATGGTTTTGAATCTTAAGGTTTGTAATTGTTCAATTTTCTATCAAATTCAACAAACATTACAAAGTCTCAACCTCTAGCCCGGAACAAACATCTTAATCATATATGTCCACTCCACGTACCTTAAACAACGCTATACATTCATATACCCCTCTCACCCTATTGTACGGCATTAACAAGAATGTTGGGATCCTTCATCATTTCTAGATTTATGGGTTGCGATCTATCCTTTAGTGCATTTAGTCTTCTTCTTTCAAATGTACCTCTTAGTGTTGATCCCAAAATCCGTACCAAAATCCCATTTGAACCCCATTCTCTACGACATGGAGGTTCCGATGGTGAGTTTTCTTCATCCACCATCATTGCCGCTAAATTGAATGTTATCTTGCCTAAAATTAATTTAATCTAAAATGGTAGAGCGTCCAAAATAATAGCCAACACCCAATGAGTCTATTAGAAATAAAGAATATAGTTATGTTGTTTAGACAATATCCTATTACGTAAAACATTTCCAAAATAAATGTTTACATTTTTAAAATTTTGATAATGTTTCAAAAACTATATGTATATGTAATAAATAAAAATCTGATTGGTCACATTGAAAATTTGATGTTACATGTGGAACAAAGAGTGTATGTGCATATGACATATATGGTGCAATAAAGTACAATTACCATACACAAACCAACAACGTGGGCCCTCCAATTCACCTCCATCCCCGAGTGGCAACGGTTGTTCAACAACCAAAAACCCACCAAAGTGAGGGCAGAATAAAAGTGGAATGGAAGTCGTGACAACATATACCCATGGCGAGGGCGTCAATTGGATGTTACCCCTCCCCACCCAACCCATGGATGCCACGTGTTTCTAGGTGGACATGCAGTCAACATATCGACTGTGCATGAGCAATTGCATGGCTTGTTGGTTACGTTAGTCAATAGTTGGATTCTAAACTAGACAAAAGTTTTAAAGTAGTCGCCTTGGTGTATCAATTGCTAGAAAGCAATCAATTTGGGCCGGTAACTACTAATAAGCAGCCAACTTCGGTGGAAAAATGTTGAAGTTTAAATTAGTTGTCAACTTTAAACTAGGGGACAACTGAATAGCAATTGCCTTAGGAAATATGGTAATTATTTCTATTTGTGGTATTTATTATTGTTTGCCTCTTCAAATGATCAGTCATAGTGTGTTGACTGCCAAAGTCCATCGTTCATTAACAAACGTCCACAAAATTGACTGCTCTTCAACATTCAACACACTAGGGCAAGTACTATTCAACAATACTTTAATTTAGAAGGTGAGATTGCCATTTTTGTTGGTGAGTTGTTGATTTTTCCATCGAATGTTGGCAAACTTCCGACTACATCATGGAATGCTTGCCGTTTTGGAAGATGATTGTTATCAATTCAAGAATTAATACATAAGTTATTTAATGAGATTCACTATTGCAAATAGTGAAATGAACAATGAGTTGATGTCATTATTGGACCCTATCAATTTCAATAGACAATGATGTTTGTTTATTAATATTATGGTATTGATTTATTCGAATAAAATGACCAACAACTTGTGATATCCACAAACATGGATTGTAGCAAACCTGAATTTCCTTGGCTTTGAGGTTTATTACAACTGTGGTGGATTCTCACACAAAGATGTACATTTCACATGCAATTCTTGAGCACAAAGTTAGCAACCCCTATGTCTAATGAGAAAAATAAATCTATGATACAATCTACAAATATCAATGAAATTGAGATCATTGGCGCATGGAACTCACCTTAAATGTATAATGTTAGAGTAGTTTCACTCATGCACTGTCACCCAACTGCCAAAACATGAGAATTCACAAGGAGAGGTGTGAGCAGAGGAAACTGGAGGGGAGAGCAGGAGAGGAGGGGAGGGAAGAGGAGAAGAGAAGAATTTACCCTTTAAAAATCAAAGGTAGAGATGTTCATAATTCAACAAATGAGCCCAATCCGGTCCATGAGAGTTCAAACCGAGTAAAAGTTTGTTCCAATTTCTTCAAGCTAGCCCGAAGATTCGACGCCAAAATTATACCACCTACAATGCCACATGGGATGAATGAGTGTTTGGACCGGCCCCTAATATAAAGCCGTTCAGCCGGATTTGATGAAACCAAGCGATCCTATTGGCCAAATGTTTTTAGAGTTTAGGCCAACCCTCAATCCGGCCTCAAGTATGAAGTGGCCCAATACTTGGTAAATGCATGCAACAGATACATTTAGGATACGTTTGTTTGCCCGCTGCCCGAACGGGCTGCCCGTGGCGAAGGGGAGGGATAAGATCATTAGCCTGTCCGACGTGAAGGTCAGGTTCGCCTCTCGAAGCGCCTCTCGGAGGCGAACTCGTTTGGGGTGCCTGAGGGACGATTGGTGCTTTCCCTGCTTGGGTGCATTGCAAGAAGGAGTGTTTGTTTGGTGGAGTGAGAGATTGCACAATGAGGCGATGGCGGAGAGGGGTTGGGGCGCAGCCTGCGTTGGCACCCGCGGTGGCGAGCGAAGCAGCAGCAACCACCGAGAGCCAGATCGCTGCCGGGGAATGGAAGACGAAGTTGGAGCAATTCCAGAGGGAGGAGGAGGGCGGCTTTCCGGACCCCCGCTACAGCAGCGAGGTCGAGGAGGATCTCCAGGCAGACAGGTACTTCGAGAAGGAAGGAAGCGCGAGCGAGGAGGAAATTCGCGAGAGCAATGAGCTTCGCGAGCAGTTGAAGAATTCCGACATGGGCCGCTTTTTGCTACGGAGCGCTGAGTTGCAGGCCGCAGAGCTGGCCAGGGAGAAGCTTCAGAATTCGAGTCCTACCAGAGCGGAGGACGCCAAGCTGTGGAGCCAGTTGCCTTTGGTGCCTGGACCCTATGGTGGGCCCCCCATCCCAAGGAAGGCGTTGAAGACGGACGAGGAGGTTCAAGGGAGGTTTTGGGATTTCTTCAAGCAGTTCCAGTTTGGGCTTTGGGGCTACAGGCAGCGCCCATACCCTCCCGAACGACCCATTGATGTGCAGCAAGTGCTTGGGTACAAATGGCTGGATAAACGATACTCGGATTGTGAGTTTGACATCACCGATTTCCTTTTCTTTTCTTCCAATTGTTGTTTATACATGATGTCTTTGATGCTTTCCTTGAGACACAGCTCTACAATTTTACTCTTGGGGTTTTGCACCAATTCTCTGTGCTGCCAATTCAATTCAGGGTTTAGGTGTGCCCAAGCGTTTATCTGCCTCCCTGTCCATTATTCGCAAAGATGCTTTAAGGGGGAACATGGATATGTTGCGATTCCAGTGACATAATTTCTTCTTGCCTTGTCTGCTAAGAGGGCCTCTGGAGGCTACTACAGTCTTTGGGTTATAAAACCTTGTTGGTTGTATTGCGCCATCATCTCTTCACTGTTTCTACTGGGAGTAGAGGCATGCTACAATGTGGCATCTCCTGCTACAAGGGATGATATGGACTACAATAATGAAATAGGTACTTGGTGATGATTTATATATGTGTATATATATTTCTGAGGTTCTAAACTACCTGAGGTGATGATGATACCTCCATCTCCTCACGCCCAGGGTTTAAGGACCACGGTTTGCAGAGTTATGTGATCATTGGCTTCAACTTGCAATCTAGGCATTGCTGGTTAAGCACAAAGTTACATTTCTTGTTTATCCTTCTTTCGGCAGATTCTTGTCTGAAATCTGGTTTGTTAGTGGTGAAAAAGCAACTGATAATGGGTACATCAAAGCAAGAATGCTTGCGGACCGACTCAAGCACTGTGGGGTGTTGGGGTTTATCATCACATCAGAGATAATCGGCTCAATCTTCAGAGAAATCGCTTTCTTGCTATCCGGGGCTGTCAAAACCCTAACACCTGACTAATCGAAGAGTTGTACGTTACATTTTTTATCTCGTCTTCCTAATTGATGGAAGTGCTTATGGAAGCCAGATGTCAGCTGGTGATTGGTTTTTGGATGTTGAGCAATGCTTAGTAACAAACTTTTATTTTCTGCAGACGTTTTCTGTTGAAATATATTGGTAGAATGTATTGTGCTGAATGTTCCTCGACCATTTGCTGATGGACGAGGTCATTTGGTTGCTCTGTTTGGCATTTCTGGCTGTTTCCTTTTGCAGTCTGCTTTTGTAATTCTTTCATGAGTTTGCACTTAATCACATTTTTCTTCAATATGTGGCTACTTTACCTGACCTTCTGGATAGGTGAAGGAGTCCTTGATATGATGAAGAATCTCCAGTCTAACTAAACTTTCTCTTTTTGTCCACAGTTACAATGAGGGCTGGAGGTTGGTACTATAAGGATCGACTGGGTCGAACTCGGGGTCCCATGGAACTTGTAAATCTGAAGACGGCCTGGGCAGCAGGCATTGTTGACAAGAACACCTTCATATGGGGGGATGACATGGATGAATGGGCACCTATTGGAATGGTTTATGGTTTGGAAACTGCTGTGGCAACTCCTGACAGTACGTTTTCCTCTTCTTTGCCATTTATTCCAGGTGCCACTAAAGTGTGCTTGCTGAACACTTCTAGGACTTCCAGAGCTGACTCAATTAACTTTGCTTTTCTACAATTTAAGATCCAAGCAAATATTTGTATGAGTTTCATTAACCTTGCTGACATTCAGTCTCTCATTTTGTTAGACGTTTCTGTAGTTGAGTTTGTTTGAGATGTTACTATAATGGGTCAGTGTGTGTTGCCCCCCTAATCTGCAGTCAAGCTTGCCACTATGGGATCAGCATTGGTTCACAAGATTTCACGAGGGTTACCCCCATGGGCACCTCTGAAGGGCCACAGCATGAAGTCTTACAAGCAAATTCAAGCCGAAGCAATTGAGAAGAGGGAGAGAGAGAAAGCTGTTATGCGTCAAAATGGCAGTATTTGGCCTGGTGAAAGTGCCCCTGCACACTCACTTTTCCTGTGGGCAGGTGGTTCAGAACTTACTGACATCCTGGAACAAGGAGAAAAGCAAAATATGCCCCATAAGTTCATATCTTATGAAGCCAGGTACGTGCTTCATTTTCTGTAAATTTTATAGAGTCTGTGTGAAGGCTCTACACCAAATGGGCCTCTCTCTCTCTCTCGCACCCATTATAGAGTGTGTGAAGGTGGGCATGTGAACATGAATGTCACTACTCATGTTAAGAGGGTTACTTGGTTTCCAGGAAGGAGTTAGCAAAACAGATCCCTGGGTTACGGCCATGGGAGGTTCTGGAGGTGGAGCAGGTAATGGATCTTGTTACTTACACAAAAGAGTGGTATCGTGAAGACTTGGGCGAGTTCACTACCCGAGCGGATTATGAGCAAGACTGGTTTGAATCTTTCCAGGTACTGCTCTCCCTTCTGTTTTCTCAAATTAAGCAGTGCTTCCTATCTTGTCTTTGCAGCATGCCCATTTGTGGAATATGGGAACTTTCTGATATATTGAGAGGATATCTAAAGCCATACACTTGAAGCTACCTAGACTGTTTGTTTGGGTCTCATCTATTTCTGGTGTAGGTATCTTATTTTTTGTCTATCAGGAAGCCGCTTAAATCTGAGATCATGTATTCAGGTGGTTATCAGTAATTCCATCAATGTTGTGCTTGTAAGGTAGACAGGTCTTAAATGGTAAATTTTTCTGAAAAGTCTGCTTCTGAAACACGTGATTAGTAGCAAATCCAAATTGAGGTTAGCATATCCATATCAAGGCCATAGCCACCTTTTTCAGAATTTTTTGGAGCTCATCTGATTATCTTATTCATTGTCAAAGTAAGATTCTCTTTCTTGAATGATTATATAGGTCCTTTCAATTACGTCGACAATTGATATTATGAACAATATTTGAGCATGTAGTTCAATCTCTTTATGATAAGTGTTTACAAGAGATCTGTTCTTAGATCCGAACCTAACACCACACCATGCAAATATAGGTGTCTGATCAAGAGAAGTAACCAAGTTAGGCCCGCTTACCTTAACTGGCTTCATACTGATTCTGGCAACTGTTACTTATGCAGGAAAAGTGGGATGAGATCACGGAAGACATTGAGACAGTCTTTGGTCGTGGAGAGGAGGCTGACAAGGCTAGGTGACTAGAAGGGAATGGCATTAGATTGTAACCTTGAACAGATAATTTTGGTAGAGTGTAGGGTGTGCTCTTATGCACACATGAACATGTGTAAGTCCATGTATTTCAAACTAGGTGGTACATGAGCATGCGCTTTAGGATTAAGATGTTTTGGTGTTGCTTCTCTCACTATGATTTGAGGAATCCTGTCAAACAAATGACACGATAGATATGGGTACAATGATCCAGACTGTGTCAATGAAAACATTCTGGAAGTCTTGTGGATCTTGTCAAAGTGTCTGTTTCCCTTACTTGGATGCAATGCCACATGATGGCTCCACGTCTTTTGTGCTTTAGTGGGGATCATGCGATTTAAGTCTTGCAACGAGAGTGGATGCAACTAGTCCTTATCAAGAACAATCCATGTTAGCAATGAATGAGAAATTGGAGCCTTGTCCAATGAAGCAAATGCTGTTACGTGCAATGCCAATAGATAGAATGGGAGCATTCTGGGATCCATGATGTGGTGCAGGGGTTTCAAGACTGGAATCTGACATCAGAATTAGTGCCCCCTCCCCACCTGACTTTAGCTAAGCCTAAATGTTGGTTCTAAAAACACAATCTTCACCCCATCGACATTATCTAGAGCTGAGCTTAGTCGGCAAATGATGTGGTATGGCTTGAAAGTGGAGGTTTTAAGCCTCAAGCACCAACCCTCCCATCGGTACCTAGACATGAGGCAAGAATGTATGACCCATAAAAGTGTCGTCCCTTGCCCTTGTGATTGGTTGCTTTTAGTCTTAGCTAAGAGGGCATGAGTTCCATTTAACAAAGATTGATGGTAAGATAGATGAGTAGTGGGCCATTTGGGGAGGGGACAAAAACTATCCAACATTTCATTACTTGGTAGATAAAACAATGAACATGTGTGAAAGCTACTTAACTAAAAGCTACTTGAAAATCTTTGGAGCAAATTCTTGTAGGTGCATTGGGAGAGCCGGATGTCTCTGCTATAACCGAGGGAGCTTTACCCAGGTTTTAGGGAAAACTTTGGTTATTTAGTAAAGTCAAGTGGGGATGGGGCATAAGATGAGTCATCGTAAGTATTTTCCAACTAGGTGTGGTCAAAAAGGATGGGTTAGAGCTTTGCTAGGTGTTTCGTAAGTAGCCCAGCTGCGATCTGGTGGGGTATATTTGCTATTGATTCGGGCCATGAGGTACAAAAGACTTGGCCTTGGCTTAAGGCTACTAGCCTTGGCCACAAAGCCACCATAATGGGCATGTTTCTAACCACTGTGACTGTTGTAAGCTAAGATATGTGGTAACTCTCAATTAGACGCCTATATTTGAGTGGTATATGACAATTTTGATGGCCATTTTGTATTTTTGAATGGACACAAAAGAGTTACGATGAGATTGGACTTTGTGCCCACAATATGTTGACCATTGTAGGTTCAGTTGTTGACACAATCGGTAGATCCTCCATGATATTACATAATTGTCTTGAAAATAATGTTCTCAATTTTTCTATTTGAACAAGATTTGAGCACATTAGGATCAAATTAGACAAGTTCTCGAACTCTTTAATTGTCCATTTGTTTGGTTTCTCAATTATAAATACTCCAATGTGGATTACGATTAAGAATGCAAGGCAGTTACATATTCTTGAGAGGCAAATTGGTTGCCCAAATAGGAGTTATCCTTTTGACCAAGCATTATATGTGTGTGATACACAAAAGGAGTGCTGTGCTGACGAATCAGTATGAATAAAACAAAAATAAAAGACCCATATTTTTACTTAGATTACATTAAAAGGGTTATAAACTTCTCTAAACAGACCTTGCGACGGGGCATAAAATCAAATTGCTTCAAAATTCTTTCAAACTAATGTTGCTAAAGCAACATAAAATATGGCAACATCTTTTGTGGCAAAACTTTTTATAAATGATTCATACTTTCTTTGGTGCGAGCTTCACTACCACTTCCTTTCATCGTTGACGTGTACAATATGATACTTCTGGTTGGAGTCATCAAGTCTAATGCTTACTGAGTACTTTTTCTTAAGCAACTCTAATCTCCAATTGCTTGTTGAGCTTTGGCTGGCAATCAAAATACTTTCGAAGTGACATCTTCCACACAAGTCTCCACTTCAATCAAGTCACTTTGCTCTTCAAAATACAACATCATAATTGGCTTCTTGCTTAATTTGATCTCCTCAGCTCTGAGCTTTTGCTTGCAAGGTCATTGCTTGCATGGCCCGTCCTCTTGAAAGAGCCACTGTAGAAACATTGGGTAAGGAGTCTTGTCAAGACTTTCCTTTGTGCAAAACATTTTCACACAATATATCTCCTCCGTCTTGAAACTTGAGGAAAATGTATGTAAAGATGTAGAACTACCAAATGCAGTACAATTGCCCACCAACTATCTTCAATGTTAAAGGACTACTGTAGACCATATGCCAAGCTCTCAGCAAGAAGCCAAAAGACGACTGCAAAGCTCAAAGCCATCTGTGTCCTGCCAGTATTCTGAAGCCAATAATGTGAATACATTCATGTCTAGGCTCTCAATTATTAGAGATATACTTCCCACAAGGAGAAACTATTCTCACACAAGTGGGCTCAAGCAAAGCTATTCTAAAGCCATGACATGACATTAATCACATGTCCTTAAGTAAATACAGCTTGTCAGCCTTGAGGGCAGAGCTGATGGTGTTTGCATGGAACACCACTCACAATATCCAACAAGTATAGATTCTCTTGGGTTGCCAAACCCATTCCATATATTGCATAATTCGAAACATGATCACAGTAAGTGGCAACTGACCCTTCCACTATTTGATACACAAAACACAATGTTACAAATTGAACAAAGAGTATTTTAGGCTACTCGACCAGCATGTGGCCTGGAGGCCTGTTGATAAGCTATAGGTGAAGCACCACTTACACCACGCAAAGGTGGATTACGCAGAGGTTGTTGCCTATTCTGCCCAAATCCATACTGGTGATTTGAGGCTGCACCATGCCCATTTGAATGACCTGAAGATCGATAACCGGATTCTGCTTGCCCCGACACATGGTGTTGACTGGAGCTACTTGCCACATCTTTCATATCTTGCAGTGGTTTAAGGGTGTCCACAACATCCCCCATGAGCGGTCGGGACTTTGGGTCACGGCTCAAGCAGTGATGTGAAAGGATGGCTGCTTTTTGAGCACCCTTCATAGAGTATTGGCCATCTAGTCGAGGATCAATAAGTCTGTACAGTTTGCGCTTGTCGTTTAAATAAGGCCGAGCCCACTCAACCAGATTCTGCTCCCCACTAGGTCTGTTCTTATCCATAGACCTCCGTCCTGTCAACATCTCTAGCAACACCACTCCAAAACTATATACGTCGCTTCTTGATGTTAAATGACCTGGATTCCACCAAAATCACACTTCCAAACTTGTCAAAAAAATGCATATGCAAGATCAACATCCACTGTCAATACTCCAAGATCCATTGATCATCCTCACTGCAGGAAGAACTTCCTATTTTCCACCTACCATCAGTAAAAACTCTGATGTTGATACAACCCTCCAGAAGTAGGGACAAGATGTTCATACCAGTCATCATATATTCAGGGGCTGCATAACCATAAGTGCCCATGACTCGAGTAGAGACATGTGTCTTGTCCCCTTCTGGTCCATCCTTGGCCAGCCCAAAATCTGATAACTTTGCTGTGTAGTCCTACACATAAAAATAAACACCTCTGAGAAGGGCTTGGGCACTAACTAGAAAGAGGAACTATTGCTTGCCAAAATAATGACATTGGTACCTAATGAATTAGCGGGACTATCACTTGAACGAATGTATGCCAGAATTTGACAAGCTCACTGTCAGTAGCAGACCATAATCATCTCAATTCATGTGATAAAACACATACAAGGACTAGCAGAAACTTACAGAATCCAGTAATATGTTGGATGTTTTGAAGTCCCGATAAATGACTGGCTTTACTGCCTCGTGCAGAAAAGCCAACCCTTTCGCAGCTCCAAGGGCAATTTTCATTCTGATCAACCAAGGTAAAGGCATCGCTCCCTCTGCACATGTACTGGGTCAGTGAAGTCCAAATTCTTGATGACAAATGGAGAGGGAATACTATATGAGAGGTCCGGAGTATAAAGTAAACAAGTGGTATCCCTCAGGGCAGACAGGATCTAAATAAAAATCCAATATCTTGATCTTCCCTATGCAGAGAACCACGGAAGTGATCTCAGTTCCATATTAATTTGTTGAAAATATAGCTCATCTCCAGGCTCTAATTGCAGGTACCCTGTAGTCACATCCCTCCATCTCTTTAAACTTTTCAACAAGTATGGCCTCCAGCCCTTAATTAAAAACATCTTCCATTCTTTCCCCAAAATCCATTCATTCTCTCAGAAGACTACTGAAATTTCAAAGGGATCACAATACAAAAGGGGAAAGTAGAAAAGAGATAAAGAGGTGTCTAAGCCGATCAGAAAGGGGCTAAAGAAGCATAACCTTGCCATATGCATACTGGGTTAAGTACCAAAAATCTGTACCACTTTTAACTCCTTTCAGCCAGTCTATTCCCCTTCTTCTCACCCTCCTACTCTGATACGCTGTTGCCCAGCAAAGGAGAATCCACAAGTTGTTCTTCCTAAGAAACTTCACCTAGCTCAGCATCCTTCTCTCGATGCTGAGCAAGGTGAAAAAAAAAAAGCTTCCTCGGTAGAGAGTAGTAACCCTGCTTTTTAATGGTTCAGGTTACCTCAAAGTGGAAATGGCATAACCTAGGCTAGTTTATAAAAAAATGTCATCGCCTACTTCTCCAAAAGCACAGAACATTATATTTATGAGAAGAAAGAAAATTATTTAAATTAAAAAAAATTAAATGATTCAACAACAACCCGAGAAACCTAAAGGCGACCAGAACCTTATGAAAAGTGACCAAGCGAGTAGAAAGGTGTGCAATCTCACTTCGAAAAAGATGATTCTCCAAACTTCCTCGAGGCATGAATTCATACACCAGTAATCGTTGGTCATCCTCTGAGCAGTATCCAATCAATTTCACAAGGTTCGGATGATGCAGCTGGCCGAGAAAATTCACTTCTGCCTAGAACCACACAAATCCCAGAACAACATACATACAATTACGATCGAAGGTATTTTAGAAAGACTTCCTCCACCTTCAGTTCTACATATACTTGTTGTAGTCTGATATGTGGGTGTCTATATATATACACACACACACACACACACACATGTATATATATATGTATATATACTCTTCAACTATATCCTCAATAATAGTTGGTGCGTTGAAAATCAATATTCATGAATCATCGTCAGGTAAAGGTCATCGTTTTTGCGGAAGTAAAATGGCACAGTTGGAATGCTTAATATATATGTAAAGGTATAGTGCTCTGTGCATAGAACACTAAGAGAGACCACAACAGGAAAAGAAGAAAAAAGCAGCAGGGGCCTTACGAGCCATTCTTTATGCCCTTGTAGGCCTTCTTGATTAAGCTGCTTGACCGCCACAGTCAAGCCTGTGCCTGCTTTTGCAGCTGTTGTCCCATGCTCATCGATCCACCCTTTGTACACACTGCCGAATCCTCCCTCGCCCAGTAAACTATCCGGGCGGAAGTTGCGCGTCGCCGACTTCAAATCCTGATAAGTGAACACTCGCAGGTTCCTCCCCTGCCGTATCTCCTCCGAAATTGTCCCTACCGAGTCCCCCCCTACCGACATGATTGACTGCAGAATAGGTGCCTCTTTCCCGTTCGATGATCCATCCTGATGATTGTGCCCTGATTGCAACAAACCCCAATTAAGCCACAACACATCTTACCCTACCCTACCCTACTCTACTCTCCCCACCAGCACACGAACCAACACTCACTCTCACTCTCTCTCTCACCTGAATCGTGTATGCCGTTGTTGTTGCTATGCGACGCAGACCTCGACCAACAGCTCCCAAACCACGGCCCCTCTAGGGCATTCCAGCACGAGCACATTTTTCCTCGCTTCCCCTGCAACCCTCCTTCCTTTCCTACCTCTACCCTACCCTACCCTACCCTACCCTACCCTCCCCGCCCGCTTCATCCTACTCCTCGCTCCACCTCCACATCCTCCTCCTCACATGGCCGTATCGAACTTACCCTAACGCTGTCCCTCCGACCTACCGAGCAAACAAACGAGCTTGTTCCCTCCTGTAAGAACTCCGATGCAAAGGCACAGACAGAGAAAAAGCGCGAGACAAGACAGAGAGGAAGCGAGCGACAGAAAGGCGATGGGCAATAAGTTATTAATCAGGTCAGGGTTGGGTTTGCAGTGATCCGGGTGGGAGCGTACGGGCGCTGCTGCGGTCGTGTGGCCATGCCGCGGGAGGGCCGGGAAAACGAGTGACAATTGTAGCGTAGCGCGTCTGGAGTGGCGACGACGAAAAAGCAGCCCCTTCCTTTTCCTTTTCCTTTTCCTTCCCTTTCCTTTCTCTTTCCCTTAAGACTCTCACCCTGACTTCCCCTATAGGGCTGGGCACATGGCCCAGCTTTGCTGCCCCACAGCTGTATTTAGCCATAGGAAGGCAGGGCAGCCAAACGAGCACATGAACAACACAACAAGAAAGTTGCTTTAGCCAAGGCAAAGTCACCACACATGCTGCAAAATGTAATAAAAACCCATACTACATGTTATGTAACATAATAAACACATTGCATGGATGTTTTACATGACGGTAATTAGTTATTTTATCAAAATAAATTGTTTCGTTCAAGTTTTTTACTTTTATTATTTCAACCCATATCCTTCTAGGGCCGCCTAGGTTCTGAAAGCCCAAGCCATGTGCCCAACTCTTCTCTCTCCTCTCTACTATATGTCTTTGACCACCCACCTTCATCCTTCCTATGCCCTGCCACATGTCGGGTGGTTTCTAAACCATGCCTTTACTTTGACAAGGCTTTGGATGGACAAAGTTTGGGTGACACCTATCATGGGAAGAGAGAGGGAATTCTCGTATATGAGCATATATCTCATTCATCCAACATAAAACCCTCAAATAGTATGTATCTCATATGTTATTATTTATGGTTGATTTGACACATAATCAATTTCAAAAACCCAAATTAGTCTACACAAAGTCATTTGACATGAATCAACAACAAACCTTTGCGGGGTCAAGTTTTTATGTTGGATGGATGAGAGGTTCCCTTGTATACGATGATTCCCTCTCTCCATCGTGAAGGAAGGTGAAAACAAAGTGAAATGTTCTATAGTTGATGGGTTTTTATTGGTAGTCACATTGGTGCTATGCCCCTCGCTTGCCCTTTTGGACAGGGTCTAGATGGGTAAAATTTCATGACATCTATCACGGGGAGGGTAAATACACAAAGAAATATTCTAAAGCTCTTTATTTATAATTTTAGTCAATTTATATCTAGAATGGAGTCAATGAAACACATATTATCTTGCCCTTCACTTATCTTGGCAAGGCTTAGATGGGTAAATATTCATAACATCTACCATGGAGAAGGGTGAAAACACAAAAAATCATTATAAAACCTATGTTATTTTTATTGGCTATGCCCTAGAGCAAAGCTCTTGGTTTGCTTTTTTATTTTTTGCCTATAAGTTTGTCCTTGAATGAATATATGTAGATGAATGTGGAATTTAGATAAATAATGTGGATGAAACCAAATTAATTTTAGATAACTAGAAAATCATGTAAAGCTATATAAAACCTAAGTAAATTCCCACTCTTAAGATTAGGTATGGGGAAAAATATAAACGAAGAAGATTTCATTTTTCTTAACATATTACAACACAACAACTTTCAACCAATCATCAATTTATCTAAGAATAAAGTCTCGGGGGGTGCACCTTTCATTAAAACCTAGAATCACGTGCGTTCACTACATACTCTAAAAACCCCCTATATACAAGTTATTTTTTGTGAAATGAAGTAATACACATACAATAGCACACAATAAATATACAAGTGACAATATGTATACACAAAAAAACATTCATTCATATATAGTCATTAACATAAGTATACAAATATACTTTTGAACAATAATCAACCCCTATAATATGTATAACAAAATATCCTAGCTTTCATCAGCAAAGTCGTTGAAAACTTTTTCATCTCCCGGATGTAACTCATAAACATTTGATTCACCAATACATGTCATTATAGCCAATGCAATTATTGTCTCTAAGTCTACCATCAAATGATTAGTAAGATCATATGTCCACTTGTTGTTAGCCCCTTTTTGATACCAACATAAACCAATCTCCACGTTTGATGGACGGTCCATCAAGTCAATTGGATCCCTATACTCCACCCAACGATTACAAAACTTCCTCCGCATCCAATATGAAAACTTATGATATGTAGTATAGTAACAGTACCATACAAGTACAATTATTGTATATTTTTTAAAGGCCTTCCATATATGTACGTAACTATAAATTATAACATGTATACCATATGTATACTTAATACGGCAAGGTCCAAATCAACACCCCTCCTGTGCACTCACGTATATTCGTACATGTTTAGTACAGTGCACCCCCCGAGAATAAAGTTTGTTTGGCACCTTAGACTTAGTTACATTGGTCCATTGCCTTACATTTGGCTTGGCTTAGCATGGCATGGTTTGGATGGGTAACATTTCATGACACTTGCCATGGGAAGTTTGAAAACGCAACAAAAAAATTTATAGCCATCATTCTCTATTTTTAGTCATTTTTGGCCCTTGAATCATACTCAAAGAAGCCCACCTTACCATGCCAACGACGCTAGGAAGTGAGCATGCGAGCGTGAGCCTAAGAGCGGTGAGCAAGGATTGTGTGAGCCCAAAATCTCAAAATTTTCAAAATGATGTAATTTCTAAAAACATTTGGTCAACAAATCAAATATTGATGTTTTTCAATTTAATATTATTATAATTATTTAAAACACATATTACCACATGACCCATGACCGTGGATTTTAGATTAAATAGACCTCGCAAGGTGATGCTATTGCACGTTTTAAAATTTATATCATGTTTAGGGAGGCCATCCCAAAGTGGGTTGACCAAATCAGAGTATAACTAATTTAAAGGCAATTTTGAGGATGAAAAGGAAAAAACATGATGAAAACACCATAGAATGTGGAACATTGTATACATTAATTAAATATTATTATATTTTAGCAAGGGATACATATTGGACTATAAATATAAAATTTGGCTATTGGAATTTAGGTACTTGAATATAATATATTGGTATGATATATCTACTTGATAGCAATCTAATATCTATCAAAAAACTTGCACACTCACATGTCTTGATGATTCCAGCAGCAAGAAACACTTGCTTAACTTCGTCCCAACTGTGGGTAGGAGCGTGGATGATGTGTATTTCTTCTAATCCAATTTTCATAAGTAACAAAAGATGTAATAGAAGTGTTTGCAATTTATGTACATGCCACGTTTTCCAATGGATGTGCCGTTCATTCTTTCATAACAGGTCAAGTACAAGATGGAAAATTATACAATGTGATGTTATAAACTTTATCATTAATAATAGTCTTGGACGAAAGCGTGATAATAACACCAAGTCCAAGGTAAGGAATGAGGTTCACCCCGGTAATAATTCTAGTTATATTTCTTGCACCCTCCCACTGATTGCGGTGATTTTCAGTGGGTGCCTTACAACTTCAATGAACTTGTTTGCCATTCCAAAGAGAAGGGATTTTTCTAGCATGTGTTGGTCGAGGATGAGTCCACAAAACATGCTGAAATACCCTAGACAAGATTTCGGGTGGTGTAAGAACATGAGAACGCTTATGTCCCATAACGCAACGTGCAATTTGGTGTAGACAAAACCAAAACTCCTCAATTTCAATTGTTGTGCCCTTATACTCACGCTTCTGCCCTTTGTAAGTAGGGGCAACATTGGGTTTCCCATGCCTAACAACCAACAACTTGCATTTGGTTTGTGTGTGTTTTTGAATGGCGTGACATCGTTTCTTTGATTTGTGTAAGATTCTTGCTATGTGCCATTCCGATGTATCACAATTTGTTTCCATCATAGTTTGGATACCTTCATAATCACTAGATGATAACTCTATTAGAAGTTCTAGGGACTCATGTTTAATACCTTGGAGATTGATGAGAATAATAATATCGGAACGGGCACTTGATAAAAACTTCAATCATACTAGACATAATAATGGGTATTTAACACTAGATGTATGAGAAATGGAAGTTAGTATATCGATCGAAGTTGCGAAGAGCCCTAACGAGATATCATAAACTCTACAGCATCATGCATGAAAAATCCAGTAGAAACCTTCGTGATTGTTGTATCTTGATTAGAAGATAGATTCTTTGAGAACACCAGAGTGACTTGCCACTTCTTCCTCTACGACAATAGAAGGATGGGATAATCCAAAACGAACATGAAAGACATGGGCATGCACATATACAAAGCATTTGGCACCCAATGATAAAGTAAATGGGACCTCATGACCTTTTGCAACAATAATAGCCATATGGAAAGTTTAAAATAGATAATAAAAAAACAATGGACAAGCCACAAGAACACAAAGACATGAGAAGAAGCAAATCATAGTATTGGCAAATGGAAATGTTGTGAATATAAAGAATGAGAAATTAGAGGGGTTGAACCAATTTTTTTGGTAGGATATTAAATATTATACAATATTTGGTATAGAAGAAAATATTATAATGTCATATGAAAATAGAAGTTATACAACATAAAAATATATTAACAAAATATAATGATTGTAATAAACATAGTACACAACCTTTCATTTGCAAGTAGTGAGCCAAACAAAGGGTGTGACATAATTTGTATATTATAAAAGTTATTAATTTATGCAAGATTTACAATTGGCACTAAAAACTATTATAAGTAGCATTATTTCACGGGGCGATCACATCCCCTTACATTTCATAGCCACGTGCGATAAAAGTTTGCTACCCTATATTACATGCCATAGATAATTTTTAAAATTATGATATTTTTTCTACATACACATAACCATTGATAATATATTTTTTATATTTTTATTCATCTTCATTTTTTTAGTAATTTGTTTAGTTCAATGTTGCGTCATTCTAGTTAGAAACGGTATGTTTTATAAAAAAAACGAATCATCAAATTTGGTTACCAATTTTTACTATGTAATAGATACTATGTATACCTACTCATGAAAAAAAATCATAAACTTTTGAACCATTTTGGTGATGTTTTATGTAAAAAGTAGATTTTGTTTTATCGCATGTGGTGTTCAACTTGACAATGAAGTGCACCCCCCGGGCATTATTTCAACTGACAATACTACAAATGGCAATATTAGAATGGGTATTATTATAATTGACAAATAGCATTATTACAACTAGTAATAATCGAATTGGTTTTATTTAGAATTGGCATTATCACAACTGACACTATTACAACTGGCACTATTACCACTGACACCATTAGTATTTGCACTACTAGAATTTGCACTATAACAGTTGGCAATATTAAATATGACACTATTACAAATGGCACTAACAATTTATGATGCATGTTGACCCAATATGTGCATGTATACATGCATATAACTTAAGAATATTAAATAAACTAAGTGTAGCCGTTAACGACTACACTTTTACAATTATTAATCATGTAATGAGGTGGGTTAGTGATGAAGAACATCATATAATATAAAAGTTCACAAATGGAAGTTGTGAGCCCTAAAGTCAGTCCCACATGGTTGCCAACTTCAAATATGAAGGTAAGAAGTGGAAAACAATTTTAATAAGGTCAACCTTACCCTTAGGGAGAGGTAAAATAAATTAAACTAAAAGAAAGAAAGCTAAGTATAATTAATATGTGTGGGGAAGTGGAGTATTGGAAGGGGAAAGGCCAAGGAAGAAGGCCAACCCGTTTTTTTTCTTCCAGGCGGCCCGAAAAATGCCGGGCAACGCGAGAAAAAAAGTAAAAAGTTGGAGGAGTCTCGAGAGGTAGGAGTGAGAGAGAGTGGGAGGAGGCGAAACCCTGCCTCATTGGGAAATAATGCCAGAGAGGGAGAGAGAATGTAGAGGAGCCAAGCGGAAACCTTGTCGGAAGGAAGAAGATTTTGTGCTCAAGAGGGATGCATGAGGCACCGAGAGAGAGGGGGAAGAGGGGCGGAAACACCGCCTCCATAGTGAGTACACGTCTATTGCATGGCTGGCTGGTTTTATTTTCTCCGTGGCCAGGAAGCTTGAGAAGCAGAGCTCGGGGTGAGAAGGTGACAGTTGAAAGGGAAAGGGCATGATGAACGCTGGATTGGAAGGGGGCCTGGGCGCTGGTGTGAATCTGGGCGGATGACAGGGAATGATGACTCGTGGATCTGACTGGGGGGTCCTGCCAATGGGAGATTCGATCATTTCCTTACGCGTGAGCTGGGGCGTCTGATGCACTTGGCATGGAACGAGACGCCCAACCATGAGTTTGTCTTGCAGTTGGAGTAGCAGTGAGTTAGCACCCAAATTTAGATAGGAAGGAATGAAATATAGCAAGTTCTCAACGTTGGCCACTCTGGAGCCTAGGAGGGGCCGAATGCTTAGATGAGAGTTGCACATCTAGATGGAACACTCTCGAAGAGGGCCAGACAATGGAAGGCACCTGAGGATAACGGCAAGTTCTCCCGTGCTCCTCATCACAGGGTGTGAACTTCGGCAGCACAAGTGGCGGGACAGTGAGCGCACTAAAAACGACGTAACAGGGCGGTGTCGCGCACCTCTCCATGAGGAGTGCCCGAAACACCATGGGCACAAGGGGGACCCCGGAGTGACACCCGGGACTTGTGGCGCCGTTGGTGAGAGGGCCCAAGTGATCCTAGTGTGGATGAGGTCCCCGGGCGTTGGGAACGCCTCCCATGCACGAAGAGTAGGAGGCACAAGGGTAAGGCCATGAGCTATGCGTAGCTCATAGCGTGGTGATTCTAGAATGCTCAAGAACACCTCAATCCGAGGTGTGAGCTAGGAGTTATGGCCATTTGAGTGGGGCGCCTGTCCCGGGACAGCGCCCTGCTACAGCAGTGCCTGGGAGTGATTCCCGGGACTGCCAAGGTTCAAACAGGCATAACTTCCTCACCACTTGCCCGAATGGGGCAAGTGAGGAGTCCATCGGCATCTACGTGAAGCGTAGATGAAGATGGAGTGGTTGGTTGCTGGAATCAGACATCATACAAGGAAGTTATGATGGTCTGAAGCTGCTGGGGGCTTCTAGGCCCAGCGGCTAAGGGAAAATGTCCACTTGGCCCAACTCTTGGTAGAGAGACAAGAGGTTGGTTGACGGTGGGGTAGGGGCCCCGCGTAGAGTCCTAGAGGCTTATATGGGTGAGGTGGTGTGGCCTCACCCACCCGAGGCCGAACGGCAAGGCCTCCATGGATTGGACTTCCATGGATGGAAGTCCACATTGGGGAAATGGGTTACCGATTAAGGGGTGAGTCCCGAAAGCAAAGTAGGAGGGTTGGTTCCCTCCTATGAGCTATATGGTCCGGGGTAGGAGGAGCTAACCATTAGCATGGCGGAATGCGAATGGTTAGCGCTCGTAACCTTTGCTAGAATTGAAAATTGGCAAGATTGTCAAGGGGGGCTAGCAAGGGTTGCGACAGGCGGGGAGGGGTGACTTATCGTGAAGAAAAACCTTAGAGTCGATCTTAGAATGGCGAAGCATGAGATGATCCAAACCCAAAGCCGCCGAGGTTTCCAGCAAGGGAGGGCAGCCAGTGGCGTGGTTGCCAAAAAAAGGGGGGTTCTGAGCCATGCGCACTGGACTCGCACCATCATGGTGATTGGCGGAAGCTCGCTTGAACACATGCGCTTTAGAGTGGAGAACGAGGAGTGATGAGACCTCAACTCGCTCACCCTGGCACCTCGTCATCGAAACATGCAAGAACTTGAGGGATCATATGTGGGGCGATGTGGGCGGAGGTAGCTAGCAAGCGGTCGGGAGGAGCATCACCGTAACCACGAGGAAGGGCCACTTACATCAGGGCACACTTAGTTGCTCTTTTGGGAATTTTATGCACCTGTCAACCTTTATTTCAGTGAATTCATGTTTTCTTTTACATCATGCCTATTGAATTCCGCTATAGGTATCGTACCATTGGAGAGAGAAAATGGGGAGGCAATTTGAAGCTGCTCATCACATGATTCTAGCATGAGTCCAAATTAGGCCAGTGCTAATGACAAAAAGGTAAGGGTGGAATGAGGGACATGGCGGCAGGAGGAATCATCTTATGGAGGGCAGGAGAGGCCCTTGGAGATTGCTGTGCATGGATGGTTAGTTGTGGAGATGGGCTAGGGTATGGTGTCGTAACTCCATTGAGCTTAATTCTACATTCTAGCTCGTTTTGTTCTTGACGACTTGTGGACATGTGAAGGGTGGAGGGAGCAAATTGGGGTTCTTTCTCCATTGGAAGGCTCCAAGAGATGGTGGGGGATGCTCGTCGCGACAGAAGAGGAGGGAGCCCACCATTAGTAAGAATGTAGTGAGACCACACAGAGATGACTTAGGCAACGACGGTAGTTCCGAAGATTGTAGTGCCTTGACGTTTCATCAGTTGCAGTTTTGAATTTGGTGGCATACTTGCCTAGGGTGTGAAGGAAACCCGAAATCCGGTGAAATCCCCCACTTCGCACACTCTCTCTCTAGTTGGTCCTCTGGGAAGGTGCATCTGCAAGGCAAGAAGGTCTTGGCCTCTAAGGTCGTGGAGCTTTGTGTTGGGTTCAAGTGGTTGATGCAGGGTTAGGATGCATTGTTGTCGCAACCCTTGCTAGTCCCCTTAAAAATCTTGCCAATTTTCAATTCTAGCAAAGGTTACGAGCACTAACCATTCGCATTCCGCCATGCTAATGGTTAGCTCTTCCTACCCCGGACCATATAGTTCATAGGAGGGAACCAACCCTCCTACTTTGCTTTCGGGACTCACCCCTTAATCCGTAACCCATTCCTAGATGTGGATTTCCATCCATGAAAGTCCAATCCCATGTTGATCATCGCATTGCCCGAGCAACACTACAACAACCCGAACCATACTAGGCAACTATGGCCTCACATAGGGCCAATGCCCATGGAGGCGGTGCCGTTCGGCCTCGGGTGGGTGAGGCCACACCACCTCACCCATATAAGCGTCTAGGACTCTACGCGGGGCCCCTACCCCACCGTCAAGAAACCTCTTGTCTCTCTACCAAGAGTTGGGGCCAAGTACACATTTTCCCTTAGCCACTGGGCCTAGAAGCCCCCAGCAGCTTCAGACCATCATAACTTCCTTTTATGAAGTCTGATGCTAACAACCGACCACTCCATCTTCATCTACGCTTCACATAGATGCCAATGGACTCCTCACTTGCCCCATTCAGGCAAGTATTGACGAAGTTATTCCTGTTTGAACCTTGGCAGTCCCGGGAATCACTCCCAGGCACTGCTGTACCAGGGCGCTGTCCCGGGACAGCGCCCCACTCAAATGGCCATAACTCCTAGCTCACACCTCCGATGGAGGTGCTCTTGAGCATTCTAGAATCATCACGCCATAAGCTACGCATAGCTTATGGCCTTACGCTCATGCCTCCTAGTCTTCGTGGGTGGGAGGCGTTCCCAACGCCCGTGGCCCTCGCCCACACTAGGATCACTTGGGCCCTCTCACCAACGGCGCCACAAGTCCCGGGTGTCACTCCAAGGTCCCCCTTGTGCCCATGGTGTTTTGGGCACTCCTCATGGAGAGGTGCGCGACAGTTGTTGAAGTCCTCTGATGAGGTGAAGGCAATGGGAGATATCATTGCATGCTAGGGTGTCTTTTCTTTGGTTCTGGATAATGTAAGCGGGGGATTCAGTTACGTGGCATAGGTATTGATGAGGAAGTCACATGTGACTACCAGCTTGTGGTAGTAATTAGTGGAAGTGTGAAGGGTGGAGATAGTCGCAGAATTGAGTTATCTTCTTGTGGAGGGTTGGCAAGGTAGGGCGAGGTGCATGGAGGGACTTCGAGAGGTTAGAGTTGATGGACATTGTATGTAATCAAACATTTGTAAATGTTTGCATTTTCTAATGAATTGAAAGGGTGTTGTACACACCACTTCTCCCAGTTCAATTAAATTGTATTTGTACATATGAATGGTGAGTTTTAGGATGTGGCAATTGACCTGCCACCCGAACTAGGACGCAATCAAGGGTGGGGGTGATTGTTGCTCACAAAAGTGTAGCAATATATATAAATGCATGTTGTTGAGAGTAGACGATGTAGTGGAAAGTGAAGCTGAATATGTTTAAATGCAAGAGAATGTCATTTGTTCATTGTAAGCAGTGGTCACTCTAGTGGAGGGTAGGATTAAAAACATGATGAGAAGTAACTTTCGGTTTTCAAGTAAGAAACAATTGTCAAGGGCTAAAATGAATAGACATGTTCTTCAAATGATAGGAGTGGGCCTATCAGACACAAAAATAAATTTGAAGTACACAAATATTATAGCATGTTAAGCCATAAAGGAAGATGTTTTTAAACATGAAACCGCTACACATGAAGTTCAACCACATATTGTTTTTGGATGCAATGAAAAGGATTAAGAAGAAAAAAAATGATAACAAAGACATCAAAGAAAAAACAAATTAAAAGGAATAACAACCATTTGAGCCAGAGATGGAGGTAGGAAGTACAAATGAAATGGATTAGAATAACCATGAAATGAAAATAAAATTGAAGATATATGATGTACATTGTATTGTGCACACCATAAATATGATTCCAATGGTATAAAATACACAAAAAATGATTATGATTTATGTGTTTTAGAGCTGAAAAATCCCAAAATCTTAGAATCTGACCTGAAATCTTCAAAAGTTGAAGATCTTTGGAAGAAATTTAACCATTTTACTTTTAGTAGAATTTGGAAATTTATGAAAATTTGAAATTATGTACAATTTTTTTGAAACAACTTGGGATAAATGTAAAGGGTATAAGGTATAGACACAATTTCTTTTAGAAATAAATATGAAAAATTGAAAAATTTATAGCGCTCAAAGTGCATTGTATTTTTTCCATCTTTTCCAAAAGGGTAGCCGTTAACGGTCACCTTTTTTATTCTTATTTTTGTGTTCAGTCTCCATTTAATAGCATGATTTATTTCAAATAAAACCACACAAATGAATAATTTCTTTTCCTTCCAAGAGAATGGCCATTAACGACCACTATTTTTCTCATTTCATTTTTTTTTGCATATGTGGATTTTTTTGCATATAAACACCCACCTTTATCAAAAAAAAAACATTCCCTTCTATACAGGTGGCCGTTAACGACCATCCTTTTTTAATTTAATTTTGTTTTGCATATGTGGTTTTTTCTACATGTATACACTCACTTATTTAATTTTATCTTCTTCTTAAGGGCGGCTCTTAATGACTACCATTTTTATTTTATTTCTCTTTGTTTTGCATATGTGGTTTTTTCCACATATACACACTTCCTTTCATATATAAAAAAATTCTTCAATAAAAGTGGTCGTTAACGGTTAGTTTTTTTTTTCATTAATGTTATTTTTGCATATATAGTTTTCTTGACATGTAAACATTGACATTTGATCATTCTTTTACCCTTATTTGCATTTTAATTTACTTTGGATGTGTATTATCTTTCACATCTGAACATTTACATTCATCATTTTTTTCGTTTCTATAAAAGTTGCCATTAACGGTCATTGTTTTTTAATTTCATTATGCTTTGTATATGTGATTTCTTACACATGTATACACTGACTTTAAAAAAATTCTTCCATAAAGGTGGCTCTTAACAACCACCCCATTTTTCATTTCATTTTACTTTACATATTACATTTTTCATTTCATATCTTAGTGCTTGCAATGCTTGCAGACTTTGCCTCTAACCCAATTAATATTTACAACCCACTTTTGTTGTTCTTTGTGTTTTGGATTTTTTATATGTCACCTTTATGATGGTATTATGATGTATTCAATTTTTACATTGATGTGTATTGTAATGAGACATTCTAACATGCTACACCCAATTTGAACATAAGTTTGCTAAGACATTATATCCAATTATATTATTATTGTCTCAACATTTGAATGTATATTAGTTCATTTTCTAGTACAAAATTGGCATAGCAATATTTTCTTTTGTTGTTCATTTTGACTATAGACCTTACATGTATTTCCATGGTCATAGGCCCCTAACAGATTTACAAATCATAACCAAGGAAAATTTGAAGGCTCATAGGCTCACATACTAGCATCCCCGCTTACCATGCCACACCCTTCAGTTGCATTGCCATTCTTTGGCAAGACCTAGATGGGTAATGTTTTGTGACACCCACTACATGGGACGGTGAAAACACATTTAATTATTGTATACCCTTTTAAATTTATTTATATGCAAGTTGATTCTCAAACTGAAGTAAAATAAACCCACCCAACCATATCATGCCATGCCCTTCATTTTCCTTGGCAAGGTCTAGATTGGTAGTTTCTCACGATACCTACCATGTAAGAGGGTGAAAATAAATATAAACACTCTATAACCCATGGTATTATATTTATGATAAAAATGGTCATGAAATGGGATCAAATATCCAAATTTGTTTAATGGGACTCAATTGGAATGAATAAACAACAAACTTGACATTGATTGATTGTTTATCACACCCTTCATGGTAGTCTATGTAAACCTAGTTTTCATGGCCTAAATGTCTTGCTCTTCCATGTGGACCCCACCAATCTTACCTAACTACTTAAAGGGACCTAATGAAAAACATGCCCCAAAAGGTTGACTTTCGAAAATTTATGACAATTTCACCAAACATTTAGTTTAGTATGTCCCATATTATTCAACATCAGACCCACAATAATTGCCTTGCAATGATTGGTGGTGATTACAGAGGGTTTCATATGACATTCAATGCTACATGATAGATCATGAAGATCACTCTACTAATAACAAGGCACAACAACTGGAATGCCACATTAAATCAAATGTTCAATATACCATAGAGGGGCGGCAAAATTCGCCCCTTCCAAGTTAGTTGTAATATTATTATACCTAGTTGGGGACCCTAAACCATGTTTAAGGTTGATCCAATTAAAAGTAAAATAAATCATCGTACTTTAATAATGCTATGAGTTTTCACCCTCCCTTGTGGTAGGTGTCACAAAATTTCTTTAATGCCAATGGAATGTTTCTAAATCAATTGGGGTCCACATGTTTGCTCTATTAATTGGGCCTTCCATCAATCTTACCCATTTACTTAACCTCCAAGTACCTAAAACACTATGTTTGGAATTTCTTTCACTTTGGCAAGTGGGTGGGGGGGGGGGTTCAAGGGTAGCTTCGATGCAATTGGATTTATATTTTCTAGTTGGTAGGGTGAAGGATTGAGGCTTAGTTGAGACTACCCCCCACCAAAATGAGCCCACTAGCTCATTCTTGATAAGTTATCAAAATCAAGGCACACCACCTTTATTGTAGTGATATGTGGTAACAAAAAACATATCATTACAAATATGTTCTTTCAGTTAACTAAGTCAATAACTTTGTAATATTATTTTTGTGATGTTATGATAAATATGTAGTTGCATTAAATGCCAAAAAAACATGCATAAATGATAAGCCTCGTCATTCACAAGCCATTGCTTTCTTTTGTAGGTAGATTTTATCCTAACCACCACTTCTTAAATATGTATTGAATTAAGGAACAACTGTAAAGAAAAGGGGGTCTATTAAAAAATGTGAGTGAATTTTAACCATCTCAAAGTTACATGGACTAGTTGGAAACAAGGTTTGTGAGTATTGAATGTTAATTAAAAAATGAGAGGTCCTAAACAACTAATGAAAATTGGAAAATTATTCAACTTGTCGTGTAAATAACGATTGTGTGTCAATGTAGCTCGAATACCAACCACCACTAATAAACAACACTAAAACATAACAAAGTCACACATAAACAACACAACTCAACACATCTTGATCCTGTGTATTCTTGCCAAGTGAGATGGAAGAGAGTCAAACTCTTGCAAGAGTTATAATTCTCTCTTCAAATGCACACAATGAGTCAAACTATCTCTCACTCCACCATGGAAGAATCCAAGAATGTAAGTAAGGGGAGATGAACTCAAGATTTATTGCAAAAACATGCAATCTTCACCTTACACAAGCTCTCTCCACTCACTCATAAGACTTGGCTTGGCATTCTTGCCAAGCCAAGGAGGAGGCTCCTTACTCAGGAGCCTCCCTCTTCACATTTAAGATTCATCCATCCAAATTTAAATGGATGAAACCCAATGGATAAGGTGCGGCCGCCGACGCCACATACCATGACAACTTTTGTGTAAATAACGATCGTGTGTCATTGCAGCTTGAGTACCAACCACCATTAATAAACAACACTAAAGCATAGCAAAGTCACACATAAACAACACACCTTGACATGCCCCCCTTAGCTGACTATGGAGTCCCGCCAAGCAGCTAGGACCAATGCCAATCCAAAGGGCATGGATAATGAAAGATTGCTCCACAACCAACTAATGTGGTGAATGTCATTCCAATGAACTGTAGGCTGGGTGCAATGTGAGCTCCATCTTTAATTGCCTCTGATATTTGGCCATCAGATTCCAAAGAATTAATTCCACCGTCTCATGTTTGATTGCGTCTCTAAGCCATAATTCTTCATTTTCCATTTGGGCAAGCACAAGATGATGAAAACCACACAAGATCATTGAGTACGATCGGTGGAAGCACCAAGTACCAAAGATCCTCGACAGTGAGGACAACTTCACTATCCAAATGGTAGAAAAGTCAAGGGTGGCCTCAAGCATGCCATGTGCCAACAACGTTGACCCTGATCACACAAGAACATAGTAGCCGCTCTTTTCTTCCCCCACATAGAAAACATGGAGGGCCTTCTGGCACGACGGCCAATTCAGGATGAATTATACCCTCGATGGGTAGATGACATGGGGCATAATTTTTGGAATGCTCACGACATTCCCGGCCATCCTTGCCTTCCAACAACAACAATGTGAGCCCAATATTGTGCCCACATGTCGACTTAATCTTAAAAATTATTAAAACCTTAGAAGTTGTGTTTGCTTGAGTAGTCGAAAAAATAAAAAATGAGTGATGTGTTAAAGTCTAGATTGAATTGAATTAAATGGTAAGTTAGGAGTTATTCAGGGCAAGAGGCCGAGAAGAATTAATTATGGATCAAGCTAGTAGTTAGGTGTGAGCCCTATGGATGGTCTCACATGGGTTTGACCATAAAATAAATATGGGAGGGCAAAAAAATCGAGTGATAAAGTCGACCCCCACCTTAAAAGGTGAAAAACTAAAAGAAAAAGAGGTAAAACAACTAAGAGAGTGGGGAAGTGGAGTTTTGAAGATGAAAGCCAGGGAAAGAGGCCCAAGTTTTTTTTTTTTTTTTTGGCGGCCCGGAAGATGCCAGGCAACGCGAGAAAAAAAAGGTTTGGAGGGGTCTTGGGAGGCAAGGGAGGAAAGGCTCATAATGCATGAGGGTGAGTGGAGGAGGAGAGAGAAGGTGAGAGGGGGCAAAACCCTGCTCCATTGGGGATTGAGGCAAGAGGAGGAGAGACAAACTAAATAAAGGAGGCGAAACCCTGCCTCGGTGGGGAGCAATGGAGAGGGCGCCGCTGGAAAGATCCTCGGTGAGAAGGGGATGTGTGGGAAGTAAGGTAGAGGGTCTCGATCCTCGAGAAGCTCCGCCGAGAGCATCAATGGTGTTGTCTTCCAATCATCGACCTTATGGATTCGGAAGTAGGGAGGATGTTGATGGCGAAGGAGGGGCAGGACCAGCAGTGCCTGGTGGTTGGAAAAACGGCCAGGAGCAATGTGCTACACTGAATCAGTAGTGCAATCGGGTTAGTTGAAGCGGGTGAGGCTGCCGAGGAAGAAGGGAGGTGACGGCGTTGCCGTAGATCGGGCATGGCGAACTGGCTTGGGGGCAGAAGGAGCCGCAATGACTCCTAAGGGAATCATGACCTCAAGTCTAGCGCTAGATTAGTCCACACCTGGTTGGTAAGTAGGCTGGCATTGCACTTTTAAGATCCCTGCGAGTGAAGTACAAGGATTGAAGGCCGAATCCTAGGGAAAGAGGGAGGAAGCGAGCTAGGTGGGCAGAAAAAAAACTGCAGATGGATGGTTGGTCAGCTCGATTCGGAACCCAACCACCGCTAGGTTCGGCATGTCTTGTGACTTTTGAATCCTGGGGGCCTTAACAACGGCATACGCACTGGAAACGAGTTTGCGATGGAGGGGGCGGACTCTAAGTGAAGCTGGCTGCTGCATGGTGCGAGCTTCGGTAGGAGTAGGTTCAGAAGGGGTTGGAGTTAGGATTCAGAGGAATCAAACCTTTGATTGGAAGGGAGAAGTTGTGGGTAGCCCTGTCGCTTGCAGTGGAAAAGTCAAAGCGTACCATAGTTGTCCCGTGATAGAGTGTGGATGGACTGACGACTACACTCATGCCGCAACCTTGATGTCGATGGCGAACATGCGGGACGATGCCTCCCCGTTCCTCCAGCTCCTGGTTGATGCCCATTCGGCACTGCAAGGCTACTGCAGAGCTATTCGCTTGTCGTGTGTGGGTGGGGCCGGGAGCTGTGGAATTTTACACGAAGGGTGGTTCAGGTAGGGGACTTCGACTCAATGGCAAACTTTGTGAATGGTTGTGCTCTGAAGTTTTTTTGTGGCAGGTTTTTAGTGATAGATAATTTTTTTGTTATGTCCTAATTGAGTCGTTCAAGATCCGACAGACCTCAATCATTCCTTCCGGGTGTGAACATCTGAGGCATCATGCGGTTGGGTTGAGTTTTGGCAATTGATCTGGCATGCAGAGTCCTTGAAGGCCACTCAGATGCCACTGTGGAGGTGTGGGATGTAGCGCATGGTTGACAATACCTCCGCAGCAGCGTGGATGTTACTTGCGGCACTGCACAGACCTGTAGGAGTGTAGGGGTGTAGGTGCATAGGAACTAAGGGTGAATTCCTTGCAAGAGAATGCATGCCATTGAGGGATGAATGATTAGATTGAGGTTGAGAAGACTCATTGAGTTCTATGTTGCATTGTTATCAAGCGTTTGTAAATGCTTGCATGAGTTAATAAGAGGGTGTTATATACACCAATTCTTCTACTTCAATTGGAATGTACTTATACATGTAAATGGTAAGCTAAGGATGTGGCAATTGACCTCCCACCCGAACTAGGAAGCAATTGAAGGGTGGGGGTGATTATTGCTCACAAACAAACCACTCGGCAACACATCCTTCACTCGAAGGATACTGTGCCCCACCTTGACATCCAATGTCATGGGTGTGTCATGTTGGAGATAGACATAATCCCCTTGCCAGAATCTTCGCAACTGAGGTCGGTAAGCACCATTACAAATGCGTGCATAACGCAATGTATCACACTGCAGAGCAATGGAAAATTTCTCCATGGCCATAGGCATGGCCTTCTAAAATAAATGAACCCGCTCCTGCAAACACTCTGCCCAAATGTTTGGGTCATCCAAGTCCACAACATGAGCTAGCTTTTCCCGAATGGAATTTGGGAGTATAGGCTCATGTCCATACAACAACTGATACGGGCTGTAGGAGACCAACGAGGCATGCCTACTAAATTGATAGCCCATAACAATCCAAGGCAACATAAGGTCCCAATCTTGGTGGTTCCCCTAAATTAATCCATACTTCTTCAAGCCACGTTTGGTTGTCTTTTTGAACAACCCGTTCAGCCAAGCCATCCGCCTCCAGATGATCTCGATAGGTGGTGCGGTGATCTATGAGCGCCTTAGTGCACAACTCCTCAAAAACACCGAGGAATTCCCTCCCTTAGTCCGTCAATACCTTAGCCGGTGCTCCAAAATGTGCCAACACACAATCCAAAAAGGCGGCCGTAGCCAACCCTGCAGAGTTTTGGGGTAGAGCAACAAGCTCAATCCACTTGCTAAAATGCTCCACCATCACCAGCACCTACTTCGCTTCACATGGTATGACAACCAACGATCCTGCAAAGTCCAATGATCAACGGTAGCCCAATCCCATGATAGGTAAGGACTGTAACTTAGGTGACAAGGTGTTAAAGCTAGACTTGACCCGGTCACAAACTTCACACCTTCCAACATAAGCAGCCACCTGCTGATACATGCCAGTTCACCAATATTGGCCACGCAACATCTAATGTGTCATGCGTATGCCAAACTGGCCAAGTTCCTTGTGCACTTGTCGCACCAAGGAGGCCCTCTGATCCAGCCTAGGGACAATACGCCTTGTCCCATCCAGCTACAATCAAAATAACAAACCGTTCTCCCAAGGGAACCTTATTATTCGATGTCCAATCCTATCCCATTCCATTGCCGAGGTAGACGAAGGAAAGGTCCCCTACTGAGGCTTATGCAATATGGGAAGATCCTCTCATATATCCGCAATAGCTTGAGGTTGATCAATCTCATCATCCGAGCCCTGTATCGGAACCTCAACAACCGCAACAAGAAATAAAGTGAGGTAAGCAACTGCGTGCCAACTTGGAACCGCCTCTCGATCACAATCTCCATGCCACCTGGCCCCGGTTAAGTCCTCATCCAAAGGACTTGGATTGCGTGAGAGTCCATCGGCATCTAGGTTGGTAATTCCAGCACGGTGCACCACCTCAAAGTCATATTTTTGGAGCAACAAAGCCCATCTAGCGAGCTTGCCAGTAAGCTTATCCGACTCCATAAGCCACCGTAACGGTTGATGGTCAGTCATCAAAGTAAAGCGCTGACCATAAAGATATGGCCGGAAATGGGCAATAGCCCACACCGCTGCCAATGCTTCCTTCTCGTAGGACGAATAATTGGCCTCCGCCGTGTCATTACTTCGCGAAGCGTAAACAATAATATACTCCTAGCCAACTTCATCCTTCTGAGTGAGAATTGTTGCCAAATCCAATGAACTCCAATCCGTATGCAATTGGAAAGATTTGGAGACATCCAGAGATAATATGGTCCATCACTCTCTAAACTCAACAGATGCATTCTTGAGGCCAAATGAAAGAAACTTCCAATCATACAGTTGATCAACTCCCCAGAATACGGTTTTCACTCGATCTCTCGTAAGTAATGAGAGCTGGTGATAGCCGGATCTCAAGTCTAGGGTGATGATGACTCGAGAAAATCTGATGGCATCAAACAACTCCTCGGGGATTGGCATGGGATACCGATCCGACTTGGTCTTCTGATTAACTGAATAGTAATCCCCGCAAATCCGTTTCTCCGTCCAATTGCCAAAGATATCAATTTTCGATGGCATAACCGTAGCAAAAACATATTCTCCATTGAAAAATTTGCTGCGAAGAGCTCTCGGCAACGAACCTGAATGCCAATCCACTCGGAAACACTGAGCCTATAAGGTCTTTGAAAAATGGGACGATCATCCTCCAACTGAATGTGGATAGGTTTTCCTTTATAATCTTCAAGATCTTGAAAGCTAAAAACAAAACACCTTCGGTACGAGGGAATAAACGCTTGTACTTTTTGTGCCTCAGCACCAATGAGATGAGGGCCTAATTCCAATGGCCAATCATCAAACTCTGTGGTCTCCCTCTCCACCAAAGGGGAGCCACCTGATGTAGGCATAGACTCTAATTGCTACTGAGAGGAGGGGCATTAACCATGCCCCCAACCTCCGTGCTAGCAATAAAGTCCGTCTCCTCTTCATCACCACCAATATGTGATGAAGAAGCCACTACCGAAGGTGAAAAACCCAAAGCAGTGTAAACCCGTCGAGCTCGAAGCTCCTTCATCACCTGCTGTTTGAATGAAAAGATTTGTTCGGCTTCTCCAATCACGACCTCAATTCGCTTCTCTGTGGATGTAGACCGTTGTGTCCCTGACCATAGTCCTTTGCCCCCAGAGACAACAACTAGTCACCATGATGTCGTTGCAATGCAAGGCATAAACCAACAGTCCACACCATGGTATGAAGATCCATGGCTTGGCCCAACACAAATCGTCGTTGGCCTTCAGAAAGGCTAGTAGCTGTGGTGGTGCCAGTGCGGAATCCCATGGCACGCTCCCGTTTGTCAGCCAATGGTTTGGTGTGGGTTTTGATGTGGGTATCCCACACCATACCCGACCTTCGATCGCGCTGTCCAACTAAAATGTCGTAGTTGGTCGCCTCTGTTACCGCGCACCTTGGAAGAAGAGGGGCGGGTGAATATCTTGGCTTCACTCGGAAGCTAAGTTGTAGTGGCTCCCGAATATATCCAGTGGCCCGCTCCACGTGGTCAATGGATGTGACGATGGTAAATGGGCAAGGACCCAAGTCGTTGGCCGTTAATCGCAATTCATGCGCAAGTTTTTTGCCAATCATAACATGTTGTGCCCCCGAATCCATCATCACACACTGGGGAGCAACTCGAATAATGTTGCTTTCAGCCCGACTGACCACCAAAATGTCAGAATCATTCACCATACGTACAATGCCAGGTCGAATGCCTCGACGCTTGCGAGCAGGTTGAGCAGCTACATCTAAGAGATAAGTTGCGCCCGCGGAGGCTGGTGAATCATAATATGAGGTTGGCTCTAGGCCATCTGAGGCGTGTGCGTCAAAAGACACAATGGCCTCTATTGTAAGCCTCGTTTGCCGTCTGGCCACTTTCTCCAAATCCTCCGCAATACGAAGGTCAACGGTGGCTTGAGCCATAGTCAGAGAAGATGGGGGTGTCATTCCTTCCAAAATCCTACATGCTAAGTGAAAAACTTAGCTGGTTGGATGCCGGATGACGACCACTCCATCGCTGTGAACAAAGGTGTGTACCACACTTTGGATTCCAAAGTGTGCACCACATCAGTTGTCAGATTCAAAGCCTCCAAGCTCAAATTACAATCATTGATAGATTGGATAACATCCGCCAATCCAAAAGACAATGGCAGACGGGCCTGGCCAATGATTACATGCTCCCTTCAACGAATTCTTACCGGGAACAACTGGTCTCCGCTTCAGATTACTTACGGTCTGGGCTTGCCTTTGCTTCAAAAGACAATCATTCTTAGCATGGCCCGCCTGCCAACAAAACCAACAATACAAGGTCTTGTCCTCTTCTGCCTCCGCCAATCCTACAGCCGCAATCGGAACTAGAATCCACTAGCAAAGACACCAAATCAGTGGCATCGTGTTGACACAAGGCACGATCACACTGTTGCATAATGGCAAAAGCCTCTGCAAATCTGGCCCGACCATAATAATTCATTATGATCATAGGTAGAGGTAAATCAATGAGGCGATTGTCAATCTTTGACAAAAAAGACCTTTACCAACTGGTTTTCTACGAAAACACCTCCAGATTCCTTGGGAAATGTTGCCAACCTCGTGTATATGGTATGAGGTGTGTCATATTTCTCTTGTTGGAAGTCTTAGATCCGCTGCATTTGATCACAACGAAAACTTCTTCCTCTAAATGGAGTTGGAATTTTTGCAGAGATTCAAAATCAGGCAAAGCCCCTAAAGAGGTTAATGTCGCCAGTGAAGCTTGGGCAGAGCGGAAGAGTGGAAAGATTGGCTCGACGTATTCGCGGATGCGGAAGTACGAATTTTTTTCCTTAGGTTCATTAGGAACGGCTCCCTTCACGTCTACTACAAACATACTTTCCGCTTGTTTTGTTTTCACCATAGGAGGGGCTAATAAACTAGAAGCCGCACCCCCTTTCAATGCAGAAACCAACTCTACTCGAGTCTCCCAGTACCGCTCCACCTGACGCAGCTCCATCCAATGAGCATTCTTCCATTGTTCATAAGTCAAGAGTGTTTCGTGCTCCAAATGTTGGGACAAAATCTCGAACGCATACCAATCATTAAAACTGGTATTGCGTTAACATTTCTCCCGTATCCATATCCTATGCCAATTTTCTAGTATTTTAGGGAAATGGTTCCTGTTCAAATGGAAAACCGGCCTCGGACTTCACATCACGTCTCCTCCTTCATATCATCAAAGGTCCTTATCCAATGGACGTGAGACCGACTGGTAGTCCCACACACACCGAAATAAGCTGAGAAAACCTCGTCGGGTGCTATCACTAGTTCAACGTCTGAGAGGTCTGATGATCGACCTTCCGATGCTCCTAAAGATGACAAACAATAATATTGGCTCCAAATCGTAACCATAAAGCCATAATGAATATGATCACTGAAGCCGATAACCTACACTATTCTAGTGTCAAGGTAAAATAAAAAACAAAAGGAAAACCTGCACCAGCGATCATCACCAACCTTATGGTCTACTGGTCATTACTCTAGCCTCATCATGAGGCAATATAAGCACCGCCCACTTAGTGCACACACAAGGGTCTCGTCGGTCATCTCTCCGTCCTCACCCCCACAATATCCTATCACAACACAAAATGGGGCAAGTTGGCAATTTCCAATAATACAGCCCGCTACGGGCGAAGGTGCCATGACAAAATACAGAAAACAACGCAATTACAGCACTGGATCCTCTTTTCAAAACAATACTTAAGCAAAAATATGGAACATCTCTGTTGCATTGGAAAATAATTGCAAATAAATACATCTTTCATCCCCTGCTACAATATAAAAAGGTTTTCCTTCAAAAAATGCTTGAAATTTGTGTTTATTAATACAGTTCGACCTTAACAATTATGTTGTTTAGTCGAATGGTGATTTCATGTGCCAATTCTCCCAATGACAATTCCTCGGCAATCGCATACACATAATTCCAAATAAATTCCAACGCCTACAACTCGCGTCCCAAAAAACAAGTATGTGGTTGTTCAATTTTTCTCTTTTATTTTTATTTTTTATTTAAGAATCAGAAAAAAAATCCCATCTTATGCCAAGTTGTGAGCCCAATATGGTGCCCACATGTGTCCTTAATCTTAAAAATTATTAAAACCTTAGGCTTTGTATTTGCATTGAGTATTTCAAAAAGATAAAAAGAGTAATGTCTTAAAGATAAGTTTTGAATTGAATTAAAAGGTTAGGGTGGGAGTTAATTAGGGTGTGAGGCTTGGAAGGGTGATTTGGGAATTAGTTAGGTAGGCGATGCTTTAAGGCAAGCCATAAAAGGCCAAGTGGTGGTTGAAGGGGAGGGCCCTGTTCATTTAAGGGGAGCTTCGGAAGCAGATAACCTCCTCCAGATTTGGGGCCAGGGAGAACCAGGAGCGACTTGAGCTAAGGACTCGAGGGAGAACAGAGAAGGAGCAGGGGAGCTGTGGAACTGTGAATGGGAGAGGAAGAACAAGAATGCGTGATGGCGATGGCTGAGCACAGTAGAAAGAATGGGTGAGAGGGAATTGGATGGAAAGGTGGGTGAGAGTTGGGATGGCTCGGGAATGCCGACATTGGCAACTGGAGTGAAGATGAACAACTCTGTGGTGGCGGCGATGTTCTATTCTGGTGAGGGGAAGGTAGTGCGCGATTCAAATGGGGGTCCAAGTTAGGAGGAAGGGCAAAAGCCACAATCCCCTAATCAGGTTCTGAGTGAAGGTACATTGCAGATCCGCAGCCTGAGCGGAGATTGAATTCTCGTTGTTGTTATTTTGCTTATATGGGGGCAGGGGGAATCTTGAGCACGGCACACTGGAGGGTTGCACAAAAGGCGGAAGCCCTGGCGGATTTTTGAGGTGGTGTGAGCCCAAATTGGTGCCCACATGTGTTCTCAATCCCAAAAAACCATTAGAACTTAGGCTTTGGTATTTATTCAGTCATTCAAAAAGATAAAAATAGTGAAGTTTTTATGTTTAAATTAGAGTGAGGTTAAAAACTTGAATCGGTGTTACAAGGAGTCGAGGCTTGTGTGGTTAAAATTATGATTCGTAGATGGTTGTTAAGGCTTAGGTGGGGCTTGAGTGTAAAACAAGTAGGAGCCGGTTGGTTGATACAATTTTCCTGCCTAGAAATCACTAGCAGCGCCAAGTCATGCGTAATACACTAAACGATCAGACGAACTCAACGGGAATTGAACCCGGACCGTCTAAGTGTAATACAAACATCCTTCCTCAACCAACCGAGGAAACATGACTTGGTGACCACCAACACAACAAATCACAATTTATACTATGACCCAAGCGTGATTATTTGTTAACAACTACGATGGGTTATTCTTAATTGTCCTACCTATCTATCAATCTATCTATCTATCTATGAGTTTTAATTATCTATGAGTCTAGGGGGAGAAGAAGTCAAGTGAAGAAGAGGGAAAGTGGGTTTGAAAGGGGGAGAGGCCAAGAGAAAAGGTCTCAACCCGTTTTTTCTCTCGGACGGCCCGAAAAGATGTCGGGCAACTTGGGAAAAAATGAGAGGTTGGAGGGGTCTCGGGAGGTAGAGGCAAGGAGCCTCATTATGCATGTTTAGAGGTAGAGGAGGGAGAAGGGGCAAGAGGGCGAAGCCCTGCCAAAAATTGTTGGTAGGTGAAGGAGAGGAGAGGCGAAGCCCTGCCGCTCTCTAGAATTTATGGAGGATGGATACCAGGTGTGAATTGAAGGCAGATTGGTAGTGGAGGGTGACTTAGGATCATAGAGGCAGAAGCTGCCATTGCGACGGTGGGCATCTCACCTGGCTGCGGTCACATCCTCTTTTATAGTTGTCGGTGGAGCGACAATCGAAAAACCATTGGGAGTGGAGGCGCTGCGCTGGTCGATCATTAGGTGGCACAGCGCTGGGAATTGTTGATAGCATCGGAGGTGTACCCTTATCGTGGGTTGGATCTCGGTTGACTGAGGTTTGGAGTAATAGAGATGGAGGCGGTGGATCGGAGGCTTCCTCCTAGGATGACAGTTTTAGCTTCATAGGCAGGAAAGGCGGAGTTGTGGGGTGCCAGGTGACGTTCGAGGATGGTTGAAGAGCGACAAAGTGGTCGCATTCCCGACGGCAGTCCGATGGTGTTGAGATCAGGAAGGATGAAATAAGTGAGGCTGTGGATCGGAACTTTATCTCACAGCTAGCAGGGGCATTAGGGACCACGAGGCTTCACTGCGGACATTGCAAGTGAGAAGAAGAGATGGATGGAGATTGCTGCAAATAGGAGGAGGACGGAGGGAGTCGGAGCGAAGCAATGGGGTTTGGAAGTGTTGTGTGGGGATTCGCTTGCACAAGGGAGAGGATCAGGGAGGAGTGTTGACAGCAGCGGGAAGGAGAACATCGGAGAGGCGGTCATACTGAGATGGGGACGACTGGGTGGTGCAAGACGTGAAATTGGCGTCTCACCATGCATACTTCAATCCCTCCGTAAGAAAACTCCTTCGATGTGTATGTGCTAATGTTGCGGCAGGCGACGTGGGTGCGGGGAAGAGGGTCACGAATCTTGCACTTGCCCTCCAACTGATCATCTTCATCGCCAGCATTGCTCTTGTATGTGTGGGGGGAGCCAGCAACTTGAAGACTTCAGCAATCTCGTGTCCCTAACACTGAATTTTCTGGACCATTTCCATGGTTGCTGAAGCTCTTATTTAGCCCACCACAAGAGTGGATGTCAGTAACAACCATTTGAATGGGACGATTCCTTCATCATGGATCGGGCCGCAAATCAAATGCAATTGGTAGGTAATGGTTAGCTTACGGTGGTCTCGCACAATAATGGTCTGATCGAGAGGGAGCTGTCATTTACATAATTCTTTTGTTGCTCTGACTCAGTGGGGTTGGTGAAGGTCCTTATTGGGGAAGATTGAGCATTTAGCAGAGCCGCGGCAAGGCACAAGGTGGAAATGAGAGCCAAGGGCCGGCAGAATACACGAGGACAAGTAATGCTGAGGGAGTTTTGATGATTTGAAAGGCCACCTTCGAGGGAGGTTACTGGCGGACAATAAGGAGAATGTGCGGGAACAGGAGGAGGTTACTCCACAGCTGGGTGTGAATGAGCCTGCGATGGAAAGGAAGAGCTTACGAGTAGGACGCTAGGGTAAACTAGGGTAGCAGGGAGGTGGACGGAAGGGTCCACGGATTGGCATCGCACTGGAATTGGTGGTTAGTAGTAATTGTGCTAGAGGGGAGAAGCTTACTTTCTACTTGAGAAGGATTGATGCAATGAGTTATAAGGAAGGGGGGCTTAGTTAGTTCATTGTGCATTGACATTGTGTGGCATAAAGCATTTGTAAATGCTTGCATAAGTAATAAAAAGAAAAGGGTGTTATACACACCACTTCTCCTAATCTTCCTTCTATTTATTGCACATGGGAATTGCAAACTTGACTGTAGTCCATGACCCCTCACCCGGACTAGGACGCATCGAAGGGTGAGGGTGATTGAGGCTTATAGGGTGCTGTCAGAATTCTTATGGATTGCGCCGAGCAGTAGTGGGTGACAAGGTATATCATCGAGCGGGGAAGATGGGAGGAGAAGTTGGTCCAGCAAGAGTCTGAGGGAGAGAGAATCTCCTGCAAGAAGGGATTCCGAATGGCCATGGCCGAGCTACTGGAATGGAGCTCAAGGCTTCAGATACTACGGAAGGGCGAAGAATCTCAGCATGGCATCATTGCTGCCAACCGTCAAAAAATGACACATACTAGCCTTCACGTCTTTATTAGTGTAGAATTTAGTGACTTTAGTGTGTGGCAATAATTAGGGATTGAGCTAAATGCCGATTAGGTGAGTGGATGGAATGCCTAATGAGCATGGGCTACCAATGGTGTAATGAGGTGTTGCCTGAAGGCCATTATGAAATAGTTTAGGCTTGTTGATCATTTCACTGTTGTAGGTAGAAACATGCGAGTGGGTGTGATGCCTACTGAGGATGAGTAAAGTATTTCTAAATACTTGTCACTTCATGCTCTTTGAATAAAAAGTTGTGTGTTCAATATTCGTGTTATTGGAGTAACTGGAGCTCAAGTCCAAGGGTTGAGTGACATCAAGCAAGGACATGTGAGCCACTAATTCTCACCCGGACTACGACGCACAGGGGTGGGGGTTTGTGGCTGACAGGTGGGTTCGTCTGGGACTAATGACAAGCTAAAGCCAACAAGAATAACGAAATCGGGCACAACCAGCGATGTACAGTGCTGAGCTGCGGGAGCAATTGTACTATGTTTCTGTTGTAGATGAGCATTGTGTGTTGTGAAGGAGTGGGGTAGTCAACAGCCGAGTGCTGGGTGTTCGGAATCGCTGCAGGTGGAGCCAGAGATGCAACAACATCGAGATTGCAATAAGGTCCACGTAGGGTCAACCTAGGGGTCAGATAGTAGGGTGGGTAAAATACTTACCTTCTTGCCAATGTGGCGTCCTATGTGGCAGAAAAGACCGACGTGGACGTGGATATGCCTAGCGCTAGGTAAACCATTTTGCCATTCTGTTATCATTCTGTTAAAATCAAAGTAGTAAAATATGACTAAGGAGTGTATGGGACGGACGTAAGAGGGCGGTGGGGCGGACGGGGGGGCGGGGGCGGACAGCGGACGGGGATGGGCGGACGGGGAGGGGTGGACGGGGGGGGATTTTCACTTTTTTTTTGAAATTGAAGACAAAGTCTCTGTTTTTTGGCTCTCAAAAAATCATATGAACTCCAAAAAATGAGTTCTTGGTGTCCACGGATAGGTAATGAAGTCCTCTATACAAATATGTAATAACATTTGTACTACAAGAGAATGTGCGATTGCAATTCTACGCTGTTCGTTGGAATCAACACCTTTTCACTTTTTTTTCGAAATTTTAAGACATAGTCTCGGTTTTTTGGCTCTCAAAAAATCATACGAATTCCAAAAAATGAGTTCGTGGTGTCCACGGATAGGTAATGAAGTCCTCTATACAAATATGAAATAACATTTGTACTGCAAGAGAATGTGCAACCGCAATTCTACGATGTTCACTGGAATCCGAGTTCCATGTAACTATTTCATAAAAACAAATAATCATGTGATTATTTTACTACAATTGAAGTGTAACCCCTAAATGATACCAAAACAATGTTTTAAATATTTTATGAATATTTCTTTTGATATTTTCCTCTATATATAAATATATTACTTATGCCCCCTCCCCACTTGACATTAGCTAAGCCTAAAAGTGGGTCCTTAAAACTGAGCGTTCACACCATCGACATTATCTAGTGCCAAGCCTAGTTGGCAAATGATGTGGCATGGCTTAATCCGGAAAAAATACGTGAATGAATGTCCTTTTAGGAAAATGATGAATAATGAACCTACCGAGACGAAAAGTAGAGGTTTTAAGCTAAAACTACGGACCCTCCCATCGGTACCTAGACATGAGGCAAGAATGTAGGACCTCTAAAAGTGTTGCCTCCCGCTCTTGTGATTGGTTGCTTTTAGTCTTAGCTATGAGGGCACGAGGAGCTCCATTAACAAAAACCGATGGTAAGGATTAAGGCATTTGGGTATGGGACAAAAACTATCTAATATTCATTGGTTGGTAGATAAAACAATGACCATGTGTGAAAGCTACTTAACTAAAAGCTATTTGGAAATCTCCGGAACAAGTTCTTGTAGGTGTATTGGGATAGCCGGACGTGTCCGCTATAACCGAGGGAGCTTTACCCGGGTTTTAGGGAAGTCCTTGGGTGAGGGGGATGGGCACATGGCACCATCCTCTTTTCACCGGCCCACCCATTTATTTCAAAATAAACGGATCGGGACCGGTACATGGAACTTGGCCCTTATGCCCGATTGATAGTTTTTTGTTACAAATCAACATTGTATTTTTTATTATTTAAAATATTAGTTTTTCTAAAATGTTGTGTAACCCAAAATTGAGGTGACATTTTAGAATTAAATGTATATGTCATTTTGACATTCATTTTTTTTAAATGTCACATGACACTTTGTATTTGGAGTTGAACGTCAAATGAAATTTGTCAAACTTACACACTGTACGGGAACATAGGGGGGGAAGGCTGGGGGATGGGGGGAAGCAGTTTGTATGTTTGACAAGTTTTTGCAAGTTATTCACTTTTGACACGCAAAAACTCGCAAAAAAAAATGCATGTCAATTGACATGCATAATTGAGAAGTTGACACGTACTGTGACTTGTGAAGAAAAAACCACACGTCAATTGACATGCTAGTAATGCTTTGGCTGGTTAAATATTGGGTTAATTATGAGGCATCTTAGCTTGACAGTGGGATGATTTGAGGTAGACTTTGCAAAATGCAGAGATCCCCTTCAATTTAAGTGTGATGTACAATGTACAATTCACAATGCCTTAATTGAATATAGATTGGAAGCAATATTGTTGTTGGTTTGTGATTTGAAAGGGTTTAGAATTTAGAATTTTAGGGTTTAGGATTGTGAAACCATATGAACTACTATGGTTGAAGTACAAATATGTGATTTGTTGAATGAAAGTGGCCTTCGTACGCGTATGGGTTGTGAAACCATATGAACCATTAAGGTTGAAGCACCAATATGTGATTTTTTGAATAAAAATGGCCTTCGGATGCGTAACATGGGTTGTGAAACCATATGAACTACTATGGTTGAAGCACAAATATGTGATTTGTTGAATGAAAGTGGCCTTTGTATGCGTGTGGGTTGTGAAACGATATGAACCACTAAGGTTCAGGGTTGTCTATTGTGTCGTGATGGAGGCTAATGTCGGTATAATGTCGTACCGTCACGACATGTATCCGTCATGACATTATGCCGGATGCTGTCTTTATCCTGACGGACTTGAATTTTACCGAATTCTGTGTGTAATTACATTACCCCATTTCGGACACGTATGATGTAAGATGTCCACGTGTGATGACATGTCAGCAAAGTAGAGGTAAAGTGGGGAAAAAATTACTAGCCCCCGTCCGCCCCCGTTCCTGCATCCGGCCCGCCTTGTTTTCGCCCCGTTCCCACATCCCCCCCCCGTCCGCCCCCCCGCGCCCCGTCCGCCCCCCCGTCTGCGCTCAACCTTTATAAATTGAGGGTTCAAGGTGCCATTTTTGCCTCCACTGTTATAGTGTGTCTCAAGACTTTTGATTCTCTTCTAAGGAGTGAGGATTGAATGCATGAGACCCAATTGCAGAGGATACTTTGTCCACTCTAGTGACTGTGAATTAGGGTTGCCCTTGTGGCACTCTTGAACAGGACCTAGTATGCGATCAAAGTTACTTGCTCTACCTTGTTTATATTTGCAAGTTTTGTTGAAGTCATGCCACGCCGAAATGATGCATGGGATCATTGGTACCAGGATAAGGGGATGGTTCCCGGTAAATCATAAAGACATGTTAAATGTAGGTTTTGCTCGTTCGTCATATCTTACCGAGGAAATAGAATGTTGGCACACCTTGGTTATAGACCTCCTTTAGGGGGTCCTAGTGATGTTTCCACATGTAGGATGGTACCTCCGCATATTAGGGTCTTGTTTGAACATTGCGGAGGCGTTGTGCCCTTACATGTAGGCATTGTAAATGAGGACCCTCCGGTGCGAGATGATGTACCTCTGGAGCCTATTATAGCGGACTCTGTAGATAGTGAAACAGAGCCTTTGCTTATGTCCCAATCCACACAGCATTCTGGTGTTGTGGCACATGGCACACCTCCTCGTGAATTACGTCAACTCAACATAACGGAGGGGTTCAATGTGTCAACAAGACAACTCCTTGATAGAGCATGGGCAACGGTTTTTTATGAAGCTAACATTCCTTTCAACATTGTGAGACATCCTGCATTTGTTCATGTTGTGCGTGAAACTGTGTGGTACTTTTGGGCCACCCCCTTTCGAGGGAGCCTAAAAGTATCACACAAGCCCTTCGGTGAAGGTGGCCTGCATTTGCAGGCGCCCAAGCCGAACCCGGATGATAGGTGTATAACGTGAGTAGTTAGATTTTTAAGGGAGATTAAATATGCGTCGTAGTACCTCCGGAGGTTAGGCCTTAGTTTTTTACTAGTGTGGCTTTAAACTCCACTAACCAATTTCATATCTAGTTCTAACCTTAACCTACAACCTATTCTACGCGCAGACGCACCAGCCTTGAAACCAAGGCAATCCTAATTTGTGAATTGGGATGGTTCTGATACACCCAACCGGGTGTGACTCATACCACCCTAACTCAACGAACGGAATAACGACAATTTGATGGACCATTCAATTCTTCCTATTTCTTTATTTAGTTTTATTTAGTTTTCTAAGCGGGGGAACTTGGCCTAAGTCCCACCCTTCACACAAATTCCTTCTTAATTACTTACTTTTGTTTGCACGTCCTAACTTACTACATTAACATATTAGGCATCACCCCTTACCTCGGGTCTCTTGCCAACAAGGGTTTACGATTTATTTTGTATGTTTTGATTGTTAAATGTGTTTACACTGGATAGACCACGAAATGCAACTCAATGGGACCAGGGTGACGGGCGACCTGTAGGTTCAACATGTTGCGCAATCTTCATAAATTGGGGCCATTACTCCCAATCTATGGGGCCAACAACATAATAGTGGATTCGCGGGTCATTAACCCCACCTTTCCACCAACAACATTCAGAGTGGTCGTGTCGGTGATTAATCCGACTTACCACACACGAAACTTGCTAATAAATGAAGCTACTACCACAAAACATACCAAGGGCCCCGAAAACAATGGAATTGGGTACTCCCTTGGCGGTCAAGTGGTCAAGCCACTTGACCTTACGAGATAGGTGAGTGGGTTTAGAGATGCGTACCTTAGCCGTGCTCCCTCCGATCCTAAATGGAAGGCTTAAGGTTAGTTAATTTACCTCAATTTTCCTCGGTTGATTTGGGCTTGATGTAGGCCGAGCCGCTACCTCCTTCCTTGCTCCACTTTCCGAGCGTCGACCTTGCCTCCTTCTTTGTAACTAGTTTGGTAGTAAGCGTACCTTAGTTAACAATTAAAATATAAAGTGTTATTCTGCCCTGTAATTTAATCCTAAGCATAATATTTATACTTAGTGCACCAAATTATCTTTCCAATGATCTAAAAATCACTCTAATCGGATAAGAAATGCAAAAGTTATGAGGGTTGGAAGTGTGAGGTCGATTCAACCGACCCTTCCAACCCACCTATCTACCTTCTAACTTCAAGAATTCATAGCACATTCCTTACTACTTGGATCTAGGCTTTCCTTATACCATTGGAAAGCTATGAACAAGCTCTAACTAGAAAAATTATGACATCAGCAGGTTAAGCTAATAGAAATTCAGCGGACTCCTTGTAACACAGCAGTCAATCAAGAAGGCTTAAACTATGTATCTCGCCTTCAACAATTCATATCTAATTCAAATCTTAGTCAAATCAAACGTTCTATATGACCCTGGAGAGATATTAAAAAGATGTATTTGATAAAAATATGTGATTAGAAAGGTAAGCCGAAGTGAACCCAGCAGGTCCTCTGTAATGCAGCAGTCAACCAAAAGTTCTCAAACTATGTGTCCCATCTTGCACAATTCATATCTAATTCAAATCATGCTCAAATCAAATGTTCTAAGCCATTTTGGAAAGCTACACAAAAGTTCTACTTGGGAAAAATATAATTTCTTGGAATTAAAATTCCTATTGGGCTCGCAGGTCTGATCCAGCAGCCGCTACCCACAAGACCACCCAGTTTTTCTACTCCATCTTTGAAAATCCATAACTAATTGTCATCTCAACCAAATCACAAATGGGAAACGGCTATGGATAGCTATATGAAATCTCTCTAAGAGAAAAATGATAAGTATCTTGTTCTAGCTTTTGAACTAAGCCTTCAGGGCATTGGCAGATGAGGTCTATAATGCCTCTACTCAAAACTCTACCATCCAACCTACCTCTACAAAAGAAGGAATAATTTTGTTGGTGTGTTAATAAACACACAACCTAACTAGGAGAGAGAGAGTAGAGGAGGTTCTCAAGCCTTTCTTCTAGACCATTGAGAATACATGCTAAAGGATTTTTTCCTAACTACATTGAAGCAGGGCTTCGCCCAAAAACTAGAGAAAGAAAGAGAGCTACAAGGTGGAAGGAGGGGTTTTTAAACCCTCTCACAAAAGGGTTGGACCCCTCCTCCACCGGATCCATTTTTCAAACCCTTTCCCGAAATTTTGGCTCGGGGGTTTTTCCGGTTGAGGTTGCCACCCTCTCGCCGAGGTGGCTCCGACAAAAAACCTTTAGAAATCTTTCTAATTTTTCCGCCATCGAGTTGGCAAGGGGGCAAGTGGGCAAGTATCCCCCTTGCTCTCTTTCTTTTTTGTCTTCAAAATTCTTCACGCCGATTTTATCTTCTTACGTAAAACACCTCCAATAGTCTTGTGTGCCTCACACTAACTAATAAACTAACACTTGCTTAGCTAGCATCTACTAATATTTGCTTAATAACTAGCATCTACTAATATTTGCTTAGCTAGTTGTTTTTACTAGCTAGCACATTTTTTCTACTTTGCTATCTTCTAGCACTACTTAGTTTCATTTTAACCTTCCTTCTTCTAGGCTAAATGCTAAATGAACTAATTTTTCCTAAATTCCCTATCAATTCTAACTTTTAATGCTAACATTCTAACTAAAGGTGATCCCGCAGAGTGGTGGACCACTCAAAGGGTTCACAAACTGCTCGCCATCGAATGCCAGCCTACACACCACCATCGTACAATGCAATCCGTACGAAGTTGTTAACTGCTAAAAAAGTTGATCTAGATAGGCAAGTGAAGGAGAAGCTGGGGAATTCCATTGACAAATATGGCGTTACAATATGTTGTGATGGATGGGACAACGTGCAAAACCGACCTCTCCTAAACGTTCTTCAATGTGGCACAAAGGGAGACGTTCTCTTGGGTACCATTGATACTACGGGAAATCACAAGGATCATGTCTACGTTGCTGCTCAAATTCAACCATTTGTGGAAAAGGTTGGTCGACATAATGTGGTCCAAGTTTGCACCGACAATGCCCCAGTTATGGCCTCCGCTGCTCGCGACTTGATTCGAGCAAATCCCGATCTATATTCTCAAGGATGTGCTGCGCATTGCCTAGATCTCCTCTTAGAAGATTGGGGGAAGGAGGAATGGGTGAAAAAGTTGGTAAAAAAAGCGTGCCATATTTGTGTTTTTGTTAAAAACCATCATGCTTATCAAGCTATATTCCGGAGGTTATCACCAAATCTCTCACTCCGCCTACCTGTAGAGACCCGTTTTGCAACGAACTTCATCATGATAGAACGTCTTCTTCAAATACGCAATGCTTTGGAAAGAATGGTGGTTGATGAGGATTGGCTTACTCTAATGCGTGACTTGAGGAGGAGATCTCGCACCGCTTACATGAAGGGCTTTGTAGTGCGACGTTTTATACATTCCGATGGATTCTGGAACACGTGTGAAAATTTCTTGTATATGGTGATCCCGGTTGTTAAAGCTCTTTGTGTATTTGATGGCAAGGCGCCTCCAATGGGATTGGCTTGGAAGGTCATGCATGATTTACAAACCCATATTCGTGGATTCAATAAACCTCCATTTCGTTTAAGCCTTGAGCTTGCTGCAAATGCTATGCTAATGTTTCAAAATAGATGGAGGTTGATGTTGAATGATCTTCATTGGGCTGGAGCGATGTTAAATCCACTTCTACGTGGTTGGGCCCCACTCCATGAGGATGAGAATTCGAGTACAATCCTAAATCAAGTTATTCGTAGGCTTGCTCCAGATGAGGACACTTATGTCCAAATCCTCCACCAGTACCAAGATTTCCTTGAAAATCGAGGGCCTTTTGTTGATTCTACAGACCCGAACGTGCATGCCGCACCTCTCCATGAATGGTGGGATGCAATGGGAGGTGGAGCTAAGGCCCTCCAAACAATAGCAAGACATATCCTTGCACAAGTATGTTCCGCATCCGCATGTGAGCGCAATTGGAGCATGTACTCATATGTTCACAACAAGAGTCGCAATCGCTTGAAGCATAGTCGTGTTGAGGACCTCGTCTACATATATACCAATAGTAGGCTCATTTGACATCGGAGGGGCCCAAAACCTGCGCAATGGTACGAATTGAATGAGGTCCATTCTGACGATGACCTTGACAAAGAAGATGACAACGAAGATGACGTGGATCCAAATGATAGGGCCGGAAATGATGATGACAACAATGTTGATGACATTGACTTTGATTTGGATGATCTCGATTCAGAGAATCATAATTCAGAAGATGATGATGGCAATGGTAGTGATGGAAACCTTGGGGTGTTTGATTTTGATGAAACGGATGTCCCCCATCATAACGACGGAATGCATGACGATCATGAGGGGTCTATTGGAGGACCACCTTTTGAAACCCTCCATACTGAATAAGGTTTTCCCTCTGACCATAATGTTGTTATGGGGGCAACAGAGAATGTAGGAATTGAAGTAGATTCCTTGCAACCTCATAGCGATTATCTTTCTTTTGGTGGAGGTGACAATGTACTACCCGCAAATGAGCCAACGCATGTTCAACAGGATCCACTTCCAGCCATAGTACATTCTGAATCCATGGAAGCCTCCCTCATATCCAACCATCGTATAGAAGTTCAAACGCCCAATGTTGCTGAAATGCCTATAACTCGATTTCGTGCTCTTCAAGAAATTGCATCCACCTCTACGGTGCAAGTGCATGTACAACGTCAACATCGTCCTCTCACTCGAAGTATTGCCAATACTTCTTGATTGGGTGTTTTACGTGCAATTGCTGTGGGTGCTACTTTGGTTGCTATACACAATATTTCAAGAAATGTTGCTATAGAGGCGCCACGCCGTCCATCTGTTCATCGACATGTTGTTGAGAACATACCAATTGCAATTCCACCCGCATCAGTTTCGCTTCCACACAGTCAATCCGATGGAAGAGGTGGTCTCGGAGTTGGAGGTGGAAGTACAGTGGGGGATGCAATTATAGATGGAAGTAGAGATGAAGTGCATTCAAGTCCTGGTACGGGTGGAGGGCGCCTGAAAACTATGAGAGGTATCAAATGTACTAGGAAGAGGTATTAGGGAAGATCGCTTCCGTTTATTGTAGAAGACTACAATGAAGATGAGGGTAGACCACATCTAGATGAAAATGACATACAGGATGTAGAGGGCTCCCGGCCCGCCAAGAAGATAATTATCTCACAACTTGACCGAGAGTTGCACCTTCGGAGCGCGACTCCCCAAACAAATGATGATTTCAGCACAGACGAGTCTGAAGAGGACCTAAGGTGTGTCGAAGCAAATGATCCCACCGTACGGATTCGAACGTAATGGTTTTGCACAAATGTGGTCGTTCGGTGCTTATACGTACTCCCGTAATTTTTTTTACTTACGTCAAAATTGATACAACATTAGGGCCTTCGGTAAGATATTTAGACCACAAAGCAAACGCTACCTTTGCAGTTGTATCGTTTATTATAGTAATAAAGTTATTTATTGCATGTTTTTAAAATTTTAAAATACCATATGGTTGTCAACTTGTCGTTGCAATTAATTTCCAACAGAATGTTATGCCATTATTAGTATAATATTACTGTGCATGGAGTTTATTTTTATTTCTTGAGCTTCTTAAAGCAAATGCTTTTATAAATATTGCAAGCCCCCTATTGCTCGATTGTACATGCTTCGTTGGTGACTTCCACTTTTTGGGAACATTTCTATGTGTTTTATATAATTATATCGTTATGTGGTTTTAATATTGACTATGTAATTAATAGTACTTTTGGTTAGACTATCATATGAATTACTAATATTTAAGTAAGTTTTTAAAAGTGTCGAAAAACACTAGAACATGTGGCATCCATATGCTATCTTTTACACATTCTAATCACTTAGAAGTGACAACTTGCCGGTAAATCCTCTTCATATTACATATTATTTGAACAATAAATATGTTCATTATGTCCAAAGTCTTCCTCCCTTCCTATACAACTTCCTAAACATCATACAAAATTTCCTAATCTGAATCTGAATCGAGATCTATTGCAATTGGAGTTGATGGATCAAGACCGCCGTACTGTTGAAGTCCTCGTCGTGCTCGTGATGATTCCCCTGCACCTTCCATGCTTTGCGCTGCTCCACGGGTGAGATATGGACGACTTCTAGGAGACAATGAAACGGCATTACGTGGTCTAGGCCCACCATTTAGCCATTTCAAAACCGCATCATCCGTAACTCTATGCAATAGTGCATCAATTGCACTCAACTGCAGCCTGTTCTGGTGGTACCCTTGCTCCAACTCCAATTCAAGTCTCGGATCTCGTTCCATAGGCATGTCATCTGCATCTTCTTCCAAATCATGCTCCGATACTGATTGGAGACTTACTGCATTGTACCAAGGAGGATGATTATCTCTTTTTAATTGTCTGCTTGTTGTATCCCAATGCCAATCAAGAGATTGGTAAAAAAATATTTTCAAGCCATGCTCGGGGGGCTTGTTGGGATATAACTCATCTGCAACATACGTAATTAGATGTGCACTCCGTGCCATGCTCTATTTTTGTGCTCGTTCCATAGCTGAACCTTGGCACAATTGTATAACCAATTCCACTCAACATTCTCCCCATCAAACTCTTGAAGTGCGAAGGGAAAGTCCTCAGGTTTTAACACCCACACGTCAGGCATGTAATCCCGAAGGCCAAATTGAAGGTACAAACGAGGGTGGAAGGGTGATCTACAATGAGGACACTGGCGTTTCTTAATCATATTCCCTATTAGACATTGTGGATGAAATTGGGCCTTACATGATCCAACTTAAAAACATCCCTCTGAGCCAAATGGACATTAGCAAATCGCACACACGGATCCGTCTGAAACCATTCCATTTGAATTAGGCCATAACTTTTCACCAGCCATGTGGAATGGATATTCATGCACTTGTTCCACATCCCAATGGTGATCCTCATCGGACACTTGCTGCCAATCAATGCTCCCATTTGGCAATGTCCACTCCCTATTCTCATCCGACCTACTATGGTACATCTGCTCACCTTCTGGCCATCACGTGAGCATCATGTTCCACATTCTTTGATTGCGGTTCCATTATTTCCGGATGCTCTCAAATTCAGGTTTAAATTGACGGGCCTTTGCCATAGCAAACAATGTGCTTGTCCTCATATTGTCGCGTTCCATAATCGCATCCAACAGAAATTTCTTCAACCTTGCATTTCGCTCCTCCAGTCAAGGTCAATCTTCGCTTTGTAATCAACAATAACTTCATTGATCACTTGAAGTTGTTGCCGCATGTGCACCACCTCTTTTTGCAAAGCCTCCATCTTTCTTTGCATTATTTCATTCAATATTATTGTTGGTTTGTGATTTGAAAGGGTTTAGGGTTTAGGGTTGTGAAACCATATGAACCATTAAATTTGAAGCACCAATATGTGATTTGTTGAATGAAAGTGGCCTTCGCATGCGTGACATGGGTTGTGAAACCATATGAACGACTATGATTGAAGCATATATATATGATTTGTTGAATGAAAGTGGCCTTCGTATGCGTGTGGGTTGTGAAACCATATGAACCACTAAGGTTGAAGCACCACTATGTGATTTGTTGAATGAATGGATAACATATGAAATATAGAAGCTTCAAAGAGGTATCAAAGAGGTTTCCAATGCGGATGTCAAACGACTTTTCCAAAAAATGCAACTTCATTTTTTACTTCACAAACCTTTTTTGTTCTAATTGTGTTGTCTTTATTTCACCAACGAGAATTGGATCCTCTACATCTTGGATTACATCAATTATTGTATATTTCATGAAGTCCTTTGAGCTCAATATATAAGTAGAGCATTTAGACTCATGCATATGACGAGGTACAGTAATATGGATAGGATGGGAGAAAAGAGAGACATGTTTGAGGGTCTTGGATGGGATCAGGAGTGCGTGAATTTAGGGGATTCTTATATTCCATTCAATCCATCACCTGAGCGTGAAAGAAATGAGAGAAGTGCTAGAGATCGATTTCGTGATGAGTATGTCATGACCCCCTTCTCACAATTTACACAAGCATGGAAGTTGAGGGTGAAAGAAGACGAACGACGAAATGCGGACAAATTGGAGATCGATGCGGTGGAGAAGGACCTAACAAACTGCGTGGGTGGAGATCCAAATGATGTGGTTGATTTGAATGCGCATATGGAACGGAAGCCCGGGGATGTGGATGTGGATGACAATTTAATCGACATTGAAGAACTCAAGGTAGCGGGGGAATCTTCAAGAACTTTGCCTTTTCGTATGAAGATGAGAGGATTATCGCCTCATCGACTACCGTTGAAGGAACGGATGAAAGACCGAACGATAAGTTATGTTGATTTACTTCGGCCGGATCTTGTTCGGCCAAGAACGGACCTTCGACGGAAGCCACGGAAGTCAAGTTGATGGAATGAAGTGGAATATTAGATTATGCATGGTTTGTTCATGTATATGATTTTCAAAGGGCATTTGTATCGTCGTCGCAGTAATAAAGTTAGTACTTGTATAATATGTTGTACCAACTTTATGATTTTTTAGTTTTCTTTAATTTTGAAATTCAACCAACCGTTTATTATTGCATACTTCTATGACTTTGGATGAAGGATTTGAGTTTTATTTTTAACAAGAAATAATAGGCTTCGCGGTCAAGGAGATTCAACCTACCTTTTTGTGTCATGCACAGTAATATGTGAGAGGGATTTTTACAAACAAAACCTAATCAAAAGTCATCTATGTACTAGTTTGAAGTTTTTCATTTTATGTGCAAATATTCCAGTTGAAAACATCAATTGGAATGTAGTGATGTTTGTTTGGAGAAACATGAAGGATAGAAAAATTCATCTATTTTTTTGAAGGGTAAGTAGGTCTTCATTTTTTAAATTTTGGACATGTTTATATATACTAATTCCATCAACACACTAGTATTCCAACAAATAGTTTAAGGTCTCAAGATAATGTGGTGAATTCCATTTATATCCAACACCCTAAACCCTGCTCCTAAACGAATGGAAATCGAATCCATAATAATGTGTTGAATTCCATTTGTATGTATAACTCATATACAAATGTGTCTTAAACAAATGACAGTCCTAATATCCAAATGTGTGGAATTCCATTCCATTCGTATCCAACCCCACTTTTGAATCGGCTCGTAAATAGATGAAAATATATGCCTATTTTCAATCGGTCATAAATAGATGAGATAAATATTTTTATCAGCCACCTACTTTTAGTCGGGACATGTGGCAGAGGGGGAGCGGACGGGGGGGGAGGGGGGGGGACGGGTACGGGGGAGGGGAGGCGGATGGGGTATATAAGTGGAAGGGACCACTTGTTATACCCCATTCCATTCCTTGTGGGCGCCCGGACGGCCCTCCTCTGACAAAGAGCGCGTGCCAGCGGGGTGCTCAGGGGAGTGTGGGGTCCCTTTATGGGGACTTTTTTTTTCACAAACAGTATTATTCACGTGTTTTGTGGGTGTATTTAGGGTGGCCGTTTTTTTGGCACATTCCTTCTGACGCGCCCAGTCAACTCGCCTCTGTGTGAGCGCGGGTAACGGGGTACTCGAAGGATGTGCTAAATTTTTTAACATGGCAAGTGGAGGATCAAAGGAGCCCAAAATGAGTGCTCATATGTGTTTTATGTTTAGAATTCATTTAGAATTGCAATTGAAGTGTTATTGAAACAATCAAAAGTATAAAAAGAGTGAGGTTTGGTGTGGTTTATGTTTTAGGCCTTAAGCCTATTTTGTGTGGTTAAGTAGAAGCTTAGTGACATTAGGAAGTGTTTTGGTTGAGTGAGTAGTTTTTGGTGAAGCAAGGAGAAGTGCTTTTGATTTAAATGTTTGATTTAGAACACGTTTATGTTGGTTTAGGGGTGAGGGTTTAGTGGATAGGATAAGGTCCTACTAAGTAGGTGAAGGTTGAGGGGATTTGTGGTCTTGGGTGCCCTCCCCTCTCTTTCCTTCTCTCTTCCTCTCTTCTTCCTCCTCTCCTCTCTCTCTCTCTCTTCTCTAGGAGGTTCAGCTCTTAGAGGTTGGAAAAAAATGTGGGAATTAAGTAGGGGGACTTAGTGGAATTAGTGAAATTAGGAGGGGAAGTAAGTAGGGGGACTTAGTGGAATTAGTGAAATTAGGAGGGGAAGTAAGTAGGGGAACTTAGTGGAATTTAGGTAGGGGACGACCATATTAAGAAGGGCTAAGGAGCTCGGACTGAAATGCAAGTAGTTGCAGCTGCTGGGGAGCTCGGACTGAATCTTGGAGCTCGGACTGAAATGCAAATAGTTGTAGCTGCTGAGGAGCTCGGAATGAATCCTGGAGATCGGACTGAAATGCAAGTAGTTGCAGCTACTGAGGAGCTCGGACTGAATCCAGGAGCTCGGACTGAAATGCAAGTAGTTGCAGTTGCTGGGGAGCTCGGATTGAATCCAGGAGCTCGGTCTGAAATGCAAGTAGTTGCAGTTGTTGGGGAGCTCGGACTGAATCCAGGAGCTCGGACTGAAATGCTAGTAGTTGCAGTTGCTGAGGAGCTCGGACTGAAATGTAAGTAGTTGCAGCTGCTGGGGAGCTCGAATTGAATCCAGGAGCTCGGACTGAAATGCAAGTAGTTGCAGATGCTGGGGAGCTCGGACTGAATCCAGGTGCTCAGACTGAAATGCAAGTAGTTGCTGTTAATGGGTAAGGAGCTCGGACTGAATCCAGGAGCTCGGACTGAAATGCAAATAGTTGCTGCTACGGGGTAAGGACTGATGCCCTGAGGGAAGACCGGGTATGAGAAGGTCATTGCACCGGGTAGAATACCGGGCACGAGCCGGTTACGGACCGGGTAGGGCCAAGGACTTAATGGGGGTATTGCTCCATCATTAGAGGGTGGTCTAGGGATGAACTTTTTGTAATGAGTGAAGTTGGTGTGTAAGTTAGTGTAGAGAGAAGGGGATAGATAAGGTAGAGCATTTTTTAATGCTTATAATCTCATTATGGAATAAATTGGTGTGCAAGATTTGATGGGAAATGTGATGGATTCTCACGAGGTTGGTAAGATGGAGTCATGGGAACACGAATGTGAGATCCATTCCCTCACCCGGACTAGGACGCTTAAGGGTGGGCGGTTTGGCCTCACAACGGGGGCTAGTAATTTTTTCCCCACTTTACCTCTACTTTGCTGACAAGTCATCACACGTGGACATCTTACATCCTACGTGTCCGAAATGGGGTAATGTAATTACACACAGAATTCGGTAAAATTCAAGTCCGTCAGGATAAAGACAACATCCGGCATAATGTAGTGACGGATACGTGTCGTGACGGCACGACATTATGCCGAGATTAGCCTCTGTCACGACACAATAGACAACCTTGACCACATTTCTGACCATAACCATCTGAATTTTTTTTTGCAACCCTAACTTAACGACCAAGCAAGGGCTCCATCATCCACCTTGTTGCTGCCAAAAATGCTCCGTTTCCAACTTGTTTTGCAAAAGGAAAAGCCCGCCCAAATGTTACATAGCTGAAACTGAAGCTGATAAGAGGCCATAGTTGTGGCTGACTTACTCCATCGCATTTTTGGCGCCCACCATCATCATCATGGGAGGTCGGAGAGCCCTCGGAGCTTGGAAGCCCAATAACAGAAAAGAGGTTGAATGATCAGTTGTCGTCTCCATCAGAAACCCGCCTGTTGCGGTCTACACCCATAACTAAACCCCCTACCTGGTTGGGAGCTTCCCAACTCACTTGGCCTTCTTTGGTTCCAGCCCAACACCCCTAGTGTGGCCATGCCCTAGGTTACATAACATTATCAAGCAATGTATTAATGTACAATGGGCCCATGCTTTAGGAAGGCATTATGCCCTTTGATCCTTCCTTCCATTCAAATTCAACATGAATTTGAGGTTAGGCGATCAATTTAAGAAAGCACACGTCCATCTAACACGGATTTGTCATTATTTAAGCATGTTCCTCTACCACGCAATGACCTCCCTGTCCCTTGATACACAAAATTCTTGTCTTCGCATTGTCGTGTAAATACCGATCGTGTGTCACTGCAGCTCGAGTACCAACCACCACTAACAAACAACACTAAAACATAGCAAGGTCACACATAAACAACACACCTCGACAGACAAGGAAGAGAGTGGAACACTATCAAGAGCTCTAAATCTCTCTTCAAATGCACACAATTAGTCAAGCTATCTCTCACTCCACCAAGGGAGAATCCAAGAGTGTAAATAAAGGGAGAAGAACTCAAAATTTATTGCAAAATCACGCAATCTACACCTCACACAAGCTCTCTTCACACACTAACTTACAAGACTTGACTTGGCAAGAATGCCAAGCCAAGGAGGAGGCTCCTCACTTAGGAGCCTCACTTTCCAAAACTAAGGTTCATCCAAAACATGGATGAAGTCCAACGGATAAGGTGTGATCGCTGACGCCGCATACCGTCACAGCTGTCATGTAAATACCGATCGTGTGTCACTGCAGCTCGAGTACCAACCACCATTAATAAACAACACTAAAACATAACATGGTCACACATGAACAACACATCTCGACATGCCCCCCTTAGCTGACTATGGAGTCCCGCCAAGCAGCTAGGACCAATGCTAAGCCAAGGGTATGGATAATGACGGATTGCTCCGCAACAAACTAGCGTGGCGAACGTCATCCCAAAGAACTGTAGGCTAGGTGCAATGTGAGCCCCATCCTTAATCGCCTCTGATGGTTGGCCATCAGATTCCACAGAATTAATTTCACCGCCTCATGTCGATTGCGTTTCTAAGCCATAACTCCTCATCTTCCATTTAGGCAGGCCTGAGCACACATGATCATGAAGATCCTCGACAGCGAGGACAACTCCACTGTCCAGATGGTAGAGAAGTCAAAGGTGGCCTCAAACATGTCATGTGCCAACCACGTTGACACTGATCATACAAGAGCATAGTAGCCGCTCCTTTCTTCTCTCCACACACAAAACATGGAAGACCCTCTGGCACGACGGCCAGTTCAGGATGAACTGTACCCTCAATGGGTAGATGACATGGGCACAGTTTTTGGAATGCTCGCGACATTCCCTGCCATCCTTGCCTTCCAACAACAACAAACCACTCGGCAACACCTCCTTCACCCGAAGGATAGTGCGCCCCGCCCTGACATCCAATGTTGTAGGCGCCTCAAGTTGGAGATAAACATAATCCCCTTGCCGAAATCTCCGCAACTGAGGTCGGTAAGCACCACTGCAAATGCGTGCATAACGCAATGTGTCACAGTGTTGAGCAATGGACAAATTCTCCATGGCCATAGGCATGGCTCTCTGGAAGAATTGAGCCCGCTCCTGCAAACACTCTGCCCAAATGTTTGGGTCATCCAAGTCCACAACAGGAGCTAACTTTTCCCGAATAGAACTCGGGGGAATAGGCTCACGTCCATACAATAACTTATACGGGCTGTAGGATGCCAAAGAGGCCTGCCTACCAAATCGATAGCCCATAGCAATCCAAGGCAACATAAGGTCCCAATCCCGGTGGCTTCCCCAAAGTAATCCATACTTCCTCAAACCATGCTTGGTTGTCTGAACAACCTGTTCAGCCAAGCCATCTGCCTCCGGATGATCCCGAGAGGTGGTGCGGTGATCTATGAGCGCCTTGGTGCACAACTCCTCAAAAGTACCAAGGAACTCCTTCCCTTGGTCCGTCAACACCTCAGCCGGTGCTCCAAAACGTACCAACACACGATCCAACTCAAAGTCATATTCCTAGAGCAACAAAGCCCACTTGGCAAGCTTGCCAGTAAGCTTATCCGACTCCATGAGCCACCGTAACGGCTGATGGTCAGTCACTAAAGTAAAGTGCTCACCATAAAGATACGGCCGAAAATGGGCAATAGCCCATACCGCCGCCAATGCTTCTCCTTCGTAGGACGAATAATTAACCTCCGCCGTGTTATTTCTTCGCGAAGCGTAAGCAACAACATACTCCCGGCCAAAATCATCCTTCTGAGTGAGAACTACTCCCAAACCCAATAAACTCCAATCCGTATGCAACTGGAAGGATTTGGAAACATCCGGACGTCGAAGCACTGGAGCTGCACCCAGTTTCTGCTTCAATGTCTCAAATGCCTGTTGCTGCTCACGACCCCAAGCCCAAGGTTGGTCCTTGCTCGTGAGAATGGTAAGAGGCTTGGCGATCAAGCTGAAGTTCTTGACGAATCGACGATAGTAATTCGCCAAGCCCAAGAAAGCACAAAGTCTCGACACATCGACCGGTGCCGGGATCTTCTGCAAGGCGTCCACCTTAGCTTGTTGCACCCCAAGACCTCATGGGATAATCATATGACCTAGATATGCTAGTCGGTCATGGAAAAACTTGCACTTGCCATGGTGCAAGCGCAATCCCCACCGCCATAATCGCTCAAAAACGGCTTGAAGATGCTTTACATGCTCTTGTGGTGTTTTGCTGAAAATGATTACGTCATCAATGTAACACCGAGCAAAAGACGAGCTAGAGAGAACTTCGTCCATCACTCTCTGAAACTCAGCAGGCGCATTCTTGAGGCCAAATGGAAGAAACTTCCAATGGTATAGTTGATCTTTCCCATCATGATCAACTCCCCAAAATGCGGTCTTCACCCGATCTCCCCTAAGTAATGGAAGTTGGTGATATCCGGATCTCAAGTCCAAGGTGCTGAAGACCCGAGAAAATTCAATGGCATCGAACAACTCCTCCGAGATTGGCATGGGATACCGATCCAACTTGGTCTTCCGATTAACTGGACGGTAATCCCCACACATCCGTTTCTCCGTCCAATTGCCAAAGATATCCTTCTTTGATGGCATAACCGTAGCACAAGCATATTTCCCGTTGGAAAGTTCGATTAGCCCTGCTGCCAAGAGCTCTCGGCAACGAGCCTGTAAGGTCTCCGAAAAATGGGATGGTCGTCCTCCAACTGAATGTGGTAGGGTTTTCCTTTATAACCTTTAAGATCCTGAAGGCTAAAAGCAAAACATCTACGGTACGAGCGAATAAATGCTCGTACCTTCCGTGCCTCAGCACCAGTGAGACGAAGGCCTAATTCAAGTAGCCAATCATCAAACTCTGTAGTCTCCCTCTCCACCAAAGGAGAACCACCTGATGCTGGCACAGACTCTAATTGCTAATGAGAGGAGGGGGCCTTAACCATGCCCCCAGTCTCGGTGCTAGCACTAGAGTCTGACATTTCTTCATAACCACCAATATGTGATGATGAAGCCACCACCGGAGGCGAAGAAACTGAAGCAGTGTAAAAATATTGAGCTCAAAGCTCCTCCATCACATGCTGCTCGAATTGAGAAATTCGTTCGGCTTCTCCAACCATGGCGTGAATTCCTTCCTCCATGGGTGTGGACTGCTGTGCCCCCTGACCAGAGTCCTCTGCCCCCAGAGACAACTATTGGTCACCACGATGCCTTGGCAATGAAAGGCATAAAGCAACAGTCCACACCATGGTATGAAGATCCATAGTTTGGCCCAACACGAAGCGTCGTTGGCCCTCAGAAAGGCCGGGAGCTGCGGTGGTGCCACTGCGGAATCCCATGGCACGCTCCCGTTCGTCAGCCAATGGTTCGGTGTGGGTTTTGGTGTGAACATCCCACACCATACCCGGCCCCCTATCGCGGAAAGCGAATGACTGTGGAAACGTCATAAATGTGGGAAAGGCCCGCCGTGGTGCCCCCATTTTGTTGACCAATGCCAACGGGGGTAAATTATCTCGAACAACCGGCAAAGAAGTCCGGTTTGGATCCAAGATGTCATCCACCTTTTGATCAAAAGGTGGAGGCACCGCAGAAAATGCTGTAGCTAAAGTAGATGATGGTGCGAGGTTGGTCCAAATCCACCGAGGCCGGTGGGCATAAGAACCAATGCTCGTGGCATCCACAAAAATGGGATCTCTAAGGTGTTGACGAACATAATAATCGCCTTCCAACACCTTGTCCCGAGAGTCTCCCAACAAAGGTACATTCTCGAAAATATACCCTGGACGGAAAGGTTGGTGGGACTACCACCACTGCATGAGGCGAATGAGGTCCCAAAATAGACTAGACTTGGGATCCTCTAGTCCTCCGCCTGTTCCAGCATGTGAATGGCCCTGGCATGGCCATCCCGCAATCACCATATCCACTGGATCCAAGTGTCATAAGTCGGCATCACTGATGAGTGTGACATCACAAGGTAGACGTGAAAAACACCCATGAATGGCAGTTGAAGGCAACTGTTGAGGGTACAACACCATTAATTGGTGAAGATGGTGACGAGCCACACGGGTGGACACTTGAGAGTTGTCCACATAGACATACCGTGTGAGTGTAAGGCCAGCCTCCAATACGGCTGCTAATCCCGTGCCGATGCCCCCAAACAACTCCACTAAAGTAATTCCAGTGTCTGGCGGCCGCCACAAAATGGGACGTGCCAACGTGGATGAACCATCCGGAATGAAATGTGTGGTAGAACCAAGGGAGAGGACAATGTCCTCACATTTTTGGAACAAGCCAGAGGAATCATGCCACGGAGGTAGAGGGTCCTTAGGATGGTGCACCAAGGCACGTCTAGGTGCCATCTCTCGTGGGTCTTCAACATCCCCCATGAATGCCAATGACTCCTCCAATAATGCGGATCCATAAGGCAATGTATCCACAATAGTATTGCACCCAAAAACCATGGATAATGGTTCGATGGTGGCGGCCGCGGCAAAGGCCAGAGGAATAAATTCCTTACGGCCGTCTCCAGCTGACCAACCTGGTCGAATCCAAGCCTCCTCTGTCCAGTTGTCCAAACCAAAACCGAGGGGATAAAGTGTTTGCTGACCAACTAAAATGTCATAGTTGGTCGCATCCGTCACCGCACACCTAAGAAAAAGAGGTGCGGGTGAATCTCCAGGCTTCACTTAGAAGCTAAGCTGTAATGGCTCCCAAGTACAACCAGTGGCCCGCTCCACGTGGCCAATAGATGTGACGATGGTAAATGGGCATGGAGCCAAGTCGTCGGTTGTCAACCGCAATGCCTGCGCCAAGCGTCTTGCCGATCATAACAGGTTGTGCTCCTGAATCCATCATCACACACTGGGGAGCAACGCGAATAGGGTTGCCCCTAGTCCGATGGACCATCAAAATCTCGGAATCATTCACCATCCGTACAAAGCCAGGTCGAATGCGTTAACACTCGCGAGCAGGTCGAGCAGCTACATTTGAGAGATAAGCTGCACCTGCGGAGGCTGGTGAATCATAAGATGAGGTGGGCTCTTGGCCATCTGAGGTGTGTGCGTCAAAAGACATAATGGCCTCAGCCGCAAGCCTCGCTCGCCGTTTGGCCGCTTCCTCCGGATCCTCCGTGGTAGGAAGGTCCGCGGCAGCTTGAGCCACAGTCAAAGAAGATGGGGATGCCTTTCCCTCCAAAATCCTACCTGCTAGGTGAAAAACCTTAGCAGGTTGGACATCTGATGACGACCACTCCATCGCTGTGAACAAAGGGATGTGCAACACTTTGGATGCCAAAGTGTGCACCACGTCGGTCTCCGGATTCGAAGCCTCCAAGCTCGGATTACGACCACTGATAGATTGGGCAGCGTCAGCCAATCCAAAAGACAATGGAAGACGTGCCTGGCCAATTTGATCCGCAGGACCATTGTTCCGAGCGCGTAAGTTGTCCACAGACTCCCCTGTGGTCGGAGGCGTGGATTGTGACACGGTTTGAGCACGTGTCACCGCTGCGGAACTCACCACCTGTCCAGAAGCTCCAAACATATAATAATCTGGAGTGGAAGAACTAGCCTTAGTTCCGGAGGTAGATGGTGAGTCCAAAATTTGGCTAGATGATGCCAAAGTTTTGAACCTCTCCTCTAAGACACCAATCTTCGCCTTCAACGTCTTTTCCCGTTCGGAAGAAGGACGTTTCTCTGGATGGAGAGCGAAGCAGTTCTCCACTGCGTGATTGTTCCGCCCACAATGGGAACACTTCAACTGTTTGGGTAACTGATTACCCGCCCCCTTTGCCGCGCCCTTAGAGGGAACAAATGGTTTCCGCTTCGGAGTAGTGACGGTCTGGGCTTGCTTTTGCTTTGAAGGACAATCTTTCTTAGCATGGCCCGCCTGCCCACAAGACGAACAATGCAAGGTCCTGTCCATTTCTGCCTCCGCCAACCCCGCAGTCGCAACCGGAACTTTCCGGGATTTGCTAGAATCCACTAGCATGGACACCAAGTCAGTGGAGTCGTGCTGACACAATGCACGATCACACTGCTCAACAATGGCGAAAGCTTCCGCAAATGTCGCTTGGCCACCAAAATCCATGATGATCCTGGGCAAAGCTAAGTCAATGAGGCGTTTGTCAATCTTTGACAAAAACACCTTTACCAACTGGCTCTTAGCAAAAACACCTCCAGATTCCCTGGCAAACCTCACCAACCTCGTGTACATGGTACGAGGTGTGTCATCTTTCTCCCGTCGAAAGTCCTGGATACGCTGCATTTGATCGCGGCGGAAGCCTCCATATTCCTCCTCCAAATGGAGTTGGAATTCCTGCAGAGGACCAAAATCCGGCGGAGCTCCTAAAGAAGCTAATGCCGCCTGGGTAGCCTGGGCATAACGTGACAGTGGAAGAATGGGGCTCGAAGTACTCGCCGCGGCAAGAGCAGGACCCCTAGCCCTCGACTCACCAGGAGGAGCTCCCTCCACATCCACCACATATCTCCCTCCGGTACCTCTGGCTTAACTTCAGGAACGGCCATCAAACTGGAAGCTGCGCCTTCCTTCAATGCGGACACCAACTCAACCCGAGTCTCCCAGTACCGCTCCACTTGGCACAACTCCATCCAATGAGCATCCGTCCATTACTCATAGGTTTGGAGAGCTTCGTGCTCCAAATGCTGTGACAGAAGCTCGAACGCATACCAATCATTGAAGTTGGTATTGCGTTGACGCTTCTCCCTCATCCATATTCTGAACCAAATTTTCCAATCTTGCAAGGAAATGGTCCCCGCTGGACCAGAAAATCGGTCCCGGATGCCGCCTCGCGTCTCCTCCTCCATCTCGTCAAAGGATCCCACCCAAAGGACGTGAGACCGAGTGGCAGTCCCCCACGCCGAAGTAGGCTAAAAAACCTCGTCGGGTGCTATCACGGGTATAAAGATTGACCTTGCGATGATGCCGGAGACGGAGAACGATGATGTTGGCTCCGAGTTGTAACCATAAACCCGCAATGGATTTGGTCACTGGAGCCAACAACCTAAACTAATGTGGTATTAGGGTAAAAGCAACCTGCACCTGCAACCACCACCAAATCTTATGGTCTGCTGGTCATCAATCCAGCCTCACTATAAGGGAATACAAGCACCGCCCACTTGGTACACACACAAGGGTCTCCTCGGTCATTACTCCGACCTCACCCCCACAATACCCTATCACAAACTAGGACAACACAAAAATGGGGCAATGTTGAAAAACTCCAACACAACAGCCCGCCACGGGGAAAGGTACCACAACAAAATACAAGGAACAATGCAATAACAACATTGGATCCTTTTCCCCAAAACAACACTTAAACAATTGAAAGCGACCGCGACCAACCGGCACCCGCCTGCGGTTGGTGGTCAAAATGAAGAGCCCCTGTTGCTTAAGAAAATGAAATATTACCTATGTACATCTCTCATCTTCCCACTACAACCTAAGAATCCCTCCTCACAAGAATGCCGGGAATATGTGTTGACAAACACAATTCGACCCTAATAATAATTTATTTTAGGCCGAACGGAATTCCATATTCCACCCAATTTCCAATGACACTCCTCAGAAATTTCGTGCAACACGATTCCTAAAAGCAATCCCAAACACCTTAATATTTCATAAGAAATTTGGTTTCATCTTGTGTTCATGATTAATGAAAACAAGAAATTGACCTCTTAGAGAGAAAAGAAAAATGAGAAGTTGAAGGAAAACATAAAATAAATAATTAATGTAATTAAAAATTAAAAATCCGGTTTTTTAATTTTTAATTTTAAAAAGTCCGGTTTTTAATTAATTAAGGCATTAATTCATTTATAAAATAAAATAAAAATAAAAATAAAACGAATTGTCACTACGTAACCGGTTGGATTTGCAAACACCCGGGTCTCAACCGATGATACCCAAAAAATCTCTCCCCGATCACTAGCCTCCTATGGATCCTTGTTTAGGGATTTACATTGTATTCATTCCTTGTGAAAGCCTAGTATTGTTATTTATTGTCACTGCCTCCCGAGTTAGTTAATTAAAGGGCCTGGTGCCTTTGATGGTTGGCAGGCATGCAAGCCACCGCCGCCGCGGGCAACCGCAGACCAACTCTTACAACAGACCCAGCAGCGGAGGGAGGCAGGCCGCCTCCCTCTTCTTCCTTTCAATTTTTTTTTTTTTTTGGGAAGATTTTGATCTCTTTGAAGATCACAAATACTTGTACGCCTCCCACTTCACAAATTCATGCTTGTGGGCAAACAAATGGTACAAAATTCCGTGAAAAATTCAAAGATTTCTCACCACAATTCAAAGTGATGTGTGCACTTCACAAATACACCTCTTTCTTCTTGTTGCTCCGCTAATCCGCGATGTTTGTCGTTCTCCACTCCACAATCCCGCCACCACTTGTTCTCACACTCTTTCTTGAGTGTTGTAACTCAAGATTGGAAGAAAAGAAAAGGAATCATGCGCATTCTTGCGAAGTGAGAAGGAAGAGAGTAGAACACTCACAAGAGCTCTACATCTCTCTTCAAATGTACACAATTAATCAAGCTATCTCTCACTCCACCAAGGGAGAATCCAATAGTGTAAATAGAGGGTGACGGATGCGACCAACTATGATATTTTAGTTGGTCAGCAAGCACTTTACCCCCTTGGTTTTGGATTGGACAACTGGACTGAGGAGGCTTGGATCCGCCCAGGTTGGTCGGCTGGAGACGGTCGTAGGGAACTCATTCCTGTGGCATTCGCAACGGCTGCAACCATCGCACCATTATCCATGGTTTTTGGATCCAGTGCTATGGTGGATACATTGCCTCATGGATCCGCATTATTGGAGGAGTCATTGGCATTCATGGGGAGTGTTGAAGACCCACGAGAGATGACACCTAGGCATACCTTGGTACGCCATTCTAAGGACCCTCTACCTCTGTGGCGTGATTCCTCCGACTTGTTCCAACGCTGTGAAAACATTGTCCTCTCTCTCAGTTCTACCACACCAATCATATCGGATAGTCTATCCACATTGGCACTCCCCATTTTGTGGTGCCCTCCAGACACTAGGATTACTTTGGTGAAGCTGTTTGGGGGCATTGGCACATGATTAGCAGCCGTATTGGAAGCTGGCCTTACAGTCAAGCGGTATGTCTATGTGGACAACTCGCAAGTGTCCACCCGTGTGGCTCGTCGTCATCTTCACCAGTTGATGGTGTTGTACCCACAGCAGTTACACCCGACTGCCATTCGTGGGTGTTTTTCACATCTCCCTCGTGATGTCACACTCATCAGTGAGGCCAACTTACGACACCTCTCCATGAGGAGTGCCCGAAACACCATGGGCACAAGGGGGACCCCGGAGTGACACCCGGGACTTGTGGCGCCGTTGGTGAGAGGGCCCAAGTGATCCTAGTGTGGGTGAGGGCCCCGGGCGTTGGGAACGCCTCCCACCCACGAAGACTAGGAGGCACAAGGGTAAGGCCATGAGTTATGCGTAGCTCATGGCATGGTGATTCTAGAAAGCTCAAAAACACCTCAATCGGAGGTGTGATCTAGGAGTTATGGCCATTTGAGTGGGGCGCTGTCCCGGGACAGCGCCCTGGTACAGCAGTGCCTGGGAGTGATTCCCGGGACTGCCAAGGTTCAAACAGGCATAACTTCCTCAATACTTGCCCGAATGGGGCAAGTGAGGAGCCCATCGGCATCTACGTGAAGCATAGATGAAGATGGAGTGGTTGGTTGTTATGATCAGACATCATACAAGGAAGTTATGATGGTCTGAAGCTGCTGGGGGGTTCTAGGCCCAGCAGCTAAAGGAAAATGTCCACTTGGCCCCAACTCTTGGTAGAGAGACAAGAGGTTGGTTGACGGAGGGGTAGGGGCCCCGCGTGAAGTCCTAGAGGCTTATATGGGTGAGGTGGTGTGGCCTCACCCACCCGAGGTCGAACGGCTCAGCCTCGATGGGCTTTGGCCCATTGTGAGGCCATAGTTGCCTAGTATGGTTCGGGTTGTTGTAGTGTTGCTCCGGCAACGCGATGATCAACATGGGATTGGACTTCCAAGGACGGAAGTCCACATCTAGGAATGGGTTACCGATTAAGGGGTGAGTCCCGAAAGCAAAGTAGGAGGGTTGGTTCCCTCCTATGAACTATAAGGTCCGGGGTAGGAGGAGCTAACCATTAGCATGGCGGAATGCGAATGGTTAGCGCTCGTAACCTTTGCTAGAATTGAAAATTGGCAAGATTGTCAAGGGGGGCTAGCAAGGGTTGCGACAACAACAACCCGAATCATACTAGACAACTATGCCCCCATGTTGGGCCAAAGCCCATGGAGGCCGTGTCGTTCAGCCTCGGGAGTGTTCGGTCAGCCATACTGGCTTACTCATAAAACCATTTAGGACTTTAAACAAGGCCGCTATCCCACCGTCAATAAATCTTTTGTCTCTCTCCTAAGGGTTGGGGCCAAATAGAAATTTTCCCTAAGCCGCAAGGGCTAGAAGCCCCCGACAGCTTCAAACCATCATAACTTTTTCCTATGATCTCTAATGCTATCAAGCGACCACTCTATCAATATTTACTCTTTGCGTAAAGTTTGATGAAATCCTTACTTGCCCCATTCAAACAAGTATTAAAGAAGTTATGGCTGTTCAAACCTAGGTAGTCTCAGGAGCCACTCCCAAATCACTATTGTCCCTAGACAACGCCTCATTTAAATTGCCATATCTCCTAGCTTACACCTCCAATTAGGTAGTTCTTAACCGTTCTAGAATTTGGATGCCATAAACTACTCATAGCTCATGGCCTTACCCTCATGACTCTTAGTCTTTGAGTGTGGGAGGCGTTTTCAATGCTCGGGACCATCACCCACATTATGTCACTTGCGCCTTCTCACCAATGGCGCCACAAATCCCGGTTGCCCAATTTACAAAACGTAATCACACGTGAGGAATTTGTTTCAAAGCATTGCGGGTGTGAGTTTATTTTGAAGGTAGTAAAACCATATGTAGAAGAGAAGGATGCAAGCTTGTCCTTGGATGTGGAGGAAATCAAAGGTCCTCAAGCTAAATTATACTTAAGAAACCATATTGGACATGAACCATGATTTGATGTTGATTATTTCTTCCTTCCAATACATCCTCGGGCCATTTATTATTGCAAAGAAAGTTTGACAGTCTTTAAATGTGTACAACATGCTCTTTTGGCATTGAAACAAAGAGCAAGGTTTTTAAATGAAGTTGCACCTCCTTATGAGCAAGTTTAATTTATGTTTTGACTTACCTCAAATGATGTTGAAAATATTGCATAGAATCCCCAAGTGCATAATGTGATATCATGAAATGATTGGACAAATGCATATGCTTACCATTTTTATTGGAAGGATAATAATAATAATAATAATAATCATAATCATAATCATAATCATGTAATGTGAATCCTTACAAACATCCATTTGTCCTTATTATGATGGATGATTGGATGTTACAACTGGCAAAGATTTTTATACCTAATTCAACGTAGACAACTTATTCAATTTTCAAGACTGGCCAATATAACATGCAACTATTTAAAGTTGTATGTCCTAACGCGGAAGGCATCGGAATGTTCTGTATGTTTGATGTGATGTTTCAATGATAGAAATAATGGACATGACGAAGTTGTTTTACAATTAACAATGAGAAAATATTTGACGTTATGAGAGACATTCGTTCCAATGCGATTGTTATTGACAATGAACAAAACAGAGTACAATTCTTATAGAGCCATTATTCAAATGGATCCACATTCTTGGAGGTATGGTGTTGTGGGAGGGACACAAATAAAAATTTTATGTAATTTTTTGTTGTGCAATTTTGATACAAAAAAATGGGTGGAAAATCTTCTACCTAAAGTTGGTGAAATAAAAGAGATGAATTATATAAAACAATGTGTACGTTAATGGATGCGGAGTTTGAAATAGAATTTGTAAAGAAGTACAATACATTCAAAGAAGATTATGGGCATATTGCAGTTGTTATGATATATGTGGATGATGTAGGTCAGACATGCCAAAATTATTATTGTAGAACAATGTGCACTGTATTTGGAAGGTTGATTTCCCATGAGTTTGTTGATACCATTAACTTTGTAGATTGAATGTGGCATTTTATCAAATACACATTATTGCAAAGAATAATCAATCGTAGGTTGAATGAATTATTTATAATTATTACAAGTGACCCAAGTTTGAATGGACAATGAATTGGGGGGTATGATTTAGATTGAACATTATAAGGACTGACAAAAGATAAATGAATTAGGAAAAATTCTCTTCATTGATCTACCAAATTTGTCACCAATAAATTACAAAAAACTTTAAAGATTTTTGAAAAATATTTGGACGATTCTTAGCAACTTCTTTGTGAAGTGGACATATTTTGTTTAATATTTGAAATTGGTCTATAATTAAAGAGTATTTATGGTACACAATATCAATGTGATCCAAACAATGTGGTTTTGTCAAAACTCAATCAAAGTGCAAACACATTTTGGCTTTAAGAAAAATTGTTGACAAAAAATACTACAATGTACAAGGTTTTATTAAAGAGGATACCTTTTGCATAGACAATGCAATATATGAGGATCTATCTTTTAACAAAAATAAAATGCGAGAACCTTCAGGACGGTCAATGATGATGTTGAATTCTATAAGGAGGTTGAAGATGTTCAAAAATCATTGAATTTTTTTAATATTGGAACATAATCTATTGATCAAAAAACATTTTGTGAGCTAAGTTTAAAATTGAAAAAATTGATGGTTGTAGTGGAAAAAATGATAGCTCAGTCACTTAGAAACTTTATGTCGCATGCCTGAAGTAACAAAAAGACTCAACAAAAGAATGTGACATGGACAAGACTTGGATTTAATGTGTCAAAAACAAAACATATTCATGATATTGGTGAGTCGTCTACTGCCACGACGGTACTTTTAAAACTTCAAATTTTTCAACCAAATGCCAACTTTTGAAAGTCATCGAAGTTAATATGTGGCAAAAAGACGTAGTTTCTCTTGCTTACCAAAATTGAAAAAACAAACTTGTACTGCTTGTGGCACTCACAATGTCATGCTTAAAGAAGAGAGAATTGTATTTTGCAAAAAAACATTCTTGAGATGAATAGGAATATTCAACCTCCATGTGTAAATGGAACAAATGGATCTTTCATTGGTCATGCAGTAGAAATATATTTCACAAATGAGGATAAATAATATCCAAGAAAATAAATTGATTTCAATTATATCATTTCAAGTGAGCATTATCAATCATATAGGATTGATTTTAAAAATGGAGTGGTTATATGGGCAATACAATTTCCAAACGAAAATGTATGGTACTAGTGTACAATGTGACCGATTTCATTCAACACCATTTTGGAAAAAAAAATCAAGGTTTTATTTTGGACATTGTACCTAGAATATTAAATATTGAATGTTGTATATATTTATTATTATATATATATATATACACTTACATATACTTTTATGACATGTATAGTATCATTTTGATATACATAATCAATGCATAGATTTTGTAGTGATGCGTAAATTTGTGAAGTCGACTAAATTTTGGTGATGCATTGCTCTCTAAGGTTTTGTCAAATCATGCTATATTTTTTCAAAAGTGTGTCACATGAATATTTATCTATTTGTACAAACTCCAAATTCAATTTAGATTTGCTAACCATCTCGTGCTAATTGTGTGTTCCATATCCTAGGAGACGCGGGTTAGTTGGAGAAGGAATAACCATTTAAGACCCGTCCACGTTGTCATGTGGAGCTGCAAGTTCCCCTAGTGTGGCTACATACCCGTCTTATACAATGATCGGGGTGAACCATCAGTTAGTTACATATGAATTGGTTGAAATTCAAGACTAAATAAAAATTACTGATCATTTTAGAGAGATTTATAGAATATACCCCAATTCAATTTTAAAAAACCCGGAGGATGTCAACATGCCATCGGTTGGACTTGCAAACACTAAGGGCCAGTTTACACTATGGACCATGAAGTTGTCCCATGGCGATCTAAGAGCATTGATTGGCTGCTAAGGTCGTCCCCGGACAACTTCGGTTTACACTAGAAAAAAAAATGGTAGAGGGACCATGAAGGTCTAGGTCCCCAAAATATTTTTTTTTAAGCCTAATAAATACACTAGCATGGTCCAACGGGTTTTGCGTTGAGAAAGGCAAGAGGGTGGTCCGGTAGGAAAATGCAAGGGCCCATGGCAAAAAATTGTTATTTTAATAAATTTTTAATAAATAATTTCTTGGGGTTGTGCGTGATATGGCGGTTGCCCTTCATTACACAAAAACATTATAATTCAAAAAACCAATGTAACGTCCAAATTCAAAAATATAGGAAAATATTAAGTTAACTAAAAATATTAAAATATTAAATGGAACATAAAACATTAAAATGGTAATTTTAAAAATAAAAAATAAAACGTTAAAAAATAAAAAAATAACATGAAGACAATAAAAAAACAAAGTACAATAAACAATGAAATAGTAAAACGACCCCTAAACTAAAATCTATATATAAGGTTGTTGTATACTACATGCTCTTATTTTTTTTCAACATGTTGTGGCATTATATAGTAATCTCAACTTTTTTTTTTGGCAAAAATAGAGTAATACACTGCATATGAAAAATCACGTATAGAGTCACAAAGAGAGTGGTCAGAGAATTCGCAATGGATAGAAGATATGAGACTTTGATTTTTTGAGAGCAAACAATCGTCCATTTCATAAATGTTGCATGGTCCCAATTTGCTGCTTACACTTTCCAAAGAAGAAGAAAAACTTCGGTCTCCGGAGGAGACCGACGTGAATGAAGTGTCTGTTCGATCCTCCTCCAATCCGATGCCCACAGGACAAAGGTATGGAGGTAAAGATCTCTTCCTCCTTTTCAAGAGTAGACACTATAGTCACCAGTTACTAGTAACAAGAACCAAAATGGTTAGTTTTTAGGGGGGATTGTTAGTATGGTTTGGGTCGCCAAGTCTCTAGTGCATTTGTTAGTGGATGGAGTAGAGTGGCTTAGTTACCAAAGTTTTATGGCTTTGTCTATGGGGGGTCTAGTGTTTGGGGTAGGGGTTGGTGGTTTTCTATTCTTCTTTTGTGTAGGAGGATAGACATGGCATATTTAATAGCGATAGTATTGATGTTTTTAAAAGTATTTTTAATGATAGGCATAGGCATTTTAAATTTATTTTCGAGTGATTTCATTGAAGGAATGTGTGTAGTGGCTCTAGTGCCTGCGGTGATTATAATAAGGGGGTCAACTTTCCATCCTCTAGCAGCAATACTATCGATTAATGGTTTATATTTGTTAATTTTTGCTTCGAGTGTTTCTGGAGAGAATCTATCATTACAATATGTGAATTCGATGAATTGTATGGTGAGGTTGGGGTCCATGTCTGTGGGGGGGTCATTTTGGTACGGTAATCCTCTAACACAAAGGATGTCAAGTCTAAATCTGGAGTTACAATGGCATCTTTGTGTACCACATGTGCAAGGGAGTAGCTAGTTGGGAACGGTGTTTTCCTGGGATGTATTATTGAAGGTGCTAGCGTTCATGAGAATATAACATCGAGATTTTTCAGATGAGATTAGTAATTTCCTAATTTCCCATACAGTTTTGTTGTGTCTTTTGACGTGAAGTGAATGTATATGTTGTTGTTTACACGTAAGTAGTACATGTAACCACGTGTCCGGTTCGTATGAGTTGCAAATGGGGCACGTAATAGAGGGATATGATTGTCTACCGAAGAACAGTTGTTTTCGAGCATTGCCCATATAGGTTCATGTTTGGAATTTGATGAGGCATGATTTTTGTTTATCCGTGATTTCCGGGTTTTCCCATAATTCATTAGAAAGTTCTTTGTCTATATCTGCATTTCCTGTCCATTTGTAAGTGTTGGGGGTTTGTGTGGCCATGTTTTCCAAGTTGTTTTCCCTGTCGTATTTAATAATTTGTTTTTCTAGGAATCTAACAAGGCCTTTATCAGGAACATCCATCATTGAGGCCCAAACGTCCTTTTGGTAGTAGTATGGGGTGGCATGGGCATGTTCATATGGGTGAATGGCAATTTTGTGCTTTAGTTCTAGCCCTTCTTTTGCCAATTTGTATGCTTGTTTGTTGCCGTTAATGTTGACGTGTGCTCTGACTTTGTATAGAGTGTTTCATGTATGGCTATCATTTCTGCTTGTAGTATGTTTTGGAGTCCATGTAGTCTTTTGGAGATGTTAAGGCCTTGTATAGTAGTTGAATTGTGGATGGAATTTTAATGGTAAGTTGGTTTGGTAATTAGGGAATTGTGGAATAAGTATGTTATTATTATTGGGTGTGTTTGGATAATTAGATTAAGCCCATTTTTTGCTAGGATTAACGGCGGTATTTAAGGGGGTGGGTGGTGCAATTTGTGTGTGAATTTGTAATATTTGGAGGTTATTTGCTATATTGGTGAGTTGATTCATTTCTTCGTACGTACCGATGTGATTGTTTTGGTGGTGGATACAGAATATTCGTAGTGTTGATAATTGTTTTCTCGTGATATTGAGTTTGGGGGGAATTGTGGGTTCTTTGTATATGATGGTGTCTGCTGCAAAGTGGGCAATGATGTGTGTGTCCAAGAATGGGCCAGTGTATGGGTTAAAGTTATGGTTAAAGTTATACTTTCCAATGTATTTTGACAACCACTAATGTTTAATTTTTTAGAAGGTCAACAAATGAATGGGCAATTTGAGACAACAAGAACAGTAACAACAACAACAACAACAACACCAAAATTTGTTCTAAAAAAGAAGAGAATGAGGGTAACAAAAGAAGAAGACGAAGAGGACAAAAAACGACATGATTGAAGTTGGTGCGTCTGAAGAAGAGGAAGGAAAAGAGACGGTGACAATAAATTGGAGGGACTTTAAAGTGCATCAGCTCATTGCCATTCAAGGCGAAATGGACGAAAAGTTTGCAAAAATTGCAAACAAACAAGATAAATTATGTTTCAGTAATGTTTTTTGAAATAAATAATTATTTTAATAAAAAGCAAGTTGAATGAAGTTGAATGTGGATGTATGAGGAAGTATGTGGGTTATAGAAAGCCTTAGCCTTAGCCGTATAGCCCTTATGCCCCTCTCCCCCCAAAATAACATTAGCTGCTACCACGGTGGCTTCGAGATTTGGATCTCTCCCTATCCGAGCTCGCACGCGCGTAAGATTTTGAACCCTCGATCTACCGGTTCTAAAATACCACCGGCCCAACACGTTAACCACTATCTACTTTATTCAACATGCTTCATAAAATCAATATTATGTGGTTACTTTGTATATGTTATGTTTAATTAGCATTTTTATAGTCTTTTGTTGTCATGTGCAGGTGTAAACAATTGGATTAAATTGCAGATTTGTTTGGTGCCAACAATCAAAGGTTTTAATCGTTCTTGGTTGTCTCGTTAAAAAAAAAAATCATCCTGAAATAATATTGGTCTAACAAGAAGGCAAATGAAGTTTTTGGTTAAGATACAGTGCAAAAATGTAAATGGTTTCAAAAAATAAACGAATAGCATGGAAATAAGGCAAGTGTACAAAATCAAATTCCAGCAAGTGCAATGAAGTCATTTGTAAAAGATGTTATTCCTCCTACACTTATATCATGTCAAACAATATGGATTAGTAACAACAGTTGGTTCAAAAAAAATACTAAAAAAAAAAAAACTAGAACACGTTGTCGGCAATTTCAAAGCTTTTCTTGCATCATTCCAAGAATTTATTATATTTTTCAAAAACATAGATAGAATTTTTTCTTCTATCTAAGATAAATTTTAGTTACTGCTCTATCATATCACTATCGTTATATGTATCCAGTATACTATATTTATACCATATTTGATATTGCCACAAACATTCTGCTAGTAAATTATGCACAACTATGGCTTCTCTTAGAAGGTTATTTGTCTTCTTATTTTCTCTCAATAAAAATAAATATTTGCAACATCATTGATTTCGTCTGGAATTGGAGCATCATCTTTGGCCATAATCCTTCTCTTCACTTTAGCAAGCTGTGAACCCTTTGAGTGGTCCACCACTCTGCGGGATCACTTTTAGTTAGAATGTTAGCATTAAAAGTTAGAATTGATAGGGAATTTAGGAAAAATTAGTTCATTTAGCATTTAGCCTAGAAGAAGGAAGGTCAAAATGAAACTAAGTAGTGCTAGAAGATAGCAAAGTAGAAAAAATGTGCTAGCTAGTAAAAACAACTAGCTAAGCAAATATTAGTAGATGCTAGTTATTAAGCAAATGTTAGTAGATGCTAGCTAAGCAAGTGTTAGTTTATTAGTTAGTGTGAGGCACACAAGACTATTGGAGGTGTTTTACGTAAGAAGATAAAATCGGCGTGAAGAATTTTGAAGACAAAAAAGAAAGAGAGCAAGGGGGATACTTGCCCACTTGCCCCCTTGCCAACTCGATGGCGGAAAAATTAGAAAGATTTCTAAAGGTTTTTTGTCGGAGCCACCTCGGCGAGAGGGTGGCAACCTCAACCGGAAAAACCCCCGAGCCAAAATTTCGGGAAAGGGTTTGAAAAATGGATCCGGTGGAGGAGGGGTCCAACCCTTTTGTGAGAGGGTTTAAAAACCCCTCCTTCCACTTTGTAGCTCTCTTTCTTTTTCTAGTTTTTGGGCGAAGCCCTGCTTCAATGTAGTTAGGAAAAAATCCTTTAGCATGTATTCTCAATGGTCTAAAAGAAAGGCTTGAGAACCTCCTCTACTCTCTCTCTCCTAGTTAGGTTGTGTGTTTATTAACACACCAACAAAATTATTCCTTCTTTTGTAGAGGTAGGTTGGATGGTAGAGTTTTGAGTAGAGGCATTATAGACCTCATCTGCCAATGCCCTGAAGGCTTAGTTCAAAAGCTAGAACAAGATACTTATCATTTTTCTCTTAGAGAGATTTCATATAGCTATCCATAGCCGTTTCCCATTTGTGATTTGGTTGAGATGACAATTAGTTATGGATTTTCAAAGATGGAGTAGAAAAACTGGGTGGTCTTGTGGGTAGCGGCTGCTGGATCAGACCTGCGAGCCCAATAGGAATTTTAATTCCAAGAAATTATATTTTTCCCAAGTAGAACTTTTGTGTAGCTTTCCAAAATGGCTTAGAACATTTGATTTGAGCATGATTTGAATTAGATATGAATTGTGCAAGATGGGACACATAGTTTGAGAACTTTTGGTTGACTGCTGCATTACAGAGGACCTGCTGGGTTCACTTCGGCTTACCTTTCTAATCACATATTTTTATCAAATACATATTTTTAATATCTCTCCAGGGTCATATAGAACGTTTGATTTGACTAAGATTTGAATTAGATATGAATTGTTGAAGGCGAGATACATAGTTTAAGCCTTCTTGATTGACTGCTGTGTTACAAGGAGTCCGCTGAATTTCTATTAGCTTAACCTGCTGATGTCATAATTTTTCTAGTTAGAGCTTGTTCATAGCTTTCCAATGGTATAAGGAAAGCCTAGATCCAAGTAGTAAGGAATGTGCTATGAATTCTTGAAGTTAGAAGGTAGATAGGTGGGTTGGAAGGGTCGGTTGAATCGACCTCACACTTCCAACCCTCATAACTTTTGCATTTCTTATCCGATTAGAGTGATTTTTAGATCATTGGAAAGATAATTTGGTGCACTAAGTATAAATATTATGCTTAGGATTAAATTACAGGGCAGAATAACACTTTATATTTTAATTGTTAACTAAGGTACGCTTACTACCAAACTAGTTACAAAGAAGGAGGCAAGGTCGACGCTCGGAAAGTGGAGCAAGGAAGGAGGTAGCGGCTCGGCCTACATCAAGCCCAAATCAACCGAGGAAAATTGAGGTAAATTAACTAACCTTAAGCCTTCCATTTAGGATCGGAGGGAGCACGGCTAAGGTACGCATCTCTAAACCCACTCACCTATCTCGTAAGGTCAAGTGGCTTGACCACTTGACCGCCAAGGGAGTACCCAATTCCATTGTTTTCGGGGCCCTTGGTATGTTTTGTGGTAGTAGCTTCATTTATTAGCAAGTTTCGTGTGTGGTAAGTCGGATTAATCACCGACACGACCACTCTGAATGTTGTTGGTGGAAAGGTGGGGTTAATGACCCGCGAATCCACTATTATGTTGTTGGCCCCATAGATTGGGAGTAATGGCCCCAATTTATGAAGATTGCGCAACATGTTGAACCTACAGGTCGCCCGTCACCCTGGTCCCATTGAGTTGCATTTCGTGGTCTATCCAGTGTAAACACATTTAACAATCAAAACATACAAAATAAATCGTAAACCCTTGTTGGCAAGAGACCCGAGGTAAGGGGTGATGCCTAATATGTTAATGTAGTAAGTTAGGACGTGCAAACAAAAGTAAGTAATTAAGAAGGAATTTGTGTGAAGGGTGGGACTTAGGCCAAGTTCCCCCGCTTAGAAAACTAAATAAAACTAAATAAAGAAATAGGAAGAATTGAATGGTCCATCAAATTGTCGTTATTCCGTTCGTTGAGTTAGGGTGGTATGAGTCACACCCGGTTGGGTGTATCAGAACCATCCCAATTCACAAATTAGGATTGCCTTGGTTTCAAGGCTGGTGCGTCTGCGCGTAGAATAGGTTGTAGGTTAAGGTTAGAACTAGATATGAAATTGGTTAGTGGAGTTTAAAGCCACACTAGTAAAAAACTAAGGCCTAACCTCCGGAGGTACTACGACGCATATTTAATCTCCCTTAAAAATCTAACTACTCACGTTATACACCTATCATCCGGGTTCGGCTTGGGCGCCTGCAAATGCAGGCCACCTTCACCGAAGGGCTTGTGTGATACTTTTAGGCTCCCTCGAAAGGGGGTGGCCCAAAAGTACCACACAAGCCCCACTATTTCTCCCCGCAGTTCGCTTCCTTTTCGTAATTCTCCATCAGTAACTCTTCTAGCTAGTTTTTTTTTGCTTCCACAATCCAATCTTTTTCAAGACCTTCATTGTTCACAATACATAAATTATACAACACTATACACGTAACTACAATATTTGGCATATTTCTCAATGGCATCTCCGATCACTTCATTACCAACCTCCATCTATCCTTCAGTATACGAAATGCCCTTTCTACACACATTTATGTTGAAGACTGTATAAAATTCCAGTTTATCTTTTTCTCGGACAATGCAGTCTTTTCACCTTTAAACAGACAGTACATCCACGGCCTCACCGGATACGTAGCATCGCCTACAAGCTTGTATGGATGGTAATTTTCCTCTACATATGCCCGTCCAATTTTTGTCACCTGAAATACGGCCCAATCGTGTAGACTTCTTGCCCATCCAAATTCATAATCCTAAAACATACAATCTGGTTCAACAATCCCTTGTAAAATTGCTGAGTGAAATGATTTCCTATAGTAATAATTTTTTTCACCGATTATTGAAGCTAAAACAATAATATGTGAACCATCTATCGCCCCTATAACATACGGTATACCATGCAATTGTTCAAACCTTCTGGCTAAAACCCTAAATTGTGATTCATCCGGAGTTTGTATAAAAATTGGCTGCAAATGCTTCCTAACAGTCCTACAGAATTTCCTCATTATTTTTTATAATGTGCTCTTATGAACTCCATACAAGTCTCCTCTACTTTGTAGTCCATTACCGCTACTTAACATGTGCAATGACATTGCTATTTTTTCTTGCACTTGTACAATAAATTTAAATCGGATTTCTTCTTTCTTCAAATATGGTCCCAACCTCTCTCACAAAAATATGAAAGTATTATATGTCACTTGAGTTCGTTTGCTAAACTCTTTCTCCGTCCACGATCCCAACAATAAACATTCTACAAATCCAGACATCCGTTCTTGACTCCATATGCTTCTTTCTCTATGTCCCATACTCTCATACATCAAGCTCAAAATAACAACCTTCATCCATTCTCCTTTCAAAAGCATTTATTTAATGTCCACAACATGTTTAACAAGCATGTACAAACACATGTATAATCCTAAATGCAAAACAAAGTTTTACCTCCTCTCCTCCATTGCAACCATACTTTTTGAAATTCAAAATGAATACAAGCAAAAAATAGAAGTGAGGTCAAGACAAAATTATTGAAGCCAAGAAAATGGTCAAAGTTGATTTTTTTTTTAAATATATTTTTATGTGCTTATTGTGAGGCCAAACCCACCACCCTTAAGCGTCCTAGTCCGGATGATGGTTTTGAAAATCACATGTGTCATACCAAAGCTCGTGGTAACATGGAATGTACTTCCATTTCAACAAGCTCCCAACTCACTTGAAATCATGATGTTTTATTAATGTTAGTTTCTTGAATAGGTAGAGCATTGGCCTTCTCAAGGGTCGACCAACTACTACACTTAACCTTACTAAGTCCCCTACAAGTCTCTATGAATTCTACTAATTCCACTAATTCTTCTACTAATTCCCACACAACTTTAATTCTAAAAGTGAATTCTATAAGAGGAACAACAAGAACAAGAGAGAGAGAAGGAGAGGGGAAGGGAGAGGGTAAGGGGGCCTTGTATGAACCTCTCCCCTTTACCCATACTCCCCTCTCAATACAACATGCTCATGTGCCCACACACACGTGTGCACCTACACGTGCAAGATGGAAGAGCGTGAAGGAAGAGAGAGTGAATAGGAATACACGTGACTGAAGAAGGTGAGATAAAAGAATATATAAGGGAAGGGAAGGGGTGAGCACCCCTCAAAGCTCAAAATAAGCCCTTCAATCCTCTCCTACTTCGTAGGCTCTTATCCTATCCGCTAAGTAAGCCCCTCGATCCTCTCCTTACTTCGTAGGCTCTTATCATATCCGCTAAGTAAGCCCCTCGATCATCTTCTTACTTTGTAGGCTCTTATCCTATCCACTAAGCCTTCAACTCCTAAACCAACAAGATGGATCCCAATTCAAATATTTAAACTCAAGGAGCTCCCCTTGGTCCACCACATGCTACACTCATCTAACCAAAGAACTTCCTTCATGACGCTAAGCTTCTAATTAACTACACCACATAAACCTAAGGCCTAAACATAACTTCATACCAAGCCTCACTCTTTTTATATTTTTGAGAATAATCATAAAACATCAAAATGTAACTCCTAATGGTTTTAAAGGGTTAATAACACATGTGGGCACCATTTTGGGCTCACATAATTGGCGACCATCGGGGGATGGATCCCGACATCTTTTGCTCCGAAGATAAGTGTCGATTCAAGCCTGGTACTCCTTACACCTACTCCCCGAAGTGCGGGTAGGAAAGAATTCGCCATTCAAGGTTTTCAATTGGAGTGAGTTGTTGGGAGAAACCGCATGCACAAGGTAAGGCCCCAACCAAACCGCGTCAAATTTTGCAGGGAACTCAAGTTTTCACGCGTCTTGTATCATCACCATCATTCCCGGTTGGAGTGCCCTTCTCTTATGCCTTTTGTCGAAGATGATTTTTCTTCGACGTTGAATCGCCTCGATGTGTTGAGCGGCCGTCCGTCTACGCTCGTCAAGCTTCTCCAAGTCGGTGAGCCTATTCCTCAAGGATTGTTTTTCGGTAAGTCGCGAACCTATGGCCACCCTAAGTGACTCCACTTCATACTCGATCGGAAGTGTGGCCTCCAAACCGTATACCAATGAAAAAGGTGTAGCGTGGGTAGTCACCTTGTAGGTTGTTTGGTATGCCCATAGTGCCGCCGTTAATTTCGTATCCCAATCCCTTTTTGAGTCCAAAACCGTCTTGCGTAGGATACTTACCAAGATGCCATTGACTCATTCCGTTTGACCGTTGGTTTGGGGGTGGTAAGGGGTAGTCTTGTGGTGGTCAATTTTAAATTTATCGGTCATTTCTCGAATTAAGGAATTCAAGAAATGCTTCCCCTGATTGCTCACTAGAATTTTTGGCACTCCGAACCTTCAGATTATGTTTTCATACATAAATGTGGCCGCGTGCTCCGCCGTGTCGGTTTTCACTGCTTTAGCCTGCGCCCATTTGGTAAGGTACTCGGTAGCGACCACAATGTAGGCCATCCCTTTTGAGGAATGGGGATGGACTTCACCGACATAGTCGATTCCCCATTTCTCAAAGGGAACTAGCAGTAACGATACATGGAGTGGCATCTCCATGCGGAGATCGTTTCGGGCATACCTTTGGCAAGCATCACATTTTTTTACATAATCATGTGCATCCTTAAATAACGTAGGCCAAAAGTAACCCGCCCTAAGGATTTTTTGGCCGGTGAGTTGACCCAAGAAATGCCCACCGCATGCGCTATCGTGGCATGCCAATAAAATGGAAGAAACCTCCGTTGCGGACACACACCTCCTAAGAAGGCCGTCGGTTCCCCTCCTAAAAAACCTATGTCCCAACACAATGAAATGTCTAGTATTAACTCTCATTTTTCTTCTCTCTTCCTTGGACCACTCCTCGGGCAACATTTGGGTTGCCAAGAATTCCACGATGCCCGCGTACCAATCCGGTTTTGAAGTAACAACAAAGAGATCCTCATCCACTAACTTATCATCCACCGGATTTTCTCGCATATTTTCCGACAACCTACACAAGTGGTTGGCTTGTAAGTGCATGCGACCCGGTTTATATTCCACCGTGTAATAAAATTCCTCTAATAGCAAAAGTCACCTCGCTAACCTACCACTTAGCTCCGCCTTGTTTACCAAATACTTAATGGCCATGTGATCCACGAAGAAGACCACCGGGTTACACAAGAGGTAATGTCTAAACTTTTTCACAGAGAACACCATCGCATTCCCTCTCGGTGGTTGACTAATTTCATTCGGTCGGTGTCAATTGCTTGCTAGCGTAAGCAATGGGTTGATCTTTTTCTTTTTCTCCCGTAGATTGACAAAGTGCGCTACCCACCGCCACATTGCTAGCGTCACAAAAAATATGGAAGGGTTTACTCCAATCGGGTGGCCTCAAAACGGGATAAGTGCTTAATTTATCCTTCAACTCCTTGAAAGTCTTTTGGCATGCATCCGTCCACTCAAACTTGACATCATTTTTTAGCAATTGTGTAATAGGGACCGCTATCTTTGAAAAATTTGGAATGAGTTCCCGGTACCATCCAACATGCGCTAGTAATTTAGAGATCCCTTTGAAATTGGTTGGAGTCTCCAACTCGCTTATGGCCACAACCTTTTCCGGATCCGGTTCCCTACCATTGTCGCTAACAACATAGCCTAGCAATACTCCCCTATTGACTCCTAAGAATGTTTTATCCGGGTTCAAAGCTAACCTCATCTTCCTACACCTCACCAATGTCTCTCTAATATAATGTAAGTGATCATTCACATTACTTTGAGTGCTAAAATCATCCACAACCACGGTCATGGATTTAAACAACAAGTCGTTGAAGATGTACATAACTAATCGTTGGAAAGTAGCCGGGGCATTACATAGTCCAAATGGTATTACGATCCATACAAAAGTTCCCCAAGGTGTAGTGAAAGCCGTCTTATGGATATCTTGTAGGGCGATCAAAATTTGATTGTAGCCTGTATACCCATCCATAAAAGTATATCTAGCATGACCTCCCACCTCCTCAAGTAGCAACGTGATAAATGGTAAGGGGAAATGATCTTTTGTGTGCACGCGTTCAATTTCCTATAATCGACACACACCCTTAACTTTCCGTTCTTTTTCTTCACCAACACCATTGAAGACATCCAATCCGTAATTTCCACCGGCTTAATAAACCCGGCCTTCAACAATCTTTCCAATTCCGCCTTAACCACCAATTGCAACTTCGGGTTCATTCTTTTTTCCTTTTGTCTAATTGGCTTCGCTCCCGGAATCAATGGAATACGATGTTCCACCATTTCCCTAGGAATCCCTTTAAGTTCATCGTATGACCAAGTAAAGGTGTCACTAAACTCATCTACCAATTCGCTATACTCCCTAACCTCCTTCTCTTCTAATTTAGACCCCATCTTCATTTGGCGAACCTTGCCATTCTTCAACTTCACATTCACATACAGCCAATCCGCCTCCGACACGTGGCTTTACTCATCTTTGTTTCTATACCAATCCGCCGACACATTGGGATAATCCTTGATATCGTGACCGACAACTATCCCCGTAGACGTAGTCCTAAAATGTAAAGGTTCCTCTAACTTAGAAGCCTCCAAGATAGCCTCCTCCTCTTGAGTCCCATCCACGTGTACTAGATTAACATCACTATCATCAACACTATCCACCCAAGGCGTCAAACCCCCTAAAATCCACTCCTCTTCGGTGAACACCTCACATGGCTCCAACAACGAACAATCCTCGCCACTATAACTAAGCCTCTCATCATTCAAACATGGATGGTGAGATGTTGCCAATATATCGAACTCCGACTCGGGATATTCCCTTAACCATTATGCATACTCCCCATTATCTCCATAATGGTAGAACCTAAGACCTAAACCTTCCGAACCCGAATCCATGATAGTGTTTTGACTTTTGGGATGAACAACTCCCACTAGAGCCTCCCCTCTCTCATCCTTGGCTTTGTCAACACCTTCCTCCTCCAATGGTAGGTACAATTCCTTCTTCATCCACCCTCCTAATGACCCAATTGATACCATGACTCGATTATCCTTAGGACCATAAGTAATGGATGACTTCGCCCCTCCCCATTCTACTATGGCGTCCGCCATTCTCAACCAAGGCCTTCCCAACAAGATGGGGAATGTGTCCTTGTTGGAATGCATCTGTCGCGCACCTTTCCATGAGGAGTGCCCGCACCACCATGGGCACAAGGGGGACCCTGGAGTGACACCCGGGACTTGTGGCGCCATTGGTGTTCTTTGGCTTGAGGCAATAAAGTTCAACTTTAGTGGTGCAAAGAGAAAAGTATGGGATGAAGTCCTAGTCTTGTACTTGTGCTTGGTTAGTGGAAGAGGGGGAATAAATATGCCAAACTAGGTTGGGTAGGCCGAGTAATTGGGGGCCATGGCTTAGAGGGGGCTTGGATAAAACTAAGAAATCTCTTAGCCATGGGCTTGTCCGGGTGGGGGCAAGGTGATGGCGCGTGCTCATAAAAGTGCAACCCGCGAGCTAACGAGAGTTGGCGCATGGGAGTCATGAACCCATGTCTCGAAAAAGCAAAGTGGGAACCAAGTCCGGCGGGACTTGGCATCACCCCCGTGCAATCGAGGCGTGGCTTAACAATGGAAAGCCATATCGGAGTTGCAACCGAGACAACTTAGTGGAAACGTTGAGGTCCAACCTAGTTGTGTCAAAATGGTAGAGTTAGGCTAGTGGAGCCTAACTTGGGAGGCCCAAAAGCAAGGGCAACCCAAGTGAGTCTCAAAGTAGGCGGGTATAGTGTAGTTTAGGTCCTTGGACAAAGATGTCCGGGGTCACCTAAACGGACCAACTAGGAACGACACCTTTGGGACTTTGCCAAATTTGAAGATGCATTGTGGGGGAAGCGCCCCGAGGGAAACACAATGCCACACCAAGAGAGGATGGCAACTTGAGAATTGGTGTGCCGACTATGAGTATAGTCGATGAGGGCATCGACTCCATTTGGTTGGGGTGAGTGTCGCGCACCTCTCCATGAGGAGTGCCCGCAACACCATGGGCACAAGGGGGACCCCGGAATGACACCCGGGACTTGTGGCGCCATTGGTGAGAGGGCCCAAGTACTCTTAGTGTGGGTGAGGGCCCCGGGCGTTGAGAACGCCTTTCACCCACGGGGACTAAGAGTCATGAGGGTAAGGCCATAAGTTATGAGTAGCTTATGGCGGTGGAATTCTAGAATGCTAAGGAACACCTCAATCGGAGGTGCTAGCTAGGAGATATGGCCATTTGAGTGGGGCACTGTACCGGGACAGCACCCTGGGACAGCAGTGACCTGGGAGTGGTGCCCGGGACTGCCAAGGTTTGAAGAGCCATAACTTCCTCAATACTTGCCCGAATGGGGCAAGTGAGGAGTCCATCGGCATCTACGCAAAGAGTAGGTGACGATAGAGTGGTTGCTTAATAGCATCAGACATCATATGTAGAAGTTATGGTGGTCTGAAGCTGCTGGGGGGGTTCTAGCCCCAGCGGCTAAGGGAAAATGTCCACTTGGCCCCAACCCTTGTAGAGAGACAAGGATACTTGATGGTGGGGTAGGGGCCCCGCCCAAAGTCCTAGAGGCTTATATGGGTGAGGCGGCTTAGCCGACTGACCCCCCCCCCCCGGAGCATACTTGGCAATGTGCTCCGGGTAGTTGTAGTGTTGTTTTGGCAACACGATGATCAACTCAAGAGTGGACTTTCATGGATGGAAGTCCACCTTAGCCATTGGCTACCTACTAAGGGGAGAGTCCCGAATGCATGTGTAGGAGGGTTTGGTGACCTAGCCATGAGCTTGAAGGTCCGCGGTTTTGGGAGCTAACCATGCATGTGCGTGGGATGTGCAGGTTAGCGCTCATGGCACTTGCTAGGTTGGAGAGGCGGTCAAGCTAAGTGAAGGAAAACTAGCAAGGGTTGCGACAACATCTTAATCACATGAAAAGTGACTAAATACTCCTCTCCCCCGGTGGTCATCCTACAATCCTTAATCATTCCCAAAGGTATGGTTGAGCTTTGATTTGCCATGTTTATAATCAAAGGTGAAGGACCCGTAAGACCAAGACCCAATTTCCTCATAGTGTGTTCCGGCAAGATGTTCAAACTACTACCTCCATCGACTAGCACATTGGGAACCACCTTGTCCACTATGATGACCTCTATCTCTATAGCCTTCACATTGCGACCTCCTTGTGATTGAATTCTAGCGGCAATTTTAGTTTTCACCTTCCTAGTTCTTCTATTCACCAGCATGCCGTCATTGAGAGTCTTCCGTGCGACGGGTGAAATCTCCAATAGTTGTCCAAAGGTTATGTCCGCCTTGAGCGAACTAAGGTCGGCCCATAAATCATACACACTTGACTTCTCCACTTTGGCATTGCCGACACCTTCAAACTCATCCAAAGGAATTTCCGGTCCTTCCCATTCTCCCATATCACTATCCTCTAAATCATGAACGACATTAGGTCTCTCCCTATCATGGAGAATCACATTTTCCTTTTCCAACTCTTTAGTGACCCTCCTAGCCACTCTAGCCACCTTGTCCAAATCGGAAATGTTAATGCCTTCGTACGAAGAATATTCCTCTTGACCCTCCACTCTTACCTCTAATGGATTTTTCTCCCTCATAGCCCTAGTTGTGACCGCCAAAGCTGGTGCCTCATGAATGATCTCATCATCTAGATTCCTCAACTCATAGGTGATGATATTGGTGTGTGGATACCATTGATCTTGTTCCTCTCCAATCCCCATTGGGAGAGGAAGCGTGTCATCATAATGAGCATCCATCACACCATCCATAAATCTAACGTCTTCAGAATTAGACGGATCCGGATCCGTAGGAGGGGTTTGGCGCTTATTGTCAAAGTTTTGTGGACCTCATTGTCTACCTTGAATCGGAATGTACCCATTCGACGTTGGTAATCCCGCCGGTGGATGAAACGTTTGTCTTGCATTACCATGGTCATAGTACAAATTCGGTCCTAGTTCGGGTGATGGTTTTGAGAATCACATGTGTCATACCAAAGCTCGTGGTAACATAGAATGTACTTCCATCTCAACAAGATCCCAACTTACTTGAAATCATGATGTTTTATTAATGTTAGTCTCTTGAATAGATAGAGCATTGGCGTTCTCAAGGGTTGACCAACGACTACACTTAACCTTACTAAGTCCTCTACAAGTCTCTATGAATTCTATTAATTCTACTAATCCTTCTACTAATTCCCACACAACTCTAATTCTAAAATTCAATTCTATGAGAGGAACAACAAGAGGGAGAGAGAAAGAAGGAGAGGGGAATGGAGAAGGGAAGGGGGCCTTATATGAACCTCTTCCCTTTACCCACACTCCCCTCTCAATACAACATGCTCATGTACCCACACACACGTGTGCACCCACACGTGCAAGATGGAAGAGCGCGAAGGAAGAGAGAGTGAATAGGAACACACGTGACTGAAGAAGGTGAGATAAAAGAATATATAGGGGAAGGGAAGGGGTGAGCATCCGTCAAAGCTCAAGATAAGCCCCTCAATCCTCTCCTACTTCGTAGGCTCTTATCCTATCCGCCAAGTAAGCCCCTCGATCCTCGCCTACTTCGTATGCTCTCATCCTATCCGCTAAGCCTTCAACTCCTAAACCAACAAGATGGATCCCAATTCAAATATTTAAACTCAAGGAGCTCCCCTTGGTCCACCACATGCTACACTCATCTAACCAAAGAACTTCCTTCATGACGCTAAGCTTCTAATTAACTACACCACATAAGCCAAAGGCCTAAACATAACTTTACACCAAGCCCCACTCTTTTTATATTTTTGAGAATAATCATAAAACATCAAAATGTAACTCCTAATGGTTTTAAAGGGTTACTAACACATGTGGGCACCATTTTGGGCTCATACTTATATTAAAAAAATCCACACCCTCACTTTTTGTTCCAAGGTCTTTCCTCTTAGTCCATATTCGGTTTACACCTAGTGAAGGGCCCATGGCTTTCAAAACTAATTTTTTATGATGTTGGAGCATGGAAGTCGGACCATGAACTCAGACCATTGACAAACGATATCTTCCATGGTCCGATTTCATGGTCCATAGTGTAAACCAGCCCTAAGATCTCAAACGGGTATGCCCAAAAATCTCCCCAATCACTGACCTTATATACAACCCGACAACCAGCGAGGTAAATGTTTGAGCAACCCAAAAAGTGGAAATGTCGTTTGAATCCTGCATGTATAGCAGAGCCCTACATTGGGTGCCCATACCCATGCCCATGCCCATACCAACCCATGCCATTTTTGTGTGGGCATGGGTGGGCATGGCTGCGATATTATTGTTCATGGGTGGGCATGGGTTTGATATTATAATGGGTGGGCATGGGTGGGGCACAATTACACAATCATACAAGACACATTACACAAGTACACAATACACATTACACAATTTTTGAATACATGGGCGCAATTTGAATAGCATGGGTGGCCATGGGTGGCCATGGGTGGCCACATGTCATGCTATGTGTGGGCATGGGTGTGCACATGTCATGCTAGGGGTGGGCATAGGTCACTGTTGATGGGCATGGTCTGGGTATGGGTGCAATTAAAAAGGAAAATGTTGGGCTCTGATGTATAGTTAGGACGACTGAGATTGGTTCGCCCTCCATACATGGCCAATTATATGCCTCAACCAAGGACTTGGCCATTCATGTAGGCATTTGGGCATCATGGCCAATTATAGAAACATGAGCACCATAATACATATGATTAATGTTTTGTGTGGATGGGGCCCAATTGAAAGTCTTATTTTTGTGAAGACTCGAGGTACTAGATATACATGTGCAAGACATGGATAATATATTTAGTTGTGTTAGCTAGAATTTGAGGTGGTTTTATTTTTGGTTATTTGTCGCCATTTTCATTTCCTTTAATTTTGACGTGGGATCACAACTTGAGGACTTTGTTTGTGGTGAGAGTCAAATGCAGATTGCATAAAGATTATGTTTAGGCCCAACAATTGCACTCTTTTCAAATTACTCAAAGCACAAATGTCTACCCTAAGTATACATATCATATTTCAAAAGTTACTAGGAGGAATTTAAGCCCTCAAGATGATTGTCTCAGATTAGTAATATCCTTGGTTGAATGTGCCTGATATGGTACATAAAAGTATGTACATCCCCCACTATTCTAAAATGAATTGGTTTAAATGATCCCTATGTGCTAATGGGGAGCTTTATTACATTAAAAAAGATAGAAGACTGCAAATTGTTCTTTAAAATATGTAGGTAGTTTCATTGGAGTGTGATAGGGATGTTGCTTTGTGTTTGGCCATAAGTTTCGCTCTCATGATATATTGATATCTACACTGATATGTGCAATTAGGTTGACTTCAAAAATTAGCTTACCTCTTTACCCATATAAATTATCTTGGATCAAAATTAAAGAATAAAAACTGATAACTTTGTTTATTTGCCTATAGAGCAATCATAGAAAATACATCTAGTGTAGTTTTATACTTTGGAAGTAAGTACACAAACTAGTGCGGAATATCAATATAATAGTGTGGAGCAACATTATTGCAATTTGGGCTAGAGCTCATGCCATTTGGGTGGGCCCCACCTGGCCAAATCATGACCCCATCATTGGGGGGGGAAGGGGGTCTCAATGTCGGGGCCTGTGCTCTGACACCCTCGGGCAACCCACCAAACTTTTTAAATATTTTTGATCTTGCACAACAACTCATGTCTACCCTGCCCGATTTCAAAAAAATTGCGTTTGTATTCTTGAAAGTTATTTGTCCACAAATCCCATATTGAGTGCATTTCACCTTGAAGGCCCAAAATTCAATATATGTTCACTTCCCCTTGGTACATAAGCAATTAACTAGGCATTCATTCCCGTAGTGAAACCAAAAGCATATGAATGTAAGTCAATAAAGCATGTAATGGACTTGGAAATGAAAAATATCACAAAATCTTCATTAGCATTGAGGCTTAAATGTATGTGACTTACCATTTGAAAGTTTCCTTTGTCATTCTAAAATGAAAATTATATTTAAATTGTTTAATTTGCAATACTCTAGTTGATGCTTTTTACTTTCACAAGTATTCATACATATTCGAACTAATTAAGTGTATCAAACCTACTTAAATACAATTAAATAAAAATATGCTTACCACGGTAATTAAGCCTTTTTATATATAAAATGCGCATACTAGAATTAATTATGATTTATTACATCCGATCATGTTTAATTAATTTGAATATGTATGAATTCCTCTTAAAGTAAAAAGCATAAATTACACTATTATAAATTTAATATCAAATTTATTAAGACATTTTCAAATGGTAAGTCACATACATTATAATCTCAATGCTACTAGGAATTTTTTAATATTTTTTACTTCCATGTTCATTACATGTTTTATTAACGTTCATTTACATGTTTTCAGTTTCTCTTTTGGAATGAAATCCCAATCTTTTTAATTTTTTTATTAAGGGAGAGTGAACACATATATTGAATTTTGGGCTTTCAAGGTGAAACGCACTCAATATGGGATTTACGGACAAATGGCCTAAAAAAATGCAAAGGTGATTTAAAAAAAAAATCGGGTAAGGTGGGCAACAATTGTCGGTTGAGATTTAAATAAATAAATAAAATTGATGGGGTTGCTTGGAGGTGCAGGATTGTAGGGCCTGCCCACATGGCATGAACTCTAGCCCCAACCCTTCATTGCACATATTATTGTAGGTAGGCAATCACACAAAGTTTTTTTCTCTATTTGTAGAAATGTTTCATATAATGCCATGATGGCCTATTATACTTCAATTCTTCAACCAAAAATTAAGATGCATTAAGAAGGGAATTTGAAGGTGGGAGGGGATTCTATTGTTTTAAACTTTGTGATGAAAGGTTTTTGCAAAAATATTTTTAAAATGGGGAGAGGCATTCTATTGAACTTATATGACAAAGAAGTTTGAAAAATATGTGCGTGCATGATGTTTGTTATATGCCCAAAGGATGCACTCTTTGTAGGACATTTACCACATCTAAATTCACATGGTAGTAATAAAATCCTTGTTCCAAATGTCAAATTGCAAATTATAAATTCATATATGCATACAATCTAATTTTTCAAAAGATGTGTTTGTGTCACACGACATTATAATGTGGGTCATTCTATGTCTTTGCAAAAAATTCTCCTAGGTTAGGTTGACATCCTCTTAGTTTCTTGGGCTATATAGGATGTTGGTTTGTGCCTTGGATGTTCATGCAAGGCCGTGTTAATTGTTGAGAAACATTCATCCCCTTGAGATATATTGGTGTGAGGATTTTGTTAATTCCAAAGAGGACCATGTTAATTCTTAGGATATTAACCTCCTCTAGTGGGCCTCATTGATTCATGGAGTTGGATTCCAAAGGACCACAACTCATGTTTTTATAAAGTATAGAACAACATTTGCAAGCCACATGCATTCAATCGTCTAAAAAACTTCATTGCATACTTGGAACATAAATATGGTGGCATTTGGTGTGACCAATTTCAATTGATCTAGAACTTCTGTTGGGGAAAAAAATGATAGTCCACAAACGAGCACCTCACCAAAAACAACCACAAAAACTTACATAATTTTACATACAACCTCAAGTCTCTCTACCTTATTGAAAACCACTTCCGATGCCCCTCATTCACATACAACCACCATGATAAACTCCTCATACAAACCATGATTAGGCGTTTCTCTCAACAAACTCACCAAATCACCCTACAAAAAATCGAGCATTCTCACATATCCTTAGCAATGATATTGTCAATAAACTTACCAAATTTGGTATCAACAAACCTCACAATGAGCAATCCCTACAATGCACACAAGAATATTCATGGAACGCCTTGACACCACCCCCATCAAATACCACAAATCTTATATACATAAAGGATTAATATGACAATATATCACCTCAATACCCCTAGGTGGAAAAAAAGTTAGGTAACTTGCTTGTGCACTCATCCATCTCCAACTACTTATGGCCATCTCCCAAATGTGCAAATGCACAAATTACACAAATTTCCAAACTACGCTACATTCAATACATGGGCAATCTAAGGAAATATATCATTTAGCCATCTTCCCATCTTCGTTTCCAATATACACTCAATTTCCCATCTTTGTTTCCATCCTTTGCCCATTCTAGACCTCTCACATGTGCATTCACCTACTATATATGTGCACAAACCCCATAATATCCAAGAAAAATAAACACAATAAAATATGGCAACTTCACAAACCCATCCTATTCCACTCCAAAATTAAATTAAAATCATGATGATCACCAACACCTATTTAAATAATCCATAAGATAACACAATTTCCACATGGTTTTGCCCCTACATTTACCCAACATACCCATGCAAATGCCTTATGCAACTCAAACCCGACATATTAATAATCAATATTGCTTCTCCCCATCATACCACCCACTTCATTGAATAGACATTTTGTCACAACTATGACTGCACCACAACATCTCAATGCAAAAAACTCAAATACCAATTGTTGATTGATACACTAGGATACGATGGTTGGTATATTACCCTACCCATCCTCACATTGGCATTTGGGGAGAGATACATACAAATACAATCATTAAATTATCTTAACATTGCTACATCCCCCTCATGCCTACCCATGCATGTATGCAACACATCCTTTTATTTTCCATCAAATATCCCATCACACTCATGCTTAACAAACAAAGCTTAAAAACTATTAACTCCTCATATTACCCACCTAAAAGCATACACCAAACACACAAACTTAAATACCAAAGCCATTGTAGAGCTCAACTACCTTTATTTGTTCTTAGGGTTGACCGTATTGCAGAGCCCTACATTGGGTGCCCATGCCCATGCCCATGCCCACCCATGCCCATGGGTTTTGGGTGGACATGGGTGCGATATTATTGTTTATGGGTGGGCATGGGTGGGCATGGCTGCGATATTATTGTTCATGGGTGGGCATGGGTGGGCATGGCTGCGATATTATTGTTCATGGGTGAGCATGGGCTAAAGCAAAGCATATTGGAAGGGGTCATTGAATGAGCTCTCATTCAATGCTTTTGAGGGTAAGAACATTGAATCACCTTCACCCAGTAAGGTGAGTCCATCCTTCAGTGTGTCTTCTTCTTGTTCTCCTCCTCCTCCTCCTTCTTGAGTGTGTCCCTAGGCTCCCAAAAATCCTCAGTCTCTTTTTTGCCACTTTCTTATGCTTTTGGTTTTCCCACCCTACCTTAAACCCGTTCCTGCCAAGAGAATTCCAAAACTCAAGAAATAGACGATGTTGTAAAGTGGTAGGGAGCAAGAGGAAAAAATGTTGTGAATCAGGACATGACCTGCATGCTGGAAACAACTCCCTCGCTGCCGGAAACAACTACGATGGAATCTGGTTGCAAATTCTTCCCTGATTTCTCTCGATTTGTCGATGCAATTTTTCACCTGCAATCCTTAACCCAATTTTTGTGGCCTGAGAAGAAAAGGTTTTGAGTTGGAGCCCCCACATTCCCCATGATGCCGCGCGTGGCGCATTCAAATTTGTGCATCCCTGCATCCAACTCCAAATCGGAGTCAAACTTCTTGGATGCAAGGAATACGTTAACCAAGAAGCGCTCCGGGCTGAAGCTAGCGATAGTGAATGACCTTTTATTTGTCCGATCCAACCAATACTTGGTGTAGGCGGGTAACACACATTACACAAATTTTTAATACATGGGCGCAATTTGAATAGCATGGGTGGACATGGGTTGGCACATGTCATGCTATGTGTGGGCATGGGTGGGCATGGGTGCGCACATGTCATGCTATGGGTGGGCATAGGTCGCTGCTGATGGGCATGGTCTGGGTATGGGTGCAATTTAAAGGAAAATGTTGGGCTTTGCCGTATTGTAGTGACTTAGAGTGTCATACGGATTAAGATGGTTGAACCACCTAATCTCCTTAGTGTTTGTTGTCTTCCTTTGGTTCCAAAGATGGTTTCCTTTGCTAGAGTGTCTTAGTTCATCTTTTAAAAAATCCTCTTTCTTGTGTTCATCATGATGGTTTATAAAGTTTAATCTAAAGTCCATTTTGTTGTAATGAATTCTTCTCTTGATGAAATCTCTTCAAGTAGTCTCGTCCAACTAAATGATGTTTCCAATCTATTAACTTGATTGTTTGTACTTTTCTTATTGTGTCAGTCTTCTTCATGTGCCATAATTATCTTTTAAGCTCAAGTGTTACTCCTCAAGCATTTTTTTAGATCATGCTAATTTTCCTTTGTGTATCATAGTGTTGTAACCTTTTATGTGCCATAATTGTCCTTTTAAGTTCAAGCGTTATCTCAAAACATTGATCTAGATCTTATTAACTTCCCCTCTTGCGTCATTGTGAGCCCAAAATGGTGCCCACATGTGTGGTTAACTTCAAAAGTTATTAGGAGTTGGTCCTTTTTTATTGTGTTTGTTATTTCAAACTAAAAAGAGTGTAACCCTTGGATTTTGTGTGTTTTTGGGTTAACAAATGATTTATGTCATTTGTGTGTTGGGAGAGGGTTAGTGTTAATTAGTTTTAGTTAGAGTAATGGTAGTTAGTACTTTTGTTATTGGGAAAGGGGATGTGAGTTTGGGCTTAAGGCCGGGATAGGTGTCCGAATTGGGCGTGGAGCTTGCCCACAAAGGGTTCGGGGTTAATGTTCGCATTAGGGCTTTAGTGTGTTGGTTTTAAGGTTTGAAGGGTGATTTATGGATAAGCTTGGTTCGGATTCCTAAGGGGGTGGAGAAATGCGGGGAGAAAGAGGAAAATTGCGGGTTTTTTTGTGTGGTGGTTGTTCCTATTAGAGTTGCCAGAATGAGAAGGCAAAGGGCTGAAGCTCGGTGGCCAGGCTCTGAAGAGTGGAAGCTCGGTGGCTAGACAGCAAAAAGCTGAGCTCGGTGGCCGAACAGCAAAGAGGAAGCTCGGTGGCTAGACAGCAAAGAGTGAGCTCGGTGGCCGAACAACAAAGAGGAAGCTCGGTGGCTAGACAGCAAAGAGTGAGCTCGGTGGCCGAACAACAAAGAGGAAGCTCGGTGGCTAGACAGCAAAGAGTGAGCTCGGTGGCCGACTGCCTGCCCGGTGACGGGCGATGACGGGCAGAGTCCCAGAGCCGAACAACGTAATTTTGTGCTTAGGGAACCGAGGCTGACCTTAATTAGTGTAGAGGGGGGGTTAGTAATATTACTACATTACATGGTGGAAGGGTTGGCTAGGGTGAAAACAAGGGATTAGGCTAGTAAATGGGGTTAGTGGAGGATTAGGGAGCCACTCAATGTAATGTGGTGAAATTAGGGAGTGAATCTTAGGTGAGGGATTGTGTGTGGTTTTGTGAGCTTGTGTGGAAGAGTGCAATAAAGGAGAGGAGCATTTTTCAATGCTCGTACTCATGTTATAAAAAAACTGGTGTGTCCACATCAATGTGTAATGCGGTGGAGCTCGACCATGTGACGTTGAGAATGACATAGGGATCAATGTGAGTTCCATGCCCTCACCCGGACTACGACGCATAAGGGTGGGTGGTTTGGCCTCACAGTCATAGTCTTGTAATTTTTTCATGTGACACAGTTGTTTTTCTTCTTGTTTAAGTAATTAATTAGCCAAGTATCCAAGTAACAATTTCCTCTTCTTTTCGAAATATCTTAAGTAACCAAGTCACCAAGTAACGAGTTTTTTCCTCTTTTCCAAGTAGCTAAGCACTCAAGTAACCACGTTGCCAAATAATAAGTTCTTTCTTCTCTTCCAAGTAGCTAAACATCTTAAGTAACCAAGTAACCAAGTTGCCAAGTAACAAGTTCCTTTTTATCTTACAAATAGCTAAATGTCTCTTTTATAAGTAACCAAGTAACAAGTAATTTTCTCCCTCATAGCAAGTAATTAAATGTCCAAGTAACTAGATATTTTTTCTTCAAGAATCAAGTTAACCAAGTGACCAAGTAACAAATTTTTTGGGTGGCAAATAGCTAAATGTCCAAGTAACAATGTAAGTTTTTGTTCCAAATTTTTTTTTTGGAACAACTTTTATTTTTAGTCTCCTAATTGTTAGTTTTTGTTACCATAACTTCTTTCTAGTGAAACATATATGGAAACTAATTTAATAATAATCAAGTTGTTAGTGGTCACTATCTTACCATGTAGATAATGCCTCTACTAACCTCCCATTTTCTCATCAACTCTAGAAAAAAAATCTTTGAGTCATTTTCTTGAACTTAGTAATTTCTCTAAATTTTCAATCCCTTTTATGAGATAGTTTTCTTCTCATACGATTGATTTATATTATTTTGGGAATGATAGTTATATATGTTACATTCTATTTATAGAATATTCATGATTATTTTGTTATCATTTCATCTATAAATGGATTAAAATATTTTTTGTGCATCTTATTAGTTTATGATATTATGGCTATAAATATCCATATACTACAATCTTTATATCTCAATCTCAACTAAAATTTGAGTGTAGTATATTTTTAATGCAACTATGTGACTTTTGTGAAGGTTTAGTTATAAATGGCCACGTTCCATTTTAAAACAAAATGATACAATAAAATATTTTCAACATATTTATATACTCAACTTTACCAAATTAAAAATTGCGTCCTAACACTTTTAATATTCATACCACTCGTTCACGGGGAGGTCACTCAGTAGGATTTTTGTGTACCACGTGCGGAGGAGGGGTATTTGTTTAGGGGCTATTTACCTCCAAGGCACGAATTAAAAGCTCCTTTTACTTACATAATATTCTAAAATGGCCTATTTTTTTGTACTCTACCATTACTTATAATGCCCATGTCATTGAATTTTTTTGTAGTCTATATTCTTTTTATTTTAAAAAACTGAATTTAAGAATGTATGCAATGCAAAAGTGATGGGAAAAGCATGGCAACAAAAAAATATAAAAATTACGTACCATTGCAAAAACCAAGTACAAAAACTTAAAGTGAAAATACAAAAAGAAGACTTAGGATGGAACACAACATGATTGAGTGTGTGTTTACAAACACAACAAGATTGTGTGTGTGTTCACAAACACAACACCCGCTCCATAAACCCTAAACACAACGGTGAGGCTCAAATGTTGTGCACAAACGGGCGCCCTACAATCGGGTTGAAGAGTTTCAAAAGAGAAGGGGAGAAAAACCACCAAGAGAAGTCGGGCATAGAGTTAGGCTTCCAATTTCATCCATTTTTGGGTGAATGATGAGTAATTTTTCATCCATCCCTCGTGAGGCATGCGTACGAAATTGATTCTACTAAACATACATCCTAAGATTCTTATTTTCAGCCCCTATATTATTTTTACTAAAAGGGAATGGTCCATATTTTATACCTATCTATTTTACTTGTAATGGGCTTATGTACTTTTAATGGACCCTTCATTATTTGGAATTCTTTTATAATTTTTATGTCAAATGATTTTAATCCTCCCTATATTATGCCGCACGTCGTTTTTAAAATGCACTAAGTGACCTCCCCGTGCACTCGTTGTATTCATTTTTTTAGGCAATCAATCACGATTTTGGATCTTAGACAACGTAGGTTCAAAAATCACTATAATAAAAATAATGATAATGGAATGAAATAGGTACGCAAGGAATCAATTATGATTTGGTACAGGCTAAGCAATTGATAACTCTAGACTCATATGACATTGATTTAAGAAGATACATGCATTCAATTATCAAACGTCCCTACATGCAACCTCATACATTCATATTTTGATATTATTTAATTTTATCTTTCTCTCAATAATTTCTCTAATGTCTCAAAGTACCCAACCCTACTCACCAACTTTGTAATGCAATTATTCTCACCTCATGTGGGCTTCTACGATCTTTCATTACATAATTGCCTTTCAACACTTACAATTTCTCTCATTGCTTGTAATTTCTATAATAATTTCTCAATCACACTCAATTCTCAACTCATGTGACTATCTCACCTCATGTGAGTTTCTATTCATAGGACTTGTCAACTTGATGATGTCTATGATATCAATTTTTTTGCCTTTACCTTGAATAACTAAGAAGATGATTTGAGCATGAAGCTATTGTATTCATAATGGTAAAGATACAAAGGACGTAGCTCTCGTGTAGCCTATCATCATGAATAATGTAAGTTAATATAAATCCTAATTTTGTATATATTGGGAGATAACATGTAATATGTGTCACTCTCCTAATTTGCTAAGAGAAATTCCTTCTTTTAACTCTTTCAAATCTTGAAAGGGTGACTATATGCTCTCATTCAAAATGTGGTAGATTGCCATCGAAGGTCTACCTACGCATATCTAGGTTTGGAAGAATATTTTAGAAGCAATTCAAGAAGTCGTTTCTTGGCCTTCATTGTTTTCCTCCTCTCAGTTTCTTTTCCTGGGTGGCCTATGAATTATCTAAGTGGCATAGATTGATAAAATGAACATAAAAACAAGGAAATCCATGAAAGCAATCCAAACACCAACCACCAACCACCAAATGCACAACTTAGCAAGTTGCATGTTTGTGTACACACAAAGGCTGGAGTTGTTGTTGACCCAATTTACAAGGAAAGTTGGCAAGGACGAAGAAAGCAGAGCATTCTTCACAACAAACTCACAATGAATGTACCTATGAAATGAAGAACATTTGAACAAAAAAATAAAGTGGTACAAAGGAAATAAAACAAAAAAATATAGACTACACAACGGGAAAAAAAATATTGATAAGCGACAGGCTTGATAGCTTTGGAGCCTTCCTCAAACTCCATAAGATCGAATCCTTTAGTAAACTTCAAAACTCCTTTGTCATCAAAATACACCCGGAAAGCCTTGTCCCAAAAAATGAGCCTCTAATGCTCGACATAATTGGCGGGTTGCAAAATATCCTCCATTGAAAGCTAGTCAATGTTGATGGAGCACTCATTTTCAAATGATACGATCTTAGCCTCAACCCCCTTTTCCAACTATGATAAGAAATACCGATGGTTAGAAATGACAAACAATATAAAAAATAAAATAAATAAAGATAAGGTGTACATGTACATGTGCCCAGAAAGAAACTTTGTCCAGGCGAGTTTTCAAAGACTTTCTCTTTGAAATGAAAAGAAGAAGGAAACTTGTTGATTTTGACCTCGGCAGGGGAGTTCCACCATCAAAGCCACTTGGCCTTGAAGGAGGCATCTACATGTGTGGTGGCCACCTTTTGAAGATTCTTGATTGTCATATCTGTCATGAGGAAGGTGGAAAAATGATGGTCAATCTGCAACATAGAAGAGTGTTATGTAAGAAAAAAAACATCAAGTATAGAAATAATTGTAGAAAAATGGAAGAAAAATAAAAACACAAAGGTAGGAGAGGCACCTTGTGGAATAAGACTTTGCCATTGTCTTTGTGGGCGATAGAAATGAACTTCTCAAAGTTCCAAGATCAAATGATTTTTATCAACATATTTTAGCGGCCCAAATAATTTTCTTTGAAACAAAAACAAAAACAAAACAAAACAAAATATATATAAAAGACAATGGAAATAAAAAAAATGAAGAGGAAAATGAAGAGGAAAATGAAGAGAATTTTTTTTCTTGTACAAGAATTTGACAAAGACGTCCAATATCAGGGAATACCAATTAGGTTTCTTCTCCATCTTGGATTCGTACATCTTATAGTCGGTGACAGAAATGAGGTCTTTGAATTCCTCTAGCTTCATCTCTCCAAATGTGTGGAGGCAAAGCAACTTGGTGGGGAGGTTGTCATTAATGTGGTTATGCTCCGTGGACCTAACCAAAGACAAAGTAAAAAAAAACAAAAAATGTCAAACTCACCAGTCGATGTCATTTATGGCATTAAGGAAAATGACGGTGCATTTTCTTGGGTCTACGAAAATACAGTTAATGGAGATGTGCCAATCTTTGTCTAAGGAGTGATGCTTATTGATTTGTCTCCACCAAGCTATCAATCGATGGTTCTTTTCCCACATGTAGAACATCATGGCCGCAAAGTGAGCAAGGTTGGAGTCTTTTTGGAGCATGGCACCGAACACGTCATGGGTTTCCTACCATAATGAGCTCCAAGATGCCTAGATGTCATATGAAACATGTAATATCTCATCGAGGTTGTTGTATAAAAAGACGTACATGACTTAGTCACCATCACGGTAAACCATGACAAATTTATTCTCCAATCAAACGACATTAACCTCGTTGATAGGCCGAACAAAAGGAAAACATCACAATTGGCACCATAGAATAGAGAACAAAAGGTTTAATTTGAAACCGGCGAATCACGGTGTAGGACTATTCTTTCTGTTATCTTCGTATCAAGAGCTCAGTTTCATGTGAATTTAACCTAAAGGTCGGAGGAGTGCAATCACCAATCATTCTATAAGATAATCACGCAAAAATTAGGCAAACATCAAATATATCAACCATAGAAAAATTTGTAAATAATGTTTGACCACAAATTCCAAACAAAAATTTCTATGAATCAAACACTTTTCCTTGCAAGCATGCACCAATAGCAACAACGTCTACCATGGGAGGCTCTAATTGGACGTTGTGATCCTCCACTAAGGGTTCCTCTGATTGAATAAGATTCGTGGACTATGTTGCCTGAACACATCAACCACAACTTTAACTCATGCAACCCTCTCGGTTTTGAGAGCCCCCCCTCTACCCATGAAATTCATACATCCATCATAAATGCTTAGAATCAAACCTCAAGAAATTGTACAACATAAACACTTGAATTCAAAAACTTCATAAATGGCAACAAAGAGGCCAACCTTGCCCACCCTTTTGGTTCTGAGAGGGTCCCCCCACCACAAATTCAGAATCCCAACATCACACTCGAATTCAAGAACTTTGAAAATCACACCGAATAGACCAACCTCTACCCAAAAAATTTATACATCCAACATAAACACTTACAAAAAAACTTAAGTAATTTCACAATATAAACACTTGATTAAAAAAACTTCAAAAATGGGACCGAACATGCCAACCTTGCCAATCTTCTCAGTTTCAAAAGGGTCCCCCTACCACAAATTCAAAAACGTGACATTTACACTTGAATCCAAGAATTTAAAAAATGGCTCTGAATAGACCAACCTTGCCCACCTTCTTGGTTCGGAGACCCCCCCCATCACATATTCATAATCCAATATTCACACTTGAATTCAAAATTTTCAAAAAAACCACCAAAAACGCCAACCTTGCCTACCATGTCGGTTCCGAGAGGACCCCCCCCCTATCCAACAAGTTCATACATCCAAAATAAACTCTTAGAATCAAACCTAAAGTAATTGCACAACATAAACACTTGTATTCAATTTTTTTGTAAATGGCACCGAACAATCCAACCTCGTTTGTCCTCTCGGTTCTGAGAGCCCCCCCCCAACTGCAAATTCAAAATCCCAACATTCACCCCTGAATTCAACAACTTCAAAAATGGCCCCAACAAGACCAACCATGCCCACTTTCTTGGTCTCGAAAGCCCCCCCACCATACAATCACAATCCAACATTCACACTTGAATTCAAAAACTTCAAAACTGGCACCAAAAAGGCCAACCTTGCCCACCCTTTTGTATCTAAGAGGGCCCATCCTCTATCCAAAAAAATTATACATGCAACATAAACACATAGAAAAGAAACTTAAGTAATTTCACAACAAAAACATTTGAATTTAGAAATTATGTAATGGCATCGAACAGTCCAACCCCGCCCACCTTCCTGGTCCCGAGAGGCCCCCCTTTCCTACCCAAAGAATTCATACATCCAACATAAATACATAGAATCAGACCTAAATCAATTGTATAAGATACACTTGAATTCAAAAACTTCATAAATGTCAACGAAGAGGCCAATCTTGCCCACCCTTGTGGTTCCGAGAGGGTCCCCCCCACCATAGATTCATAAACCCAAAATTCACACTTGTATTCAAGAACTTTAAAAATGACCCTAAATATACCAACCTAGCCCACCCTCTCAGTTCCGAAAGGGCTTTCCCCCACCATAGATTCACAATCCAACATTCACATTTGATTTCAAAAACTTCAAAACTAGCACCAAAGAGGCCAACTTTGCCCATCCTCTCGGTTCCGAGAGGCCCCCCTTTTCCAAAAGATTCATACATCCAACATAAACACTTAGAAAAAAACTTATGTAATTGCACAACATAAACACTTGAATTCAAAAAATTTAGTATTGGCACTGAACAATCCAACCTTGTCCACCCTCTCATACCCGAGAGCCCCCCCCCTCTACGCAAAAAATTCACACTTCCAACAGAAACATTTGGATTCAAAATTGAAGTAATTGCGCAACATCAAAACATGAATTCAAAAACTTTAGAAATGGCACCGAACAGTCCAACCTCGTCCACCCTCTTCGTTTTGACAGCCCCCCATCATAGATTCAAAAATCCAACATTCACATTTGAATGCAAGAACTTCAAAAATGGCCTTGGACAAACCAACCTAGCCCACCCTCTTGGTTTTCAAAGTCCCCCCCACCACATATTCACAATCCAACATTCACACTTGAATTCAAAAACTTCACAAATGATAGCGAAGAGGCTAACCTTGCCCACCATCTCATTTTCGAGAGGGCCCCCCTCAACCCAAATATTTCATACATCCAACATAAACACTTCAGAAATGACACCAAATACTCCAATTCCGCCAACCCTCTCAGTTTTGAGAGGGCACCCCCTTCTACCCAAAAAAATCATACATTCAAGATAAAAACTTAGAAACAAAACTAAGGTAATTACACAACATAAACACTTGAATTCAAGAAATTCAGAAATGGCACCGTAGAGTCCAACCCCGCCCACCCTCTCGGATCCGAGAGGGCCTCCCCCTCTACCCAAAAAATTCATACATCCAACATAATCACTTAGAAACAAAACTTGAGTAATTGCACAACATTATTACTTGAATTCAAGAAATGCAGAAATGGCACCAAACAATCCAACCCCAACCATCCTCTCAATTTTGAGAGCCCCCCCTTACCACACATTAAAACCCCAACATTCACACTTGAATTCCAAAACTTGCAAAAGGCCACTGAGAAGGCCAACCTTGCCAACTCTCTTGATTCAGAGACTCCCCCCTTCATAGATTTAGAATCCAACATTCACATTTGAATTCAAAAACTTTTAAAATGGCACTAAAGAGGCCAACCTTGCCGACCTTCTTGGCTTCGAGATCCCCCCCACCACAAATTAACAATCTAACATTCATACTTGAATTCAAAAACTTCAAAAATGCCACCGAAAAGGCTAACCTTGCCCATCCTCTCAATTTTGAGAAGGTCCCCCCTCTACACAAAAAACTCATACATCCAACATAAACATTTAGAATCAAAATTTAAGTTATTGTTCAACATAAACATTTGAATTCAAAGTCTTCAAAAATGGCACCGAACACTCCAACCCCACCGACCTTCTCAGTTCCGAGAGGGGTCCCCCTTTCTATCCAAAAAATTCATACATCCAACATAAACACTTAGAATCAAGATTTAAATAATCGCACAACATGAACACTTGAATTCAACAACTTCAAAAATGGCACCAAAGAGGCCTACGTTGCCCACTGTCTGGGTTTTGAGAGCCCCCCCTACCACAGATTCAGAAGCCCAACATTCACACTTGAATTCAACAATTTCAAAAATGGCATCGAGAAAACCTACCTTGCCCACCCTCTCAACTTTGAAAGCCCGTCCCCTTCAACCCAAAAAACCCATACATCCAACATAAACACTTAGAATCAGGATCTAAATAATTGCACAACATGAACACTTGAATTCAACAACTTCAAAAATGGCACCACAAAGGCCTAAATTGCCCACCATCTCTGTTATGAGAGGGCCCACTGTTGGAGGGCACCTTCAACCATCCAGCCTCAGACGGTGTAACCCGCTGCTGAACCGGTTTACATGGACGTTATTCCCACCAAAATTAGATCTTCTCTTCTCTAAGACTCATGAAGGTGTTTGCATTCTTCTGTATTTCAATTCTGTAACATGTAGTTCCAATGTCCTTATAAACTCTCTAAGAGTAGTCGGTCTAAGATTACAAGTTTATGTTTCCCTGAATCTAATGTCAAGGTTTGGTGTTCCTAAACCTTTAAATAGATTTAGTAACACAATACTTTTCTTAATCAAGAATATTGTGTTCAAGACCCTTTTATAAATCCCTAGGGATAAAGTGTCCAAGTTGTCAAGTTTATGTTCCCCGAAAGTGCCCTTAACGAGAACACTTCTACAATATCTCTCAGTATGTAGTTCCTTTTAAATAATCTCTTAAATGGATAGGTACCTTAGATCTTAAGATAATGTTCCCTACATCTCTAATGTCAGGGTTAAGTGTTTGTGAAAGGAAATCATTCCTTAAGTCTAATATCTTGTAGATTCACTCCAACTATTTCATGGTTTGAATGACTAGCGAGTCGTTCACAAACCAAGTATCAATGTAAAAATGTTTGCAAGCATATTCCCTCGCTCAATTATATTTCCCGGATTTGTAGTAAACTCATGGACATGAAAACATTCTTCGTATACTCTCTCCTTTGGTAGCCTTATTCTCAAAAGGGATGGATAAGATCTATCAAATTCCCTAAGATATCCTTCAAGGATAGGGCTTAATTAAGCCTAATATTTATTGCCTTAATTCCCTACTTATTTCTCCTCTAACACCTTGGATTGATAAGGGGGATAGGTTGATAGGCATGATGGGAGGGGATGTTTTGATATGCCCACTTGGCGGTCCCTCAATTTGTAGTAATCATACTCTCATGTGGGTGCGGTGATGTAATCCCAGTAAATCAAATCCGAAAGGTTGCCAAGCATGGAGACCCATAATTCAATTCCCCTTTATACTCAAGTATTTAGTACATCCACTTCTAGCCATTAAGTTAACTTTCATGAAAATCCCGAAACATAATTCATTCGTAATCCATTCTAAGTAAATTCTCTTAGGTAAATCTCACATGTATTTCCTAAGTCCTTATTGGATTCTCAACTCAACCCGTAACTCAAGTTACTTAAATCATACGGGCTCACATAAGTTTTTAATTCTTTTCTAAAACTTTAATCTCTCACGTTGTTCGGAATTCCTTAATTCACCTCCGTTGAGTGATAACATGTTGTGGGAATGTTCTGATTGCATGCGGAAACATATATGTGGAATTCTAATGCCTTGCGGTGCCTACCCTAATGCCATGGATAACACACCTTAGTCCAACAATTGCTCAAGTAGTGGGATAGCAACTTAAATCCTTTTTAAGCTCAAGTGTCACTCATACAAAACCTTGTGCTTGTTCTTCCTCAAGTTCTAAGGAATTCCATCCTCTTCCTAAGTCTTCAATGTATCGCCCGATTTTCCAATCCTTTCGGTATAAGAATGGTAACACAGGAAAGGTATCACATTATCGAAAGGTATCACATTTATCGAAAGGTATCACATTTATTGAAAGGTATCCCGTTTATAGAAAGGTAGCACGCTTGAGGTCTCTTGACACTCATGTAAAATTTGCTTGAGCGAATGAAGTGTATTAGGGCCTTTAAGTAGGCCTCCTTATATAGTCTGTCACATCTAGTTTTTGGTAAGATTAAATTAATGTTATCCTCGGCTACTTTTAGGAATGTATCTATTAATAGCCTGGATCAAGCGTCTTAGGTCTATAATCCTAAATCTATCCTCCCTAATATGTTCCTAATGACTACATAACTATTGGGATCCAGTGGTTACATTTCCATCCCGAGTCCATCCATCCGTGGTCTTTTTCCCCACATGTCCTATAACTACGGGCGTTGGCCACCTTGGCTCATTATCATTGGCTGGGACCCCTTGTGCTGATCCTTGGCGGTCTCTGTGGCGCTCCCGGGCGGCTTCCTCGTTCCTGATCGGCTCTGCTCCCAAACAACCGCTTTGTTCCCGATCGGCTCCGTGTTCCCGATCGGCGTCGCGCTCCCAAACCGCTGCTGCGTTCCCGAGCGCGCTCCTGATTGGCTCTGTGTTCCCAATCGGCGTCGTGCTCCCAAACCGCCGCTGCGTTCCCGAGCACGTTCCCAAGCGCCTCAGGGTTCTTTCCACACCGCCACCTCGTCACTTGTTCGGTGGCTTCCCCCTTGCATTCTCCTCGAGCTTCTTTGCTCTCCGATCTCCCCTGGTGTCGAGGGAGGCGAGCTCACCATTTATCCCCTCCCCTCAGAGAAAGCATGTCCCCATGCTTTTTGGGCTCATTTGCTGGTTGTTGACGTGATATCGTGGCTGAAACAGTAATGTACCGCTGTTGAGAGCTCCGAAATACCTGTGGGAGATAGCTGATTGTTGAGCTTCGAGGGTAGCATTCACGAAGTCCTTTACTTGGCTCAGATTTGGCTGTATGGTAGGGTGTTGGGTGATGATTGCTTGATACTGTTGCACTGCTTCGAAGCAGATGGCGGTATCCTCCGCAGCTAAAGTTGATAGAGCTTGATCGAAATCTTTGGTGTAGTCTCGTTGCATCCTCCTGATGAGATGAAACTGGCCATGTGAGTATGATTTGAGAGTGGGGAGTGATTCCCTTGGTACTATGGTCATATTGCGGTGTTGTCCCAACAGCTTCACACATCGCAGGATGTATCTCTTGATATAGAAAGGGGGAGAAGCTGTAAGCATTTCTATCACCCCTAAAGGTGTCTTGATTTCCCCTAGGCACCACATGAACACCAATGTATCACGGGCTGCAGGATTTGCTTGGCTCCAGATTTCCTTCATCTGGGCAAATTCCAGCTTGCACCCTGTTTTTAATAAAGGAATGTTGCTTAATAACAAATTCAATCCGCCATACACCCGGTGGTACTGCATTAATGAGTCCAAAGGCTCAGTATGCTTGAGGAATTGTTGCACGATCTCTGTTCTGGGGTGTATGGCTGTGTGAGGGATGGTGCTTTCCCCGGATTCATCCTGCTGCTTGAGGAGTCTTTGAGCGAGATCGGCGTTTTCCTGTTGAGTTCGGGCCAGATCTCTTCTGAGTTCATTCAGAAGTTTGCTCGCAACCCCAGAGGCCAAGGTATGTTTTTCTTTGTTCATGATCGGGTGAGGCGAACTGCGCTCCTGTTCAAGGTTACTGCTGGTTGAGGGCAGGTGTGTCTTCCCTCCCCCTGCTGAGATCTGTGCTATCAATTTGTGCTTGTCTTTGTTGAGCTGTTGTATCTCCTGCTGGTAATCCGCCACCTTGGACTCAAGCCTGGTGATGTCGCTCTTCCTGCGATCGTCCAATCCATCGCTTCTCTTCAACATGCCCTTCATCTCAGCAATGTAGTCATTCAAGCGGCTAATTTCGGTGTCTTTACCCTGCAATTGTTGTGCTTGGTCATCGATCACCTGCTGGAGTTTTGTGAATTTCCCCAGGGTCTCGGCATTCTGGCCTCTCAAACCCCGTGTTTCTTCCTCGGCGAGTTCCAGTTTGTCTCGCAATGTGCTCAGTTCTTGTTGATTCTGATGAGTAACAGTGTGGATTTCTGCCCTTAACCCTGCCACTTCCTCCTCCTGATCTGCTAACAGGGTTTGGGTTTCAAAGGAGTGTTCCACATATAGGTCAATTAATTCCTTTGCATTGGTTAGTTTTGCCTCTAACTTTGCATGCTTTTCAGTTGTGGTTTGGAGCTTGCTTAGCTGTTCGAGGACTTCGTCTTTCTGTCCTCTTAAGGACACGACTTCCTCCTTAGCATGCTCCCATCCGGTTCTGGATGTGGCTAATTCCTCTTCCAGGCGGAAGATGGTTTCGATGTTGATATCGTGCAGGCTATCTGAATTGTTTAGCCGTTGTGTTAAGTGCTGAAGTTGCACTCCCTGGGATTTAAGTAACACTTCTGAACAAGTATCAATAGCCTTTCCCAGGCTTTCCTTTAGGTTTGTCTCCCTTTGTATCTTATAGAACTCGTCATTCATGCGGTTTATCAATCCCTGTGGGGCCTTGCTGGTGAAAGAGAAGAGTAAATTCTCTAACCTGCGATGTGCTTGGCCAATTTGCTCTACCATGGCAGGTAGTGGGTTTGGGGGTTGTCGTTTTTCTGTGGTTTCCAAAATAACTTTTCTCTCTGGGGTTTTTGATGAAATGGCTGCAGGTTGTACTGCGACCAAGTAAACTGGGGCAACCTTCTCTGGCTGTGCGTTTGTGGCAGCTTCTTTCTGCCGGGTTGGCTTCAGTCAAAAAGTGGTTTGGGTTTCTGGTAACTTCTGAGCTTCCTTAATTTTGGATTTCTTTGGGTTGGGTATCTGCTCTTCTAAGGTGAGAGCTTTCTCACTTCGGTACCCGGCCTCTAATTCCTCCCTGATGTTGAGAATTCCCCCAGCTCTGAGGATTAGAGGAGGCCCTATGGAAGTCTTCTCGACTTTCACTTTGTCAGCCAGATGTTTACTGTGTAAAGTGGTGAGTTCTTCTGTGATTTCATGATAGAACTCCTGTGGCCAATCTGCTACTTGGCCATTGAGTGCCGCGACCACCATTTCTACAAATGCAAGGGTTATTTGATTTTGGTGTGTCGGGTTGAGACAGAAAATTGAGCTTAAAAGTCTCAAAGGTCTCCTTGCGCCTGGGTGCTGGCAATCCGATATGCGCACAGTTTCCTTGTCTGGGTTCTCTTTCAATGTGGGAAACAATTTTGTGAGTTCCAATTTCCTTGTCACTGGCTGTGCTTCCTTTTTAGTCAACTGGAATATATGTTTGAACTGCTCCCTCCAATCCTCGGCAACGAGCTTGACCTTTTTGCCTTTCACAGTGGTCCAGAAGGTGTCTGGTTCCAACGCTGCAATTGCCTCGGTGACTAATGAAGAGTGCAATACTCCCCAGGAGTTTGAGGTAAGGAAGTCCTCAAGATTGAGCTTCCTCAAAAAGTCCCTCTCTCCTGGAGTGAGTTGATACTTGAGGGACGGATCAATACTAAAGGCATACAAAACATCTCGTTCGGCCTCTGGTCCTCTCTTCATAATTTCAGTGAGCTTGGATTTATTTCCTTCGGCTAGCGCTCCTCGAAGCACTGTTTGAAAAGTGTGTGTTTGGCAAGTTGAAACGTACCAATGTGACTCACCATGTCGCAACCCTTGCTAATCCCCCTTGACAATCTTGCCAATTTTTAATTCTAGCAAAGGTTACAAGCGCTAACCATTCGCATTCCGCCATGCTAATGGTTAGCTCCTCTTACCCCGGACCATATAGTTCATAGGAGGGGAACCAACCCTCCTACTTTGCTTTCGGGACTCACCCCCTTAATCGGTAACCAATCCTTAGATGTTGACTTCCATCCATGGAAGTCCCATCTTATGTTGATCATCACATTGCCGGAGCAACATTACAACAACCCGAAGCATACTAGGCAACTATGGCCTCACATTGGGCCAATGCCCATGGAGGCCGTGCCGTTCGGCCTCGGGTGGGTGAGGCCACACCACCTCATCCATATAAGCCTCTAGGACTTTACGCGGGGCCCCTACCCCACCGTCAACCAACCTCTTGTCTCTCTACCAAGAGTTGGGGCCAAGTGGACATTTTCCTTTAGCTGCTGGGCCTAGAACCCCCCAGCAGCTTCAGACCATCATAACTTCCTTGTATGATGTCTGAACATAACAACCAACGACTCCATCTTCATCTACGCTTCACGTAGATGCCGGTGGACTCCTCACTTGCCCCATTCGGGCAAGTCTTGAGGAAGTTATGCCTGTTTGAACCTTGGCAGTCCCGGGAATCACTCCCAGGCACTGCTGTACCAGGGCGCTGTCCCGGGACAGCGCCCCACTCAAATGGCCATAACTCCTAGCTCACACCTCCGATTGAGGTGTTCTTGAGCATTCTAGAATCACCACGCCATGAGCTACGCATAGCTCATGGCCTTACCCTCATGCCTCCTAGTCTCCGTGGGTGGGAGGCATTCCCAACGCCCGGGGCCCTCACCCACACTAGGATCACTTGGGCCCTCTCACCAACGGCGCCACAAGTCTCGGGTGTCACTCCGGGGTCCCCCTTGTGCCCATGGTGTTTCAGGCACTCCTCATGGAGAGGTGCGCGACACACCAGGAGTCCAGTGCACTCTTGAGAATGTTTGAAGGCATGATGTCTGGACCTCCTTCCAGAATGCACCGCAGTCATCTAATGCGGGTTTATAGGTGTGTGGACACTCCATCCTGGCTGCGTTTCTCGTAACCTTGCTCCTAACTTCCAGCTGAACTCTCCTCAGTTAGCTATAGCTGCAACTGTCCGGTGGTTGACTGCAACTGATGGGATCTGCCGGCGTTGAGTTCCTGTTCGTGGCTTCGGGTGAATGAAAACAGGCTTCAGCTGAACGAAGCGGTTGAGTTTCTTGATGTTGGTGGTTAGAGGCCCGTTGGCCTGGGTACGTGGCCCGTTGTCAAGCTGTCTCAGGAGCCGTGGCTGCCGAGGTGGAGATCTACGTGGCAGGTAGTCCTCTCCACGCCTTCCTATTGCTTTCAAAGTTGTTTTTCTTTTACACTTGACTGACTGGGTGCAAGTGGGTTGGCACAGGTTTTTGTAAAGTTACTTCCAGTGGGACTCCCCATTTCGGTGGGTAGAGTCCCCATTTTTCTTGGGGTCCACTGGTTGGACCCCTCCAATAAAAATAAATTGGAGTCACTTTTCTGAAATGGTCATACTGCCCAATCCTTTTGTTGTTGGTGGGGCTTGTGTACTTAGTTCATTCAGATGTATGTATGAGCTGGCATTGCTTATGTTTAAGTCTTGATACATTTTACACTCTGTCCTCAGTTACTGATTCCTCTGGCACACTGTTCTTCTTTTAGATAATTTTGTTCTTCCGTTAGCCACGTCTGCAGTTCCTTGTGTGTGCATTGTATATCAGCACTACAATTGTGCTTTGAAAATAAAATTTTCATCCGGTGCCTAATAGTTCCATCAGTACACGTTCATCCAAGTTTTCTTTTCTTCAAGCTTTCAGTATGTTGCTTGTATTCTGGCCCAAAGTTCCGAAATCTATTTTAAAAGAACTTTGCAACGCTTAAAACTCATCCAAGCTCGTATTTCATCCACTGCCGGATGAATCAGTGCTTCATCCCTTGTTCAATCATATTGTTGTTCATCCACAGTCCCCTTTTTCCATCCCTTAAAGCCTGGCATAACATCTTAAAGAAAATAAAACTCAATCCTTCTGAAGCCTCGTCTTGTACTTCAGCCACTGCCGTAGCTGACAGTGCTCCGAACACTTTGGCAGCCGATAATACAAAAATGTTACATAAAACTGCTGCATCCATTAGGTTCCCTTTACTATTGAAGCCTGCCCCATAACATCGTTGATTATTTTGAAGAGACGAGGTTTCCCCTCGGACGTCGTATTACTGGAATCCCATTAACTTCACATACATTGAGTTATCCAGTAACGAATCCGATAACTTCTCCTGCTCGGCCGCTTGAATTGAAACAAAATGAAGATTTTCCTTTCTTCACAATTTTACGGGTACTCCATGCAGTGGCTGGCTTTGATGATTATGTAGCTATAAGATTCATGTTCCTAACTCCCGTGTTTCCTTCCCCCAAATTTTCCTAAAGGCATCTTATTTTGAACACTCATGTTTTAACTTCATGAAATCTAGTAACATCCTCCTATGATGACCTAAAATCAAATATAGAATAGAATCCCATTCTCCTTTTTACAATCTCCTAATTTTTGGAGCATCCCCTTGTTCTTAAACCTATTCATGTTTTAATTCCCCTTGTAAGTTTTTCTATCACTACTTGCCGTACCTATTTAGGTGAAAATGCTCTTACTGGTTTACTTGACCACTGGGCGGTCCTAGATGAGCCTTTACCTAGTCCGTAGTCCCATATTAGTTACTTGGGAAAGTGATCCGTCCTACCCGCCCTTAAACCTAGTGGGGTAGGGTAAGTGGGGTTAGCATCCTCCTTAGGGGTTTCTATTGTGATAAGTTTGGATTTCCTAAGGATGTCTCCTAGGTGGTTTATGGGGGAATTATTTCCTTTTAAGGAGTTGGTTTGTTCATGACACATGTGTTGGTGGTTGTTGCCTTCCAGTGGGGTAGGTTGTGTCCAATAAACTTCTAACATGACTTGATGGACCTCTAAGTCCTCTGCATCTAAGGTTGCCTGATCTGGGTAAGTGGTAGATCCGGTGTGTGGGGTGATCTTTTCCTTAGATGGGGTAGTGGGGGATTGGGTTATGCTATCCCTTTTGGGTGAATGGTTTTGTTTATTTTTAATCTCAGCTTCTAAAATATGACATGCTAATATTTGTAAGGCATAAGCTTGGGTTGTCTCCGGCTCTTGATATGGTTTAAGTTTGTTCATGTTAACTCGGCCTAAACTTTCTCCTTGCAGGGTGGTAACGTCCACTGATCCGTTATCATAGACTTGTTCAACTAGATATGGTCCTGCCCAACGTATTTTGAATTTGCTCGGTCCGGGTATTTTATGTCGCAGGTGCCATAATATTCTTTGTCCGGGGTAGAATCGTAATTTGGGCGTAGTTGGTAGTTCCCGTTCGTTCTCCTTAGGGAAACTTCTGCTTTCTTCTGTAGCTTGTGAAGTCATCTCCTTAATAGTGTCGTATTTCTTAGGCTTCTTCCGTGGTGGTTTGGTCACTTCATGTTTGCATTGTTTGCATGTTGTCTTCATCCGTGGCTTGTCATGCCTTTCCTTTCGTAACAACTGCATATGTTCCATGTTTCCTTCCGCTTCATGTCGGGTCAAATCCTTGCTTCTGAGTTGTTCCATCTGCTTTTCAAGAATGGGATGGATATCATTGCTCCGTTGTTGGTGAACATCAGGGTGTAGGGGCCCCGCGTAGAGTCCTAGAGGCTTATATGGGTGAGGTGGTGTGGCCTCACCCACCCGAGGCCGAACGGCACGGCCTCCATGGGCATTGGCCCATTGTGAGGCCATAGTTGCCTAGTATGGTTCGGGTTGTTGTAGTGTTGCTCTGGCAACGCGATGATCAACATGAGATTGTACTTCCATGGATGGAAGTCCACATCTGGGAATGGGTTACCGATTAAGGGGTGAGTCCCGAAAGCAAAGTAGGAGGGTTGGTTCCTTCCTTTGAACTATAAGGGCCGGGATAGGAGGAGCTAACCATTAGCATTGCGGTATGCGAAGGGTTAGCACTCGTAACCTTTGCTAGGAATGGAAATTGGCAAGATTTTTAAGGGGACTAGCAAGGGTTGCGACAATGGGAGAGGAGAGAGACATATTCGTTGGCCTAGGATGGGAGAGGGAGATTAGAAGTCTAGGAGATCCTCATTTCTCTTTAATCCATCGCCGGAATATGACATAGGTGTTGGAAATCAATATAGTGATGACTACAAGCTGACTCCATTTTTCCAATCCACACAAGCAAGGAGGTGGAGGGTGCAGGAGGAGCAGAAACAATATGCAAAAAATGATAAGAGGCGAGTGGATGTGCTAGAGAAGGACGCCACAAGGTGCATGAATGGTGAGGCAAATCATGCGGTTGATTTGAATGAAGACAAGGGCGGAAGAGGAGGTCAAGGTGGTAGGCAAATCTTCTAGGTCTTTGTCGTTTCGCGAGAGGATGAAAATATTATCACCGCATCGTCGTCCATTGAAGGACCGGATGAAGGATAAAACATTATCCTATGTTGATTTGCTTGGACTCGGTCCACCTCCATCAAGAACAACCGATGAAATGAAGCCCCTAGCATCTAGGAGGTTGGCAAACTGGAAGTAAATTTCATGAAAAGAGAAAGCATGTTAGGTTGAACATGTAGTGTTCACCGGTGAGAGAAACACATGGCATAGTTGAGTATTGTAATGCAACATTTTGAAGGGAATAAAGAAAATCCATGAGTTTATATTTATTATGAAAAACAACTGTGAATACACATGAGGTGCAAAAATGTCCACATCCATTAAGATGGCCTTATTAACTAAAATGAGCCAATTGAGTCATTATGAGACAATCCGTATATTGGGAACGTGCATTGGGAACGTGGTTCATGAGTGAAATCCCGTGAAAATAACTTCATTAACAATGTTGAGAACAACCAAAAGTGTCGCAACCCTTGCTAGGTCCCTTAATAATCTTGCCAATTTTCAATTCTAGCAAAGGTTACGAGTCGCTAACCCTTCGCATTCCGCCATGCTAATGGATAGCTCCTCTTACCCCGGACCAATAGTTCATAGGAGGGAACCAACCCTCCTACTTTGCTTTCGGGACTCACGCCTTAATCGGTAACCCATTTCCCCAATGTGGACTTCCATCCATGGAAGTCCAATCCTATGTTGATCATCGCGTTGCCGGATCAACACTACAACAACCCGAAGCATACTAGGCAACTATGGCCTCACAATAGGCCAAAGCCCATGGAGGCCTTGCCGTTCGGCCTCGGGTGGGTGAGGCCACACCACCTCACCCATATAAGCCTCTAGGACTCTACGCGGGGCCCCTACCCCACCGTCAACCAACCTCTTGTCTCTCTACCAAGAGTTGGGGCCAAGTGGACATTTTCCTTTAGCTGCTGGGCCTAGAACCCCCCAGCAGCTTCAGACCATCATAACTTCCTTGTATGATGTCTGATCATAACAACCAACCACTCCATCTTCATCTACGCTTCACGTAGATGCCCATGGACTCCTCACTTGCCCCATTCGGGCAAGTGTTGAGGAAGTTATGCCTGTTTGATCCTTGGCAGTCCCGGGAATCGCTCCCAGGCACTGCTGTAACAGGGCGCTGTCCCGGGACAGCGCCCCACTCAAATGGCCATAACTCCTAGCTCACACCTCCGATTGAGGTGTTCTTGAGCTTTCTAGAATCACCACGCCATGAGCTACGCATAACTCATGGCCTTACCCTTGTGCCTCCTAGTCTTCGTGGGTGGGAGGCGTTCCCAACGCCCGGGGCCCTCACCCACACTAGGATCACTTGGGCCCTCTCACCAACGGCGCCACAAGTCCCGGGTGTCACTCCGGGGTCCCCCTTGTGCCCATGGTGTTTCGGGCACTCCTCATGGAGAGGTGCGCGACACTCACCCCCACCAAACGGAGTCGATGCCCTCATCGACTATACTCGTAGTCGGCACACCAATTCTCAAGTTGCCATCCTCTATGGTGCGGCATTGTGTTTACCTTAGGGCGCGACCCCCACAATGCATCTTCAAATTTGGCATGGTCCCAAAGGTGTCGTTCCTAGGTGGTCCGTTAGCGACCTTGGATCTGTCATCCAAGGACCTAACCTATACTAGACCCACCTACTTTAGGACTCACTTGGGTTGCCCCTCCTTTGGGGCCTCCCCCGTTAGGCTCCTCTAGCCTAACCTGACACATCTAGGCGAGACCTCAACGCTTCCACTAAGTTGTCTCGGTTGCAACTCCGAGATGACTTTCCATTGTTAAGCCACGCCTCGATCGCACGGGGGTGATGCCAAGTCCCGCCCGACTCGGTTCCCACTTTGCTCTTTCGAGACATGGGTTCATGACTCCCATGCGCCAACTTTCGTTAGCTCGCGGGTAGCACTTTTATGAGCACGCGCCATCACCTTGTCCCCGCCCGGACAAGCCCACAACTAAGAAGTTTCTTGGTTTTATCCAAGGCCCCTCCAAGCCATGGCCCCCAATTACTCGGCTTACCCAACCTAGTTTGGCATATCTATTCCCCCTCTTCCATTAACCAAGCACAAGTACAAGACTAGGACCTCATCTCATACTTTTCTCTTTGCACCACTAAAGTTTGGACTTTATTCCCTCAAGCCAAAGAACAAGTTAATGTTGTGGAGTAATTAACCTCGAAGCTAAGTGTGCTACTAGCGTCTCTCCCCCACTAAAGGAGATTGATGTCCTCATCAATGCCTACGCTTCATTTTATTGGAATCCTTAGCCTTAGTTTCTCCAAAGTGCTTCACCAATTCATTGGTGTTGACCATGTCTCTTGCCGCCACCCAAGCGGTTTCTTTCTCATGGTATCCTCACCATTTCACCAAGTACTCCTTTGTACTTTTTCTTTCATTTTCACTTGGGCTTCGTACACTTGAGGATGCCCTCTTACCTCATGTTCCAAATGACGTCCACAAGGTCGGGAGGTGGCCTAATCACTTGCTTGTGATCGGGCCACAAGGTGTCGTCCTAAAATGACTTTCGTAATGAGACATGAAATGTCGGATGCACTTTGATCTCCGGCGGTAATTCCAACTTATATATGTCCTTGACCACTTGTTCCACAATGGGAAACGGAGCTCCAATTTTAGACATAAACTTTGGAGTGAGGCCTTCCGGCTAAGTGAAGTTGTCCACATTCAACAACGCCTTTTGGCCCACCTCATTCTCCACTTCGCGTCTTCCGGCATTGACTTGCACTCCGTAGCACCTTCGGGTTTTCTCCACCAACAACTTGGTCATCTCCAAGACTTGTTTACATTCTTGGCCAAGTCCTCACCATCTTGGTTGAACTCTAGTGTTGAATGTGCCCCCTCGAGAGCTAGGTTAATAGGTTGGAGCGCATCCACTCCATAAGCCACCACCAAAGACCACCCCTTGGTAGCCAAGTGCGTGGCTACATTGCAATTACACTCCGCTCGACCCACATAGTCCGCCCAATCTCCTTGGTCCGCCCCCACCAAGTTCCTCAAGTATTGCTTCAAGACTCCATTCACACGTTCCGATTTCCCATTCATTTGGGAATGCAAGGTCGTGCTAAACCTTAGTTTCATTCCGACCTCCTTAGAGCAATGCATTGAAAATGCACTTGTGAACTTTGGATCTTGATCCCACACAATCACTCTTGGCAACCCGTGGTGCCTCAACCATCCTTTGAGAAAAGGCTATGTGGTCTCCAACGCGGTGGCGGTTCCCACTATCGGCACCATGTGTGCCCACTTGGCAAACCGCTCTACCATCAACAAGATGGCATCATACCCATGTGACTCCGGCAAACTTGTGATCAAGTCCATGCACATACCATGCCATGGCGCCAACGGGATAGGCAACGGTTGCAAGAAGCCGCCTTGCTTTTGGTAAGAGGCTCGGTTCACTTTGCACTTTGATTCAAGCCTTCACAAAGTGGGCTATATCTTCCTTTATGCACCGCCAATGGTACCTCTTTGACACCATTCTATGGCGGTTTTTTTTTTCTCCTCTATGGCCGGCAATAGGACTATCATATTCCTCCTTCAAAACTGATAGCCTCAACTTGCCTTGTGGCACATATACCCGACTTTGTTTGCACTTGAACAATCCGTCCACCAACTTAACCTCTTTGAGCACCTTGCTCTTGCGAAGCTCACCTAAAAGCTTTTGTGCTTTGGGGTAGTTAATTTACCCCTCCCGTATCTTGCATCACAAGTTTTCTTCGCCGGCACACATTAGCCACAAGGTTTGGATGGTTCTCATTGCTTGGAACTCTTCCGGTCTACTTCGCGCATCCGGCACCACATTTCCACGGTCCGGTTTGTGGATCAAATCCACCTTCATAAGCGCCAAACTATCATGCCTCCGCAATGACTTGGCGTTCACTTATGCTTGTATGTCAAAATACTTTTAGGACACATTGTCCATGTAGACCTTTGCTTTGTGCGACCCCATATAATGTCGCCACATCTTCAAGCAATGCACTACGGCAAAGAAGTTCTTTGTCATGAGTTGGTTGTCTTCTTTGACAACCATCGAGCTTCATGCTCCCATATGCAATGGCCATCCATCTTACACAAAATCCACCATTGGCAAAGTCATTCACCCCCGTATGCACCTCAAAAGGTTTGTCAAGCTCCGCGAACTTGAGCACGGGCGGCGAAGAGAACTTGCTCTTAAGCTCCCCAAAGACTTGGTGACAAGGCTCATCCCATTCTTGGGATAGCCATTTCTTTCACGAGTCACACAAGGTCGGACAACCATCGAGCTTCATGCTCCCATATACAATGGTCATCCATCGTGCATCAACATCCACCAATGGTAAAGTCACTCGCCCCCGTATGCACCTCAAAAGGTTTGTCAAACTCCAAAAACTTGAACACGGGTGGCGATAGAACTTGGTCTTAAGCTCCTCAAAGACTTGGTGGCAAGGCTCATCCCACTCTTGGGATAGCCATTTCTTGCACAAGTTGGACAAGGTTGAACAACCATCAAGCTTCATGCTCTTATATGCAATGGCCATCCATTTTGCCTTAACATCCGCCAATGGTAAAGTCACCCGCCCCCGTATGCACCTCAAAGGTTTGCCAACTCCACGAACTTGAACACGGGCGGCGAAGAGAACTTGGTCTTAAGCTTCCCGAAGGCTTTGTGGCAAGGCTCATCCCACTCTTGGGATAACCATTTCTTGCACACGCCGGACAAGGTTCAACAACCATGGAGCTTAATGCTCCCATAAGCAATGGTCATCCATCTTGGATCAACATCCGCCAATGGTAAAATCCTTCGCCTCCATGTGCACCTCAAAATGCTTACGAAAATCCGGAAACTTAACCACATCTTGTGAAGAGAACTTGTTTTTGAGCTCCCCAAAGGCTTGGTGACAAGGCTCATCCCACTCTTGGGATAGCCATTTTCCTCAATAAGTTGATTAAGGTCCTAGCAACCTTCAAAAACTCTTGAATGAAGTGGTGGTAGTAGTTGGCTAGGCCAACAAATGACCTAAGCATTTTTTTGAATGAAGGGCCAATTCTCCTTTTGGATTGCTTTGACATTCTTCATGTTCATCCACCAACATCCTTTGTCACCACATACCTCAAGAACTCAATCTCTCGTTGAGCAAAGTTATTTTTCACTCCTTGGCGGTAATTTTTTTGGGCAACACATTGGTGAATACATCCTTGTATCTCACCAACATCCCACCAATGTGATTTGGGGGAGGCCCATCTTTCCTCGCCTCCCCATACGTTCTTTGGAGTTGCTCCAATTGAACCACGACAATTATGTTTATATTTTGCATTTGGTCCATTAAGACCAAATTCAACTTGGGTCCTCCTACCATAGGAGTCCTTGTCAATTTGAACTTCAATTCTTTGCTATTATGACACATCATAATGCATTGCAAACACCCGGCTTGCACCTCACATCTATCATGTGAGTTTCAAAGAAGGCGGCCTTCACAATGACATGCATTTCATCTATTTCACTTGGTGTGAAATTTTGACAAAAATCCAATGTCCCACATTGAAAGGTTACATGCATCGCGGCCTCCTTTGTCTCATGCGGTTCGCCCTTTCCAAACCGCACCTTGGTGGGCTTGCCCGCTCTATCAATTGGCAAGCCCCAACTCCCTTGTGAGCTTTGGGCTCATGAAAGAGTCCATTGCCTCTTTGTCAACTCATGAGACATATCTCCCATTCATTTGAGCCTCAAGGTACAAAAGACTTGGCCTCGGCTTAAGGCTACTAGCCTTGGCCACAATGCCATCGTCTTACATTTGGTCCTCCGCAACTTGGCTTGGCTTGGTCCGCAAAGCCAACTTCAAACATTTCGTGCGCGGGATAAATTGGTTTGGTGCCACAAAACCAATTTCTAATAGTTTGTCCGCAAAACAAACATGTTTTGCCTTGGTAGCACAAAGCCACCTTCCCACACTCCGTCCGCGGCACGAACATGAATTGCCTTGGTAGGACAAACCCACCTCCCAACATTCCGTCCGCGGCACAAGTATGATTTGCTTTGGAAGCATAAAGCCACCTTTCAACATTCCGTCTGCGGCACCAACATGTTTTGCCTAAGTAAAATGGACCAAACAATTTGCACTCATTTCTTTGGGACCTACTTTGGCTAAAGCCACTTGTGGTGATGCGCCGCCAAACTTCTCTTTGGGACCATCGGCTTCAATGCTCTTGCGAACTTGATGGTCCCCACCATGTCCTCAAGAAGCCTTGGGGACTTAAACAAGGCATCCACCACCCGCTTTTAAAGCCCCACCTAAAACGATGCATTTCTTAGAAAGCTCGTCCGTTTTAGGTGTATCCTTCATTTGTGCGTTTGAATAGCGCACATAGGCCATAAGAGGCCATGAGTGCCTCATTAGCACCAAGTTCATTTCAACATCCGAACCTTCGAAGCATCTCGAATTGAAATTTCAATCCAACATTAATACCCTCCAAGGTTTTGGGTGCATTCGGTATTCTAGGCCCCAAATGTTTTTTTGAGGTTTGCGGGAGCCCTTTTCAAAGCACTCCTCCAGTTTCCTTACCAAATCCACCCTCATGCCCACCATTGTCATTAGAACCAATGGTATGGTCAAATTCCACTTGCACATGATCCTTGTTCCAATTTGAGCCTCACAACCTTTTGGAAACCCCGGGCTCACCATCATAACCCGCATTTTTGATAGCCATGTTTCCCTCAAAGTGCGAGCTCAAAACTTGGAACCCTGCTCTGATACCAAGTGTCGCAACCCTTGCTAGGTCCCTTAATAATCTTGCCAATTTTCAATTCTAGCAAAGGTTACGAGTCGCTAACCCTTCGCATTCCGCCATGCTAATGGATAGCTCCTCTTACCCCGGACCAATAGTTCATAGGAGGGAACCAACCCTCCTACTTTGCTTTCGGGACTCACGCCTTAATCGGTAACCCATTTCCCCAATGTGGACTTCCATCCATGGAAGTCCAATCCTATGTTGATCATCGCGTTGCCGGATCAACACTACAACAACCCGAAGCATACTAGGCAACTATGGCCTCACAATAGGCCAAAGCCCATGGAGGCCTTGCCGTTCGGCCTCGGGTGGGTGAGGCCACACCACCTCACCCATATAAGCCTCTAGGACTCTACGCGGGGCCCCTACCCCACCGTCAACCAACCTCTTGTCTCTCTACCAAGAGTTGGGGCCAAGTGGACATTTTCCTTTAGCTGCTGGGCCTAGAACCCCCCAGCAGCTTCAGACCATCATAACTTCCTTGTATGATGTCTGATCATAACAACCAACCACTCCATGTTCATCTACGCTTCACTTAGATGCCAATGGACTCCTCACTTGCTCCATTTGAGCAAGTCTTGAGGAAGTTATGCCTGTTTGAACCTTGGCAGTCCCGGGAATCACTCCCAGGCACTGCTGTACCAGGGCGCTGTCCCGGGACAGCGCCCCACTCAAATGGCCATAACTCCTAGCTCACACCTCCGATTGAGGTGTTCTTGAGCTTTCTAGAATCACCACGCCATGAGCTACGCATAACTCATGGCCTTACCCTTGTGCCTCCTAATCTTCGTGGGTGGGAGGCGTTCCCAACGCCCGGGGCCCTCACCCACACTAGGATCACTTGGGCCCTCTCACCAACGGCGCCACAAGTCCCGGGTGTCACTCCGGGGTCCCCCTTGTGCCCATGGTGTTTCGGGCACTCCTCATGGAGAGGTGCGCGACAAAAAGGGCACATATTGCGTAACAAAGCAGAACTTAGGTTTAACCCTAACCACGAGTGAAAGTCCGTGACCAACCAACATCGTGCAACACAAGTGGAAAAATCCTTTAGACAAGCTTGACTAAACAAAAGAAGGTCATGACAACTAAAAAACAACGATGCGCATGAAAACAAATCTGTTCTAAAATTATTGGTTTAATCAATGCAACCTCAATAAACAGTACTCAAATTACTTTGGACTCAAAGTAGAAGGATATATCTAACCACGTGACTAAGCCAACACAACGCAACACATGCATGAAAATCCATAACACAAGCCTCATCAACCAAAAGAAGGTCATCACAACTGAGAAGCAATAATGCGCATGACAACGTATGTGTGCTACAAAACTTATTGCTCAAATCATATAAGCCATAATAGGCACATAATATTTCTCAAAATAGAGGGATACTTGTATCCACGGGTGTAACATGCGGGAACATTCCACAACACATCCAGGATACAAGAGATGACAAACATGACAACACAAATGGTAGCTGACCACAACCATGAGTACACCATACACATGACATCAAATATGTCAAAAAATAAGTGGTTGAACCAGATAAACCACAGTGGGCACATGATATTACAGAAAGAAGATGGACAAATGTACCACGGGTGAACGCCCGTCAAGTTCCAAAACTACGTTAATTATTGCAAATCCATAACTATAAAGGTTCGCTTAAGGACAATAAGAGTACGAATCTTTAATCATTTTCAATTTTATGTCATGAGGTTCTTTTTGAGCTGCAGTCCTTTGCTTGCGCTTTAGTTCTTCTACACAAAGATTGTCATTCATCAAAATTGTAGTTTCTCGAAGTTGTTTCACCTTTGCAGCCATGTAATCAGACATTGATGATGTAGTATTGGGCGAACCGCACTTCCAACATCCATAACTATTTCCAAAATCCTATGGGCTCACTGGGGTGAGGTGCTTGGAGAGCAAGTTGTCTCTTCGCCCAAGGGGGTTGATTTGTGATTTGAGCTTCATCCGCTACCACAACCGCAACAGCAACCGCAACATCATATGATTGCAACATCCGTCTCTATGATAATAGCTGGACATGTTCATAGTAAAATCCCTTAGGATGAAGAGAATAATGCAAAAAGGGATTCAAATTGAAAATGAATTACCTTAGGACATGGTGACAAATCTTCGGCAAAGTCCGCATTAGCATTTGCAACATGTTATCGACGAGGTGGAATGGGAACATGATTCTTGGCACGGGTATGCAATGGGGAATGTTGTCAGGATACATGGAGGTTATTGCATGGAAGAAGGACATTGTATGAAGCAAAAGCCCACGAGCGATGGCCCATGGGGAAGTTGAACAAATGCAGCAGAATTAGAACATAGCCTAAACAATCCAAAATATTACACCATAATACCAAACAGAGAGATCCCAAACGTAGCTAACCAAGTCCGAGTGATCTAACAGAATTGTCACATCCACAACATGCTTGCCACGGGCGAACACCCGTGGGACAACGACAGAGTAGTACCCAATGTTTAAATATATACAATATATACCCATTGTTTATATATATACAGTACCCAACACATATATACAGGTTTAGATGATTGTGCCGATAGAACAACTTTACATGAGCAAAAACAACAACGCCAAAACGCATATCAAGTGAAGTGCTCAGCCAATACAACTTCAGTTCCACATAAATCCAATAAAATGTACATCTTGAATTCCTCTACACTATATGCAGACAACCTTTGGGTGTCTACACAAACATTTGCGCCGCTGGAATTCTACGGTATGTCTAGCCAACGCATGCTTATAAATTTGTGAATTGGGTAAATCTAGGTTGAAGGGTCCTTGGCATGATGGATAAGGTTTGCTCCCCAAAAAATCTGGTACATATAATTGAGAATTCAAGAGGTTCTGGAGGTAATTATGTAGAGTATCCAAGCTCTGGTTCAACAAAAAATGGAGGGGGATTAATATAGCTCCTTGGAGGGTTTGGGATGCATTTGTAAGGGGAGTCATCAATAAGTAATGTAGTTCTATGAGTGGGCTGCTTTGAATGCGTTACAGGATGCATTCGCCTCCACTCAAACATTGCGCACATGGACTTCATGAAGAAGCTTGAATCAACATTCACAGGACTAGGAAAATTTTGTCCGTTCTCATCGCCAAGAATTTGACACATCTCTTGCCCAAACACAAACTCAGGCTGCCTACAACCTTTGAAGAAATGATGGACAAGTGGCTTGAGATTCTTCAGAAGCTTCGACGACCACACGACAACATGGAAATTTGTTTGCACAAAGCGCAGAAAGCGTCCCAATCATTTCCTAGGTATGATGGCACTATATGGGAGAAATAGTGGAGGCACCTCCCCACTTATCATGGGGCTATGTTGTCATTCAAGAGCCTTCCTGGTGTTGACATTGTCGCACTTTGTTGACCTCACAAGAATCTCGTTGACATCCAGCACTAACCATATCCTCTCTCTCTGATGAACAACTGTACTTGGAGAGGTGAGGATCTGGCGATGACAAAATTGAGGGTCATTCTAAGGTTTATTCATCTAATGAAACAATAGGATGGGTAGACATGAGTCATACACATGTAAGATGGAAACGTACTGACACAATCAATTAGGTTAGATAGAATATCGTACCGTAAGAGGCATTTGATCCTCTGTCAATTGACATGTTAACACATCCACACATAGAGTGTTTAGTATGACATGGTCAAACACAAACTCTCCCACGGGCGTTCACCCGTGGGAATAATATTAAATATGTTATGTAGAAATAGAATCACTGACAAAATTATTGGATGCCAATTGTAAAGCATGACCAGTGGCCCCACGGGCGTTCGCCCGTGGGACCAACATCATCAACATTACACAACATATCTTACCTTGAGCTTGGGTGCCAAGGAAATTTGAAGCCTCTTCGACGCGGGGAGGAGAGCTCGGTGGAAACCCATGAGGGCTAGAGGATTCAACAGCTCCAACATGGACATCACGGCTCAGAGATTCCTGTACACCACTGACGTCAATTATCTCCAAGGTAGAGTCCACAACACTCTGTGTAGCCGTTAATCCGGTATATTGATCTTGTTCATGACGTTCCCGTGGAGCTTTAAAGGCTTTCCATCTCTTACGCATTTTCTGCAATGAAACGGCATGAAGAATATGCTTCACCTTTACTGGTTCACAAAATGTTGGAGTAGATAGATACGCAAACATCTTGTGGTAGTTATATGACTTGTACATGTGCGCCAAGTTCAGTCGCACATTCTCCAGAACCTCCTTCAAATATTTGTCCACGAATGGAGCAAAATGGACCTTGTCCTTCTCATTGGATTCTTTGCCCTTGTCCTTGTCTGTTGCATTCGGTGGAGGTCTTCCAGCAAAAACCGGGTGTGGATCATCAACAAAGTTAAGCTTCACCCTGGTGTACCCAAGTTTGCCGTAATTGTCGCGTACCTCTCCATGAGGAGTGCCCGCAACACCATGGGCACAAGGGGGACCCCGGAGTGACACCCGGGACTTGTGGCGTCATTGGTGAGAGGGCCCAAGTACTCTTAGTGTGGGTGAGGGCCCCGGGCGTTAAGAACGCCTCTCACCCATGGGGACTAAGAGTCATGAGGGTAAGGCCATAAGTTATGAATAGCTTATGGCGGTGGAATTCTAGAATGCTAAGGAACACCTCAATCAGAGGTGCTAGCTAGGAGATATGGCCATTTGAGTGGGGCGTTGTCCCGGGACAAAGAGTAGATGACGATAGAGTGGTCACTTGAGAGAATCAGACATCATATGTAGAAGTTATGGTGGTCTGAAGCTGCTGGGAGGTTCTAGCCCCAGCGGCTAAGGGAAAATGTCCACTTGGCCCCAACCCTTGTAGAGAGAGACAAAATGATACTTGAAGGTGGGGTAGGGGCCCCGCCCAAAGTCCTAGAGGCTTATATGGGTGAGGCGGCTTAGCCGACCGACCCCCCCGGAGCATACTTGGCAATGTGCTCCGGGTAGTTGTAGTGTTGTTTTGGCAACACGATGATCAACTCAAGAGTGGACTTCCATGGATGGAAGTCCACCTTAGCCATTGGCTACCTATTAAGGGGAGAGTCCCGAATGCATGTGTAGGAGGGTTTGGTGACCTAGCCATGAGCTTGAAGGTCCGCGGTTTTGGGAGCTAACCATGCATGTGCGTGGGATGTGCAGGTTACCGCTCGTGGCACTTGCTAGGTGGGAAAGGCGGTCAAGCTAAGTGAAGGAAAACTAGCAAGGGTTGCGACAGTTGGTATCAGAGCAGGATTCTTGTATTTGAGCTAGCATTTTGAGGGAAACATGGCTATCAAACGTGGGGGTGACGATGGTGAGCCCGGGAATTCCAAAAAGTTGCGACGCTCAAAACGGAACAAAGATCATGCCCAAGAGGATGTTGACCCCACCGTTGATTCTAATGAAAATGGTGGGGATGATGGTGCAATGGGGGAGGAAGTGGAGGAATCCCGTGAAAGGGATCCCGTAAACCTCGAAGAAAATTCGGAGGCTAGAATACCAAAGGCACCGGAAAACTTGGACGGTGGTGATGTTGGATTAAAGTTCCAACTCAAAATGCTTGAATTCATGGACTCCGTGAATCAAGAATTCAAGCGTGGCAAGGACGAGAGGGCCCGACAAGACAAAATGATCGAGCTCCTCATGATGCAAGGCACTAGGCCTTCTTCTTCAACAAAAAAATTGGCGAAGGTTAATATGCCAAGTACATTTTCGGGCCTTGGCAAGGCGAGGAAGGTCAAAGAATTTTTGTTGGAGATGGATAATTATTACGATGTCCAAAGGCCCGACGAGGACGATAAGGTCTCTATAGTGGTGACCTTTCTAAAAGATCATGCGCTTTAATGGTGGACAAGCAAAAAGGAGCAAGAGCCCGAGGTGGCGGCAAGCTTGACTTGGATCGGCTTCAAGGAATTGCTCGTTGATAGGTTCACGCCCGAATACCAAGAATTGCGGGAGGGAATGAACTTGGTGCAAATGAGGCACACGGGGTCTCTTAAGGCCTACGAGCGCGATTTAATGCCCAAATGAATGCGACACCTAAAATGGACGAATTCGCTAAGAAATGTATTTTCTTAGGTGGGCTACAAAAGTGGGTAGTAGACGCCTTGATCAAGTTTCCGAAGCTTCCCGAAGACGTGGCGGGGATCATTAAAATTGCGGAGAGAATTGAAGCCGATGCCCCCGAAAGGAAATCAAGCGGCCCCGCACAACAAGGCGGCTCGAGCCGAAATATGTCCCGAGGCAAGGACCGCAAGAAGTTTGGGAAATCCAACCAATTCAAGGGACAAGCCGACGGGACAAATGCCAACAAGGGTGGCCACCAAGGAGGAAAACCACCCAATGGCGGAATGAAAGGCGGCGACATGAAAGACAAGCGGTGCCACAAATGTGGCAAATTTGGTCATTTTCAAGCGGCGTGCCCCGACAACAAGGTGAGTGTCAAGGCAAATCGTGGTTGTGCCGCCGACCAAATGCTAGAAGGTGGCTTTGTGGCCAAGGCTAGTAGCCTTAGGCCACGGCCAAGTCTTTTGTACCTTGAGGCTGAAATCGATGGTCGGAATGTCTCATGTTTGGTTGATACAGGGGCAACGCACTCCTTTATGAGCCCGAAGCTCGCCAAGGAGTTGGGCTTGCCAACAAGTAGAGCGGGCAAGCCCATTAACGTGCAGTTTGCAAAGGGCGAGCCGCACGAGACAAAGGAGGTGGCGTTGAATGTGAACTTAAAGTGTGGGACGTTCGAGTTTAAGGAGAATTTCACACTTTGTGAAATGGATGAGGTGGACCTCATTTTGGGGGACACCTTCATCGAGACTCACACGGTGGATGTGAGGCGTAAGCCGGAGCGGCTTGTGGTTCGCCGTAATGGCAAAGAGGTCATTTTGAAGTTGACGAGAACTCCTATGGCGGGAGGAGGCAAGTTGAATTTGGTCTTGATAGACCAAATGTGCAATGAGCAAATGGTGGTGTTGGTTTGAATGGAGCAATTCCTAAGAGCTCACGAGGAGGCTAGAAATGATGGGCCTCAACCAAAGCACATTCGCGAGGTGTTGGAGAGGCACAAGGATGTATTCACCGACGAGTTGCCGCAAGAGTTACCGCCAACAAGAGAGGTTGATCATAAGATCGAAGTGATCCCGGGGTCCGAGCCACCATCCAAGGCACCTTATCGATTGAATCAAAAGGAGTTGCTAGAATTGAAGAAACAACTCAACGACTTGCTATCGAGAGGCTACATTAGGCCGAGCAAATCACCATATGGAGCTATGGTGTTCTTTGTGGATAAAAAAGATGGCAAGCTACGCATGTGTATCGACTATAGGGCCTTGAATAAGGTGACCATCAAAAACAACTATCCGCTACCTCGTATCGATGATCTTTTCGACCGATTGGCGGGGGCTAAGTATTTTAGCCGCATAGATCTAAAATCGGGGTACTATCAAATTCGAATCGCGGATGGAGATGTGGACAAAACGGCGTGCCGGACAAGGTATGGGTCCTACGAATTTTTGGTGATGCCCTTCGGGTTGTATAATGCGCCGTCGACATTCACAACCCTTATGAACACCATTTTTCGAGAGGAAATGGATGACTTCGTGATAGTCTATATCGACGACATCTTGGTGTATTCCAAGACGGCGGAAGAGCACGCACGACACCTTGAGGTGGTGCTTCAAAAACTAAAGGACAACAAGTTGTATGCCAACGGGGAGAAAAGTGACTTTGCTCGACAAGAAATTGAGTTCTTGGGCCATGTGGTGACGAGGGAGGGAATTAAGCCGGACATGAAAAAAGTAAAGGCAATTCAAGAGTGGAAGCGGCCGTCCACTTAAAAAGGACTTAGGTTATTCCTTGGCCTAGCCAACTACTACCGCCGCTTCATTCGAGATTTTTCTAAGGTTGCTAGGCCTTTGTCCGACTTGTTAAAAAAGGGGGTATCCCAAGAGTGGGATGAACCTTGTCACCAAGCCTTTCGGGAACTCAAGAGCAAGTTGTCTTCGCCACCCGTGATTAAATTTCCGGAGTTTGACAAGCTTTTTGAAGTGCATACGGATGCGAGTGATTTCGCCATTGGTGGAGTGTTGATGCAAGATGGATGGCCCATTGCTTATGAGAGCAAGAAGCTTGATGGTTGTCAAAGGAGATGGCCGACTCATGAAAAAGAACTCTTTGCCGTGGTGCATTGCTTGAAGACGTGGCAACACTATTTGGGGTTACACAAGACCAAGGTGTACACGGACAATGTGTCCTTGAAGTATTTTGAGACACAAGCGCAAGTAAGCGCCAAGCAATTGCAGTGGCACGATACCTTGGCGCTTATGAATGTGGAGTTGATCCAGAAACCGGGCCGTGACAATGTGGTGCCGGACGCGCTAAGTAGACGGGAGGAGTTCCAAGCAATGAGCATGACACAAACCTTGCGGCTAATGTACAAAGGCGAAGGAGACTTGCAACGCAAGTTAAGGGAGGGGTACATCAACGACCCCGAAGCACAAAGGCTTTTAGGTGAGCTCCGCAAAGGCAAGGCGCTCAAGGAGATCAAGTTGGTGAACGGATTGCTCAAGTATAAGCAAAGTCGGGTGTATATGTCACAAGGCAAATTTAGGCTATTGGTTTTGAAAGAAGAACATGATAGCCCCATTGCCGGCCATAGAGGGGAAAAAACCACCATAGCGGCGGTGTCAAGGAGGTACTATTGGCCAGGCATGAAAGAAGAAATCGCCCACTTTGTAAAGACTTGTATCAAATGCCAAGCGAACCGAGCATCTTACCAAAAGCAAGCCAGCCTATTGCAACCGTTGCCTATCCCGCCGGGGCCATGGCATAGTGTGTCCATGGACTTCATCACGAGTTTGCCGGAGTCACAAGGCTACGATGCCATCTTGGTGATGGTGGACCGGTTTAGTAAGTTGGCGCATATGGTGCCAACCGTGGGAACGGCAACCGCTTTGGAGACCGCAAAGCTCTTTCTCAATGCATGGTGGAGGCATCACGGGTTGCCGAGAGTGATTGTATCCGATCAAGATCCGAAGTTCACAAGCGCATTTTGGAGGCATTTCTTTAGGAAGGTGTGAGCCCAAAATGGTGCCCACATGTGGTGATTAACTCTTCGAAACCAATTTTAGTTTGACTTTGATGTGTTATGATTATTCACAAAACATAAAAAAAGTGAAGTGTGGTTTGGATTTAAGTTTAGGCTTTAGAATGTGTTGTGTGATTATTTCAAGGTTGAATTCAATAAGAGTATGTCTTGATATTGTGAGTAGGGGGTAAGGTGAAGCAAGGTGAGCTCCGCGGGTTAAATGCCCACTTTTGGATCCACCTTGGTAGTTTAGGAAGAAGGAAGCTTGGTGGAAGGGGATTAATCCCTACTTTGAAGATGAAGGTTAAGGGATTGTGATTGGAGGTGCTAATCCTCTCACCCTATCCTCACCTCTCTCTCCCTCTCTCCCTCTTTGCTACTTAAGGTGGTTCCTCTCTCATTTTCCTCTCTCTCCATCAAGCACTCTCAAGAGAGCAAGCTCTTAAAGAGTTTGAGCCACGTGTGTGAGACATTAGTTCTTGGTGAAGTTAATTAGTTAAGCTCTCTCTCTCAATGCCTCCCAATTGAGGGAGCTCTTAGAGTTTAAAGTTGCACGTGTTGATTAGTTAGTAGTTAGTGGAATTAGTGTGTTAGATTAGTTTATTATTTAGGAGCAAGGAAAAAGAAAGAAGAAGAAAAACTTAGAAAACATGTGATTAGGGAAGGAGAGAGTTTGGATTAGGGTGCAACTAGTGGTTGGGATACCCATTCAGGTATTATAACTTCATATACTGAAATCAGAAGGCAGTTGGGCTTGGAGGTTAGACCACCCGAGACTGGAACAGAAGGCAGCTGGGCTTGGTAAGTTAGGCCACACCGCGACTCTAATCAGAAGGCAGCTGGGCTTGGAGGTTAGACCACCCGGGACTGGAATCAAAGGCAGCTGGGCTTGGATGTTAGACCACACCTGATACTGGAATCAAAAGGCAGCTGGGTTGCCTAGCAACAATTCATTTAGACTATCTAGGGGTTAGCAAGGCTAGCTCAAGTAGTAAGTATTAGCACATAAAAAACTAGATCACATTAGGCCATCTTTAGTGGTAGCTAAGAAGTTATATTCATTTAGGCTAGTTGGTGCCACTTGTGGGTTTGTATGAGTGTGTTTAACCATTGAGAAAAGTGTTTTTCAACACTTGCACCTCTTGGTCAAAATAACTCACTTGCATTATTAATGGAGAATGTGGAAGATTCTTGCAATGGCAAGAAAAAAAAAGTGAAGATTAAACGAGCGAGGGGAATGTCCTTAAGGGCATGTGTGGCTAAAGCCACGGGTTGGACGCTTGAGAAAGCCAACCTACCACAAGCCAAGAGGCTAACATTAATAAAGTACAATGAGTGGAAACAATATGTGTTCTTTTGGACATAAAAATTACTTTGCTTATGGTTCAAGTTGTAAGAGATACATGTGACTCGCAAAGCCATCACCCGGACTAGGACGCTTAAGGGTGGTGGATTTGGCCTCACAGAAGGTTGGAACAAAACTAACCTTTAGCACGGCCTTCCATCCCCAAACGGATGGCCAAACCGAGCGTGTGAATGGAGTCTTGAACCAATACTTGACGAACTTTGTGAGTGCGGACCAACGAGATTGGGCGGACTATGTGGGTTTAGTGGAGTTTAGTTATAATGCGGCCACGCACTCGGCGACCAAGCAATCGCCATTCAAGGTGGCTTATGGAGTGGATCCGCTCCAACCCGCCGACCTAGCTCTCGAGGGGGCACATTCAACACTAGAGTTCAACTAAGATGGTGAGGATTTGGCCAAAAAGCGTGAACAAGTTTTGGACAAGACCAAGTTGTTGTTGGAAAAAGCTCAAAAACGCTACGAAAAACAAGTCAATGCCGGGAGACGTGAAGTGGAGTATGAGGTGGGCCAAAAGGTGTTGTTGAATGTGAAAAACTTCACAATGCCCGAAGGCCTCACTCCAAAGTTCATGTCCAAATTTGCGGGTCCGTTTCCGATTGTGGAACGAGTGTTCAAGGACGTGTATAAGTTGGAGTTACCGCCCGAGATCAAAGTGCATCCGACATTCCATGTCTCACTACTAAAACCATTCAAGGAAGACACCTTGTGGCCCAATCGCAAACAAGTGATTAGGCCACCTCCCGACCTTGTAGGAGATCATTTGCAATATGAGGTAGAGGGCATCCTCAAATGTAGGAACCACAAACGCAAAGGAAAGGACTACTTGGTGAAGTGGCGGGGATTCCATGAGAAAGAAGCTACTTGGGTAGCGGCAAAAGACATGGTGAATGCGAAAGAGGTAGTGAAGCGCTTTGAAGAAACTAGGGCTAAAGCTTCCAATAAAAGGAAACGTAGGCATTGATGAGGACATCAATCTCCTTTAGTGGGGGAGAGATGCTAATAGCACACTTAGCTTGGAGGGAATGCCCTCCACAACATGTACTTGTTCTTTGGCTTGCGGCAATAAAGTTCAACTTTAGTTGTCGCAACCCTTGCTAGCCCCCTTAGCAATCTTGCCCATTCTCTATTCTAGCAAAGGTTACGAGTGCTAACCCTTCGCATTCCGCCATGCTAATGGTTAGCTCCTCTTACCCCGGACCAAATAGTTCATAGGAGGGGAACCAACCCTCCTACTTTGCTTTCGGGACTCACCCCTTAATCGGTAACCCATTCCTAGATGTGGACTTCCATCCATGGAAGTCCAATCTTATGTTGATCATCGCATTGCCGGAGCAACACTACAACAACCCGAACCATACTAGGCAACTATGGTCTCACAATGGGCCAAAGCCCATGGAGGCCGTGCCGTTCGGCCTCGGGTGGGTGAGGCCACACCACCTCACCCATATAAGCCTCTAGGACTCTACGCGGGGCCCCTACCCCACCGTCAACCAACCTCTTGTCTCTCTACCAAGAGTTGGGGCCAAGTGGACATTTTCCTTTAGCTGCTGGGTCTAGAACCCCCCCAGCAGCTTCAGACCATCATAACTTCCTTGTATGATGTCTGATCATAACAACCAACCACTTCATCCTCAGCTACGCTTCACGTAGATGCGGATGGACTCCTCACTTGCCCCATTCGGGCAAGTATTGAGGAAGTTATGCTGTTTGAACCTTGGCAGTCCCGGGAATCACTCCCAGGCACTGCTGTACCAGGGCGCTGTCCTGGGACAGCGCCCCACTCAAATGGCCATAACTCCTAGCTCACACCTCCGATTGAGGTGTTCTTGAGCTTTCTAGAATCACCACGCCATGAGCTACGCATAACTCATGGCCTTACCCTTGTGCCTCCTAGTCTTCGTGGGTGGGAGGCGTTCCCAACGCCCGGGGCCCTCACCCACAGTAGGATCACTTGGGCCCTCTCACCAACGGCGCCACAAGTCCCGGGTGTCACTCCGGGGTCCCCCTTGTGCCCATGGTGTTTCGGGCACTCCTCATGGAGAGGTGCGCGACACTCACCCCCACCAAACGGAGTCGATGCCCTCATCGACTATACTCATAATCGGCACACCAATTCTCAAGTTGCCATCCTCTATGGTGCGGCATTGTGTTTACCTTAGGGCGCGACCCCCACAATGCATCTTCAAATTTGGCATAGTCTCAAAGGTGTCGTTCCTAGGTGGTCCGTTAGCAACCTTGGATCTCTCCTCCAAGGACCTAACCTACACTAGACCCACCTACTTTGGGACTCACTTGGGTTGCCCCTCCTTTGGGGCCTCCCCCGTTAGGCTCCACTAGCCTAACGTGACACATCTAGGCGAGACCTCAACGCTTCCACTAAGTTGTCTCGGTTGCAACTCCGAGATGGCTTTCCATTGTTAAGCCACGCCTCGATCGCACGGGGGTGATGCCAAGTCCCGCCTGACTCGGTTCCCACTTTGCTCTTTCGAGACATGGGTTCATGACTCCCATGCGCCAACTCTCATTAGCTCGCGGGTAGCACTTTTATGAGCACGCGCCATCACCTTGTCCCCGCCCGGACAAACCCACAACTAAGAAGTTTCTTGGTTTTATCCAAGGCCCCTCCAAGCCATGGCCCCCAATTACTCGGCTTACCCAACCTAGTTTGGCATATCTATTCCCCCTCTTCCATTGACCAAGCACAAGTACAAGACTAGGACCTCATCTCATACTTTTCTCTTTGCACCACTAAAGTTTGGACTTTATTTCCTCAAGCCAAAGAACAAGTTGATGTTGTGGAGTAATTAGCCTCGAAGCTAAGTGTGCTACTAGCGTCTCTCCCCCACTAAAGGAGATTGATGTCCTCATCAATGCCTACGCTTCATTTTATTGGAATCCTTAGCCTTAGTTTCTCCAAAGTGCTTCACCAATTCATTGGTGTTCACCATGTCTCTTGCCGCCACCCAAGCGGTTTCTTTCTCATGGTATCCTCACCATTTCACCAAGTACTCCTTTGTACATTTTCTTTCATTTTCACTTGGGCTTCCTACACTTGAGGATGCCCTCCTACCTCATGTTCCAAATGACCTCCACAAGGTCGGGACGTGGCCTAATCACTTGCTTGTGATCGGGCCACAAGGTGTTGTCCTAAAATGACTTTCGTAATGAGACATGAAATGTCGGATGCATTTTCATCTCCGGCGGTAATTCCAACTTATACATGTCCTTGAACACTTGTTCCACAATGGAAAACGAAGCTCCAATTTTGGACATGAACTTTTGGAATAAGGCCGTTGGGCAAGGTGAAGTTGTCCACATTCAACAACACCTTATTGGCCCACCTCATACTCCACTTCGCGTCTTCCGGCATTGATTTGCACTCCGTAGCACCTTTGGGCTTTCTCCACCAACAACTTGGTCATCTCCAAGACTTGTTTACCATCCTTGGCCAAGTCCTCACCATCTTGGTTGAACTCTAGCGTTGAATGTGCCCCCTCGAGAGCTAGGTTAATAGGTTGGAGCGCATCCACTCCATAAGCCACCACCAAAGACCACCCCTTGGTAGCCAAGTGCGTGGCTACATTGCAATTACACTCCGCTCGACCCACATAGTCCGCCCAATCTCCTTGGTCCGCCCCCACCAAGTTCCTCAAGTATTGCTTCAAGACTCCATTCACACGCTCCGCTTCCCCATCCATTTGGGAATGCAAGGTCATGCTAAACCTTAGTTTCATTCCGACCTCCTTAGAGAAATGCATTGAAAATGCACTTGTGAACTTTGGATCTTGATCCCACACAATCACTCTTGGCAACCCGTGGTGCCTCAACCATCCTTTGAGAAAAGGCTATGCGGTCTCCAACGCGGTGGCGGTTCCCACAATTGGCACCATGTGTGCCCACTTGGCAAACCACTCTACCATCAACAAGATGGCATCATACCCATGTGACTCCGGCAAACTTGTGATCAAGTCCATGCACATACCATGCCATGGCGCCAACGGGATAGGCAACGGTTGCAAGAAACCACCTTGGTTTTGGTTAGAGGCTCGGTTCATTTGGCACTTCACCCAAACCTTCACAAAGTGGGCTATATCCTCCTTTATGCACCGCCAATGGTACCTCCAAGACACCATTCTATGGCGGTTTTTTCTTTCTTCTCTTTGGCCGGCAATGTGGCTATCATATTCCTTCTTCAAAACCGATAGCCTCAACTTGCCTTGTGGCACATACACCCAACTTTGCTTGCACTTGAACAATCCGTCCACCAACTTAACCTCTTTGAGCACCTTGCTCTTGTGAAGCTCACCTAAAAGCTTTTGTGCTTTGGGGTAGTAAATTTACCCCTCCCGTATCTTGCATCACAAGTTTCCTTCGCCGGCACACATTAGCCACAAGGTTTAGATGGTTCTCATTGCTTGGAACTCTTCCGGTCTACTTCGCGCATCCGGCACCACATTTCCACGGTCCGGTTTGTGGATCAAATCCACCTTCATAAGCGCCAAACTATCATGCCACCGCAATGACTTGGCGCTCACTTGCGCTTGTATGTCAAAATACTTTTAGGACACATTGTCTATGTAGACTTTTGCTTTGTGCGACCCCAAATAGTGTCGCCACATCTTCAAGCAATGCACTACGGCAAAGAAGTTTTTTGTCATGAGTTGGTTGTTTTCTCTGACAACCATCGAGCTTCATGCTCCCATATGCAATGGCCATCCATCTTACATTAACAATACACCATTGGCAAAGTCACTTGC